>JANKKI010000090.1:3182500-3631295 GCA_025175665.1 Cinchona pubescens
TCCCTTCACAATTGTCCATGACTACCTCAAGAATAGTTAGATTTACCACAAACAAGATTGCAAGTTCTAATGTTAGCAAGAGCAGTTAACTCCTAGAAACAGTTCAATGAAATAAATTCAAACATGAAAACTAGAAATTTCAAAATAACATCAAAATCATAACCAAGGTTAAGTAAGCAAGACACGGAATGTTTGTTGCTTCAGAAGTCAGCCCAGAACATCAGAGAAATGAACACGAAATTGCTCTTCAAAGCCCAAGAATGCGTGAATTTATGCTTCAAAGAGGTTAATTATAAGTAACTAGTCAACTGGCCATACTAGGATAAATTAGGAAGAACAAATTGGGCAACAAGCTAATGCTAGTATAACATTAAAGAAATCCCTTAAGAACCATCTGAATACAAAGCAGCAACTTTAGCAACAAAAGATTTATTAAAACATGAATTTCAACCTAAGCTATCTTTTTGGTACAGCAAAGTTTGTATTTCTAATTAATATCAAAAAAAACCCAGATCAAGAAACAGAAGTAGAACCTAAAATTTACATTTTGCCAGATATAAGTTGCATATTTAAAAAATAAAAAAAAAAAAAAAAAAAAAATCAGTCTTGCTGAAGGGAAAGAAAGAAAAAGAAAAACCCTGAACCCCCAAAGCTTGATGATTATAAATAATATTCCTCAAAATAAAAGGAAAGTGACAGAAATGAAAGAAATACATAACAAGCAGAAAAAAAAACTGACCTTTGTGAAGAGACAAATTTCTTCAGCCATTTACAACATAAATCAAGAAAAATGACGAAAAACGACAAAAGGGTCCTCTCCAAAAAGCTCAAACTGTTGTATTCTTCATCCCTTTTTCTGGAATTTACTCAGCAGCTCCCTCAATCCTCAACCGTTCTTCAAGCGCTAAATATACTACTACTATTGTTAGTAAAAAGACAATTCCACCGAGACGTATGTGTTAGTGTGTGAACAGAGTCAGCAGATTCGGTGGAGTTAAATTGAGAGTTCCTCGTGAGGAACAAATGCATTAAAGGCAAACAGCTGGGAGGCTGGGTTCTGGGCTCTTGGGGTTCTACAACTTTCCCATTTTCTTGATGGTTTTTTTTTTTTTAATTTCAAGATTATTTGTACTACTATTTTGGGATTCCTACATATGCATTTAAATGGAAAGCAAGCATATACAGGAGAATTTTTAATTGTTGTTGATGATGATGTTTAGTCGGGTGGAGTTATGCAAGTATGATGACTTGGACTAAGGAAACCAGGGAAGTCTTCATATGTGATCTGTTTGTCGTACCTAAATGGCCACAAACAAACGAAGACCGTAATCTAATTGACCATTTTGTCTACATTCCAAATGCAACACTTAGACAAATATTTAGGTATTTAATCTTTTAACTTTATTTATAAAATCTTTAATATGAAATAAATTTAAAATCAATCAAGATAAACTTGACAAACCTCATAATATGAAATAAAATTTATGAAATTAATTTAAAATCAATCAAGATAAACTTGATAAAGAATTTGTTAAGATGATTAATTAAAACTTATCATATAATCATTTTAATCCCATCCTCTATAATTAAAATATCCCAATTTATCTATAATTTTCCTTTACAAATTTATAATTATCTAAAAAAAAATTGAAATTCCACATTTTTTTCTCTAGTAAAATAAGGAGATTCAAAAATCAAAATTAGTGATATGTAGAACACATCTAATAGTATCATAACAAAGACTTTGTCGGGCTTAACCCGACAAATATTTTTCTATTATGACATTAACTAATGTAAGTAATATTTGATAAAATTAAAACCATAATCATAAAATTTACAAGTAAAATTAAAAATCAAATTCACTTCAATATTTTCCCAAAATTAGAACGCAGCATCTCAGGTAGTGCTCCAATGGTGAAGCTAGATGCTGACAGTTAGTCATCAAACCTTGGCTGTTAGGACTGTTAAACTTAGAGCTAATTGCACTTAAAATATTTGCTAAAATGGTCCCAAAGGGTAAAATCAAAATGGTCCTCCAACTTCAATTTTAGTCGATCTAGTTCATCAACTAAATATTTATATCTAATTTGGTACCTATTTTACTGTACCGTCTCTTTATTTTTTATTTTTATAGATGGTGATCAAACGATAGTCACCACTGTGATTGTGGATGACGCAGTTAAAAAAAACTTATATTTTGAAAGGCTCTATCAAATAACGACTGAATTAGTACAAATATTTAGTTGAGGACTAAATCAGCTAAAATTTAGCTTAATGGACCACTTCGATTTCAATGAAAAAAGTTGAATGATTATGATATTAGGTGATTTGCCCCTTTTCAAATAATATTACGTAATTATTGTTAAAAAAATTTCAATTTTTATATCATATGTAATATTTATTCCAATAGTTTTAATTTTAAATGATTTTTTAAAATAATGACTACTTAAACGAAACATGTACTACTATTAATGAGGGTGTTACGGTACAAAATAGTAGTGCATATTACCATGACTATCTATTTGATGGGCACAGAATTTGAGTCTTACATTCTGTGTCACTCTTTACACCATCAAATGAATAGTCAAGATTTTGTAAAATAATTTTAATAAAGTAATTTTAACTACTTATGACTGAAAGTGACATATGATATGAGACAGAAGATCCTTAACCCTTTTAATGTCAAAATGGTATTTTTGTAAGATGGATGAAATTAATTAAACATCATGAGGTTTGTGATAACTAAAGTGATTCCCCCTCATATTATGTTAATTGTTAAGGAAGATGCATAAAATAATGTATTCAATTACATAAACTTCAAAAGTTTAACTGAAACTAATTTGATCTCCTAAATTTTTAAATTTCGACTGATTTTATATAATAAAAATTAAAAATACACATTTTTATTAATTTGGTAGATTTTTGCATCGATCGGTTGAACGTGGAAGGAAAAAACCTATCGGACCAATTTGGTTTCGGTAAAATCATGAAGAGTTTTGTAAAGATAAGATAGAGAACTAAAATAGTAGTTATCCTTAACAGTCTTTGTTAATTTGGCGAGAAAGATTAGGCAATTTCAACCAAAAGTATAACGTATTATTGTGAAACTGCCCGAGCATAAATGGAAATCTATGCATTACTATATTGTTCCAAATATGGATGAAGAAATGGATGCGACTGTGGTAATGTTTAATTAAGGATATTTTTGCTATATATTACAGCTGACAGAATTGCTAAAGAAATTCTTGTTATCAGAAACCATTACCTGCTAGTATCCATGCCTTCAACTTCAGTGCAATAAGAATATTCAACACAATATCACCTTCTCCTTGAGTATTGCTTCGGCACCTACCCAAGTAAAAGTCTTGGATTAAATGTACACCACGATTAATTCAAACACTTTGCGGAAACATATATGCCTATTTTGCAAGTGGGGTAGACATTATACTCAATTTAGGTAGTATATGAATCAAATATTTGTGGATTAATATGTAGTTTCTCAACATCATAATAGGGTTTCTTTTAATTCTTGAAGAAGACATGGAAACTCAAAGGAAATATATTGTAGTATCGAAAGATCAAAAAATAGTGCGGAATCTTCTATCCATATAATTTTTTTGCCTCAGCCTCCATATATCTGTCACATATATTTTGACCTAATAATAATACTTTTAAGTCATGGCATTCAACGAGACAAACATATAGAAAGTAAGATAAAAAATTAACATAGAAAATGAAATAAGAGATCTAAAATCTTGACAAGTCACCTCACAACAGGTTAATAATGATTTCATTAATGTTGGATAATGTCCGTGGGTAGATTTAGTAGGGATAGTGGAGGGGCAGCCGCCCTTAAGAATTTAGAATTTTTGTTTTGTCCCTTTAAAATTTTATAAATATCTTTTATTTCTTATAAAACTAGATTTTTGTCTCCTAAAATTTTTAAA
Source organism: Cinchona pubescens (assembly GCA_025175665.1). Classification (NCBI taxonomy): domain Eukaryota; kingdom Viridiplantae; phylum Streptophyta; class Magnoliopsida; order Gentianales; family Rubiaceae; genus Cinchona; species Cinchona pubescens. The sequence goes on from JANKKI010000090.1 coordinate 3,186,448, forward strand.
AACTATACAAGTATTCTTTAAATATATGTTTATATAGTCTTACTTCCAAAATATTTGAAATTTTATTATACTTTTTTTTGAGATTTTTTTAAAAAAATTAATTGCACCCACAAAAAAAAAATTTATATTTTACTTTCTTAATATTTTACAAAAATTATAAAACAAGCCCTCTAAAAATATGTTAAAATAATCTTGTCCCTAAAAATTTAACTCTTATGTCCGTCCCTAGTAATGTCCAACCTTCAACACTGTATTTTTATTTGATTCAACATTCATGTATACTAATACTAGTATTAGGTTGACTAAATATTTATTTACGTATAAAATAGCTGTCAGCCGGTCAAGAATAAAAGTAAACTTAATAAACGTACATTCACCGCTTGAGGTAGTCATTTAAGGAAGGAAACTTTTTTTTTTTTTTTCTATTTTTTGTTTAATGATTCGTTGAAAATTTTACTAAGTGCAGATTAGATAAGGATTGGCGGAAGCTTCCATGGGCTTTTCTTTTAATCAGTCTAACTTCAAAAGAAGATTAATTAATTTTAAGACTTTGTCCTTTTACTTATTTTTTTATGCAGATTTGACTTCGAGATTGATTTATAATTTTGATGTTACAAGAGTCTCGGGTAGGTTACTGTAAAAGACTAGGACAAAATGCACCTAGCACAGTTCATAACGTATCCATCTAAAATACAATCAAACATCCATCTATTTATATATATATATATATATAAATTTCTGCAATCTCATTAAAATATTGTCGGAACTAGTTGACATTTGAAATATTTACGAGTAAGTATTTAATTATCACTTGATTTGATTCATTAATTTTTTTTACAATTTTATTATAAGATTTAAATTAATTATTTTTTTAAAAATAATAAATTAAATTAATCTATTTTAACAAATACGAAATCAAATTAATTGAGACTAAATTAATTTTTGTATTAGCTACATCTATTTCACCATTATTTATTGATTTTCAACGTGTGCATGCGGCTTTCCACTTGTGTAATCCACTCATCGTTCTTATGATAAATTATAAATAAGCTAGTTCTTTTTTCTTTTTCTTTTTTTTTTTGAAGAAATGATTAAGCTTAATAATTAAGCTATATTCTCTATCATTTATAACGACGCTTCCAAATCGTCCTTTTACTTTCTATAAAAAAAATAATACTTGATCAATAATGACACCTTTAAATTTTAATTCTAAATATTAATACCAAGAATGAAAAAGTCATCTAAAAAAGTCGTACTCCATTTTGCTAGGTTGGTAACGTACTCGTATAACCAGCTAATTAACAATATAGTTAATTCATATGGAAGCTCGTTGTCGGTTACGATTATGATTAATGTAATGTATAAAGTAGAAAATCATATCAAATATGTTGTAAGTTGAGAATTTTTTCATTATTCATGAACCTACAAAAGAGATTCATCGTAGAAATAACTGAAATTTTCCAATATCTAAAACGAGGTAGGTGACATGATTCATTTAGAATTAAAAAATCAAAGCACCCAAAAATGGCCCAAGTTTACATCTAGGCATACATGAATATCATGGGGAAGAAAATTGTTTTTAGGTCCCAACCAAAAAGTTAGATCGAGAATAAAGCACAATTCTGCATCATTAAAGTTTCTTTTAGTTGTAATTATATAGATATCGTATTGGTTCGCATTTCCATGATACAAGCTAAACAAGTTGATCATGTTGTATGCTGACACAAATTATTAAATACAGTACATTTACGCAAGATTTTATTATACAACACTATTGACGTATTATTAAATCTTTAAAAGTATAAATAAGATTAGACAAAATATTTAAAATCAAATATTTGTTTTAACCTTGACTATCAAGTTAATTAAAGTAGAAAATTTATAAATATATATATATGAGAGAATGGTAAATACACAAATGAGAAATAGTAAGAAATTCTCCATTACTCTTTATTATCAACTTTCATAAATTTTTCAAACATTCTTCAAAACCCTTTCATAAGCTGAAACATGAATAACGTGAATCAATAAGTTTTCACGAAATTCAAAAAAATAAATGTCACATTAATCGATATGTTTAAGAAGATAAATGAACATCTATTTTTATAGAATTTATAACAATGTTAATAATTTAATAATATTTTAACACTTAAAAGGGGTTTTTAATTATAGTCTTGTAACAATTTATTCACTGTTGTTAAAAAATTAAGCAAAATTAAAAGTACATAACAGCCTAGGAGACATCGAGGCCGCGAAACAGGTTCCCAAAAACATGACTACTTTAGCGGTCCGTCTCCGTCAACCAGATCACATCATCTTTGTCCCATCGCTTTCTTCTAGTACTTGAACTTTTCGCTCTTTAACGAATGGCAACGTGCCATTAACGATCCGTTACGTTATTTATTTTTTCCTTTTTTTTCCATAATATATTAAAAATTAAAAGTAATTATTTCTTATTATTCAAAAGACAAAAAAATTAAGAAACATGTGATATTCCGAATTTTCTCTCAAATTCGGTACGAGATAAAATTTTAGTCCACTTGTAATATAGAAAAATTCTATCTTTATACTTTAAATGCCTATACAGTATAATATTACGTGTTTTAATATTATTTAATTTAAAAAAAAGACGTTAAAATTTATAAATATATGAAAAGTGAATTGATTTCGAAATATAGCCAGCCAAAGTAATGTAAAAGCTTGTCTTTTTCTTTTGACTTGTCATCTCAGCACAAAATTTTCTAATAGAAAGTTCTTTAATTAGATTACTTCAACTTATTAAGCACTTAAATTACACAATTGGGAATATTTATTTGTTAGATAGTTATTTATCAAGTGAGTTATATACTATATGTAGCCGTTTGTATTACACGTTTCAAAATTCTTGGTAATTAGCATTATGGCTTTACCAAAATTCTTGCTTTATCAAATTTTTTTTTTCCCTGTGTTCGTAATGGGTCAATGAAAAAAAAATTTCTAATATTCATTTCAAATTTTATTATTTTTTAATTATTTTAATAATTTATGATACTCGCAATACAGTACAAGGTGTGAAGACAAGAATTAATCATGGGTAGGACATAGGAGTAGGGCCGCTTAAGCACTAAGCTGTTCTAAGCCCTTGGTTTAGGGCCGGGTGCGCACGGCGTGGGACTACCATATCTTTTTGTTCGTTTTTAAAATTTTGTGGGGGTAAACAGAGCATAATGCTCCAGCAATTAGTTATATATATATATATATATATTTTCCTCCTTCTTCTTCATCTTTTGTTGAATAAATTTGGGAACATGACAGCTGTTCGAAAACTATATCTAAGTTTAGGAATGTGTTATTATTTAATTTTTAAGAATGGAGTCAAATTTATAATTGACTATATACAAAATATTCGAGTAAGTGTTTTTCTTACAAAATCCGTACAAGTCCAAAAAATCTATGAAAAACTAATTTTGGGTGTTCAATTCTTGTAAAGATTTTTTAATTCTTGGAGATATTAATAATATTAAGCACTAGTTTATTATTATCTTTAAATCCAAATAGTATAATTTTGTATGTGGTTATTTATTCCTTTAATTCAATAATTTTATGGCTGGTATTAAATAATTATAAATTTAAAATTTTATAATGGCCCTCGAAGAATGTCCAACTTATCAAGCACACAGTACAAGCTCTGTAATCATGTAGCACTTAATTACATGCCAAGAAAATCTAGAAATCATATGAACAAACGCTAACCGAGGACAATGAAGAAACTCAGTGTCCTCAACCCTGGATGTGGAGAACTTGCAGCAAAATATTGTATCTATGTCCTGCTTACCCAAGGCCCATGAAATTATAACCAATAAAGGTACTGGTACTGACTTCTAAAAGTTAGACCCAACTACCAATAATTGACGTAGTCCAGTGTCCCCACTCAAGTTGGGCCAATCCGCTGATGACAAGAAACGTAGCAGGCTAAAAGTTGGCCTCCACTCCACAGTCCAGCACATTAGCACTGCCAAGGAGGGCATAAAGGGAAAAGGGGAAAAGAGTGGGAGGGGGGATTTTATTTTGCATTTTCTTTTGTATATTTTTTTGGTTAATCTTTTTTTTAAAAAAATTCTCCTAACCGGGAAGATAGGAGCGACGCAAGCTTTTTTTTTTTTTTTCCTGAACATTAAAATCGATTTGATTTTTCTTATATTAAGGGACATTTGCCATTTCCTAACCTAATAGGCATCACTCTACATTGACAACATTTGCATAATTGCATGATATATAATGGTCTACTTTTAAACACGAAACAAATAGTCATTTTAAAAAGAAATTATTACTTTTAGATGCATGATTTAGAGAAATAGAAATATAATTAAAGAGGACAGAGTGAAAATTATAGTACTGTATTAATACATTAGTCCAATACTAAAATTATGGTCAATTTAATTTATTTGACGACTACTTAGCTGGTTCAAATGTTAAACTAGGAATTTTTTACTTGAAAATTATAGTGTTAATCCATTACTCCCCCACCTCTCACCCTCATCATTCGAATAGAATGATTTGAATTAAGTTTTAGCCAACTTGTAAACTAGTGATTAATTAATTTATACTACTTCAAAGTACTAGAAGTATTTGACAAAACCACAACCTAATCTCTACTGTTGAGATTATGTAATGTACTTCGTTTTTTATTTTATATATATATATATTCACACACGGAACAGTCTGGAAATACCATAATGGAAAAGAACAATAACCCGAGGCTGAAACCATGACCCAACGTTGTCGTCCACCCATTGAAAATGTGCAGAGAGACAGAGAGCTACACAAGTAAACATCCCATACTGGAAGAACGTTTTATGTAAAATAAAATAAATATTGCAGTTTTCCGATCGTCCTGGAATATTACTCGTATTTACAAACTTTTCGAAGGTTAACCAATCGAAAACTCTTGGTTAACACATCACCCTTCTCAAACTAGATATAGGGATTTCATTTGTTGACGGGTCAATGACATGCCACTAAACCCTATAATAAAAGTGAATAAAATAATAATTATAATGAATGAACAAATTGACCAGACACCACTACAATATACATTCTAATTACGGAAATATCTGCTGAATTACAGTCTCTGCATTCCCATTATACTGCACCAAAAGATGAATAGCATCGGCTCTTGGCAAAGCAAGAAATTCCTGCAGAGAAACAACAATTCTGAATGTTATAATACTTACCCCAGCCTAGTAACAAAATTAAATAAACAAGAAAAAGAAAAACCTTGCTCAATTAACAAACCACAGAAATTTGTAGCAATGGATGCATCATACAAGGGTTTCAACTTATTGCTAACAAAGGCTAATAGAATAGGAGGCATGGCAAAACACATCAAATACCTTTTTCGTAAAAATAAAATAAAAAATAAATAGAAAAAAAGTTTTTCAAAAAAAAAAAAAAAACAAAGAGGAGGAAGAAGAAGTCCTCTGACAAAGTTATACAGAGAGTGTTCAAATAGGTCTCTAGTTCTGATATAGATCATTCAGAATAAAATTGGCACATCTTTCTCACAAAGATGAAAAGGAAAGGAAAGGAAAGAAAAAAAAAGAAAAATCAAATTTCATGCCACATCTCTCAAAATACCTACCCTCTAAACTGTGATAAAAGGGTGATACCGAAGCAAGAAACAAACTGCCGAAAGCGTTGAACTACTCAAATATTCAAAGCAATTGTTGAAGCATTATTAAGCGTAGACGGCAAGCTCGACTCACCATAACTTTAAGAATTGCATTTTCATCAAATGTAACATCAGAAGATGATACATGAGCAGGACTGCCAACATCTTCCAGCACCCCACTACTTGAGGACATTGTAGCTTGAGAAGAACCAGGATTCGAGGTATCACTTGACCTTGACCTTGACCTTGAAGCAGCATCAGCAAGCAAAGATGTTCCAACTTCTTTTAAGGAATTAATCCTTAACATACCTTCAAACCGATCTTTACACATCCTTTTATCTGAATTTTGAACCATTCATTGTGTGTGTATAGGGTTGCCTTCATGATCTTCATTAGCTGAGGTTCGTCGATCCCAAGCCTTCTAGCAATAGCAACCTATACACAAGAAAGTAACAGATTAATATTTCACAAGAGGAAGAAAATTCCTATAACTGAAAGGGAAACATGGCTGTCAAAAGCAAGAAATTCATTTCATTGACTAAGCTTCCACATTAAGCCTATAATGGCCCAATTGGTTTGGTTTACACCAAAATTTCATGAAGAACTAATGTATTAGTAAATTCATTCATTGGCACAGTGGTTGTGCCACTACTTAACAATTTTAGTATGCAAACAGAGCAAAAATCATTAACAACAAATGCAACTTCCAGACAAATGGTCAAAACATTTGCTTCACAAACTGTCAACTTTGATTAGATGATACAAATTCAACACATCTTTCTTTAATTCCAACATGATTTCTTCTTTTGGATCCGAACACTTTGATAACCATCCACTGATGACTAAAACCAATAAAAGAAGCAAAAGAAACTTATGTTGATGGAAGAGACCAAGAAAATTGAACATAAATTCATCTTTCAAGTTACAGTCATTCCTTGCTGTATAACATCAAGGCAAATTCTCACCATGCTTGTATCGATCCAGGACTACTGAAGCATGATATATGAATTTAAATACAACAGACTTTCTACTGATTAAACTTACTACGATGAGAGGTTTCTAAAAATTTGTCTACACCAGGGCATCCCTCACCCCAAGAAAAAACAAGCAAAATGAAAAGGAAATGAAGTAGAGGAAGGAGTCAGTCTCAAGCGTCAAAAATAATGAAAAAGCTTCCTCAAATTGCACTAAGAAAAGTTGAACTTTGATTAGTATAATCAGAATCTTAAATATCCTGGTAGATTGCTTTCCACTGTTGAAAATTCCTATCTTTTCAATTGCATGCAGACAGAATTTTATGATCACCAATGTCCCAAAATCAAAAGCTGCAAGCAATTACCAACTAAAGCAGGATGATCTTGCTTAATAAACTGCTTCGAGTTGATATGAAGCAGCACATACCCTACAAATATGTGCAAGATTTAGGATGCTAACGCTGAATTCCAGGTATTAACTCAATTTTGCTATACTTTCAATATCAAATGTCACTAGTGTGTCAAACCTGAATTGAGTTTGCCAGAGAATGCAAGGGCAAGTGTTCACCAAATGCCTCCTCATTAGGTCTAAGCAGAGCAAACAAAGTCTCTTTTAAGGGCCTCAGGAAAACTGGATCCCTAGCTGCCAAAGGACCTAGATCGGAACAGGCTACTCTTAAAGCACGGGAATGATCGCCAGAACTAACTAGCTTCAAAAATTCAACCTGCAAAAAGACAGAATCAGCCAGTTTCATGGCCTCAACAATCCACTGAATTAATCTCTCCTATGCACTCCGAAAAAATAGCAAGAAGAATAGCATACCTGCTTAAGTTGGAACAGTAGATCAGGGTTTTGAACAAAAAAGTTGGGGTCCATATAGAATTTATCTCTTCAACAACTTCTGCTGCCATTCCTCGGCAAGCTAATTCTTTCATGGCCAGCACCATATCATATTTGTCTTCACTACCCACCATGAATGAGCTGCTTTCAGCCTGCAAAACCAGAGTGACACAATAAGTTTCACTCCAGAAACAATAAGAACCTAATAAAAAACCTCCTCTGAGAACATTTTGCTTGACTAGGTAGTAGCATCCACCTCTTCTCTGTTGCTTCCACTAAGAACTTCCGACACAAATCCTATTTCCTCGTGTCTACCCCTCCAGCGTTTACGTTTATTCCTCTCTCCAATCCCGTGATTTCTATTTCTCAGCTCAACTTTCAAACTGTCAGGTTGATGTCTTCCACTAGTGCTACAGTCTTCATAATTGACAGCTGTCTCAAGAGGATATCGCTCATCAATATCTGTAGTTTGTGTGATCATGACATCAAGTTGGCCTTCAGGAGAACCAACCATGTGAGCATTATCAGTCGAAGGTTCATCTATCAGAAAATTTACTGCTACAACAGTTGACCACAGTAGAATCATTCTGTAATGAACAGCATCCTGAACCAGATTTATTAACATCTGCTGGTTGAGATGTATTAGCAGAGTCCACAATACCTCTGTAGACACAATATTCGTAAACAAGCTCATCAAGCACGGAGAGATTCAATTTCATACGGCATAATTCGTTCTGTGCAAACAAGAACCAACAAAAAATGGTTGAGAGCTCTAAATATCAATGGCATAGGAAGATTGAACAAGAACAAGTGCCATGAGATTCAACATATTGGTAGAAGTGAACTAAGGAGAATTACTTATAGCAACCTGAAATGCTTGAAATAATTCACCCTTGGCAAACTTTAAGCTATCAACTGCCCCTTGCCTGGTGAGTTCCACTGCATGGGCAAGGGCTTGTATATCCATCTGATTTGAGAACAGAGAACAGTGTTAAACTTCGAGACAAAAATCCAGAATAAAAAATAACAGTGTGTGGGAACTAATTTTCTGTTCTTGAAATAACAAAAGGCAGAAGCAATGCCAAGGCTTGTATATCCACATGATTTGAGAACTGGAGAATAATATTAAACTTTTGAGACAAAAATCCAGAAAACTAGGAAAGAAGTGTGTGGGAACTAATTCCTGAAATAACAAAAGGCAGAAACAGTGTCACACAGGATTTAGTGTTTCTGACATTTCTAGAGCTCCAAAACGACTGAAGAAAACGGCACAACATGCCTATAAGATCTCACCTCATCAAAAGGAGATGCTTCATACATGTTCTCCGGTGGCATTGCAGCAGGGTCACGTTCCTCAAGGAGCAATCTCTCAATAAGATCTGGTATAGGTGACAAATCTCCTTGCCGCAAACAAAAAACTTTGTGTATACTGCATAATGCAAATTTAATCAAAATTACTTGACTAACTTACATGAAAAATATATTCATCAATATTAAACTCAATACATGTATCCCTACACTGTGTGGGTGGGGCGTGTGTGGTGTTTTTTTTTTTTTTTTTTTTGGGGGTGTGTGTGTGTGTGTGTGTGTGTGTGAGAGAGAGAGAGAGAGGGAATTGCTAGAAACAAATGAGAGGGAAGTGGTAGTGACCTTATCAGATATCTCAATGTCATTGAGAACAAAGGATCAAACGCATTAAGATTGGCTCTTAAAACAGAAGATATTAGTCCAGCAATTTCAAACCTCCTCCTTTCAGACCACTGAAAACAAGGACACAGCCATTAAAAGATGCATAAAGCAGATTCATAGTGACCATACTCAACCAAAACTAACAAGAAATCTTGTAATGAACCTACTACTGAATCTCATAATGCAATAAATTCTTCTTACTGAATATAAAATCAGATTTAAGACATTCCAAAAATTTAATATCAAATCAAAAAATACAGATAAACAAATGATTTTTTTTACCACGTAAACAAAAGATGAAACCGTATCTACCACCCAAAGAATATATCTTCTCCTGTTTCAACCATCATAATTTATAACTAGCCACTAACTATTCACTCTCACTTGCTATCACATTACACAAGATGCCTTCCAGCCAACATATACTTGGATCAAATATTCCTTCCCCCATGATGTCAAGTTGTCAACTATGTAGAATAGGTTCACAAGAAAACACATTTGCATGCATCCAACAACATTCATATTCATGGTATTATGCAGCTATATCTGTCCGTCTCCACAATTATTTATGCATGTGCAATGCTTCCAATCAATTATACCATGCCATTCCCTAAAATTTAATAACAGCTACAAACCGGGAGGGCCAGAAAGCCTTCGCCCTTTTCTACAAATTGTAAATCTTAGTTAGCAGGGGCAGAACTACACGATATTGATGCTAGGAACACTTCCCACCAAAATATATATATATATATGCAATGCGAAGTAACCTATTCAATCAAAGAGTATTTCCATAGGTTCCCTAGTCTTTCTAATATAAGCACAGACCAAAATAAAGCATGAAGGGACAATTGACATTAATTGCACAGGAATTAACAACTTACCAAGAGAAAAACCAAGGTGATCTCTAAAAGAGAAAAGTACAAATATTTCATTTAAATTTGCAATAGATTTATTAAATGATAATGACTAAATATTAACAGCTCAATTTAGGTTATTTCGAAAGAAAAAATGCTGACCTTCATTTAATGTGGAGTTCTTTATAGTTTTATTTACAAATGCACATTGCATTAAGAGTCTAATCTAAACATCATAACTTTTCAATTTAATGTCTGTCATATTCGTATCAGCAATTATACTAAATCATTACCATCATTTGCTAATCCAATTATAGGAATAGACATGATGTTGCATCACATGATCTATCACAAACTCCTCTCACAAGATTAAACTTTTTCCTAAGACAGTTTATAACCATATTTTTATTAATTAAATTCTTCATGTGGTATTATTGAAGTTTAAAGAGCTAAAAAATATCCACGAGAATTCAGTTCAAACAATAAGTTTATCTCTTTCTCTCTCTCCCCATCCGGATCACCATTAATTCTGCAATTGGGGTAAAGTGACAACTGCTAGTTCACTAAAGGTTCAAGTTCTCCACTGATAGTCAAAAGGATAAATGTGACATAAAAAATGCTATAAAACAAATTCAGCGGTTCCATATATTGGTATCATTTGAAATTTCACATGACAGCACTACTTAGCAAATAAGTATTCAGCATAAAGGGAAAACCAAGAATGTAAAGGAGGTCTTATATGTCAAGAATACCAACCTCATGTGCAACTGGAGAGCTTTGATCATCTTTATCATAGATAAAGGCTAGAAGGACATGCTTAAATTCTTCGTATGCTTCCTTTAAACCACAAATGAGATATGTGTATCAAAAATCTATTGCAAAAAAGGAAATATTGGCACTAACCAATCAAGTTTTTTTAAATAAGCAAATGAATATATTTAATTCCCCTCTGGCCCTCACGCCACCCCACCCTTTTTCTTCTCCTTTTTTTGTTTTTTTTTTTTTTTTTGGAGGGGGGGGGGGGGGCATGGGAGTTTCTTAGGATCATTGAGTGATTACAGATCAAATTCATGTGTCAACAAAAACAATGAAATTCAGAGAAAAAGACATCACACTAAGGGAGTGAAGGACAATTCTAGGGACAGTTTTTAGCTTAAGTATGCATCAGACTTTGATGATTTCCTCTATCCTCAGCGTACTACACATTGCATACAACCATAGAACAAAAAAATATATCTAGAAATGCACACAACCTGAGATTTATACGACCTATGTCAAAGATTAGCAGGAGGGTCAAATGCAACAAAATTAAAATATATGGCAGAATGATACATTTAAAAGACAAATTGAACTGCAATCAATGTGGAAAAATGACTGAAACTAACCAGACACAATGGAGTACTCCCACTTGTGAAAAAAATTAAAACATACAATTTGCTACATTCATTCACAAAACACAAATTATAATTTGCATACTAAATATAACTCCTTTTCTAGAGGATAAAATGAATATTTCACATCTGTATATATCAAAAAAGATGATTAAACCTGTGAAAGAGATTCCTATCTAAAAACTCCTACAAATATACAAACTTAAGTTGATTAATCCTGCAGTTATCACCTGTAGTAAAAAGTAGCATGTAAAAAGCGCCTGTTAAAAGTTCTACAATATCGTAATCCTTCTCCTTGATTCTTACCTCATGCTTTGAACAGGGAAGTTAACTCCGACATAATGAATTAATGATACAAGGTTGAGTTTTAAGCATGCATCCGTAAGCATTACTATTCCAATAGCATTGTGAAATAGGTTGAGTTTAACCGAAATTATCATGTTTCCATCAAACTTACAAAAGTGAATATTAGACAGACTCCCTTGGCAACCTCAGCTTCAGGTTTTTACACAAAACAAATGAATACACTGAATAAGACTGTAAAATACTAGCTCTATCACAAATTTGAACTGGAAATATGATATTCTCCTCCGGTTCCAAATATGTTAATTTTAGGTATATCTATCACTATTTTTCAGTATATTAGGAGGTGTTTGGTTTATGGTACGAGGATTGAAAAGGAATGAGAACCAAGGTTAATGGTACCCTAAATGTTGTTTGGTTAATTAATATGAAAATCATTCCAGGAAAAAATAAAAGTGTTGTGATTTGGTTTTTTAATTGATAAATAATAATAAAACTCATTCCTTATTCCAAATAAGGACAATGACATAAACCATACTCATACTGAAGTTGATGATTCCATTTTGATTCAGAAATTTGAACCAAACACCTCCTTAATATATATCATTACTCATATTAACTATCTCATTACTTTCTAACCTAATCAGGGCGAAAAGTACCGGATAAGCATCAAGTGCACAAGGAGCTAGCGCCGTTCGCAAACAATTTATAGCAGCATCACGATCCTCCAACGTTCCTTTCCTTAGCAATTCAATAAATTTCTGCGAAGAAAAAATACAAATTAACAAATTTTCACATACATTTCCCCAAAATTTTAGTTCCAATCAGACAAATTTTTAACCTGCTTCTGTAAACGGAAGAGGAGGCGGTGATCATATCGAGAGCAAAAGGTGCGTGGAGGCGCAAGAGATGTGTATAGGCGACATCGACATCGCCGGCTTCCAGTGACCGTCTGATCTGTCGAATCAGCAATCTAGAGTGATACGAAGACGAAGACGACTTAGACGGATTAGAAGTAGAAGACGGCGTTAATTCTTCGATTAAGTTTTCGGATATTGGCGAAATCGATAACGAGAGCGTCGAGAGCTTCCCAGTTAAGCGGCGTCGAATCCATTTCCGAGTTTCGTGTTTTCTACGTGTTTCTTGTGCACAGATTTTTTCCGAGATAGAAATTTGTGGGGGAATGGTTTTTGTACCCTGTTTGGATATTAAAAGGAGGAGGAGGAGGAATTTACTGATGAATCTAGTCTAGATAAAAGGCGGTGACTCGAGGTAAATTTGCAATCCAGTTTACAGGTTTTATCGGACGCCACGTGAGTCTATCTAAATGTACAATTATTTATTTACTTTTTATTTATTAATTATTATTATTATTATTATTATTTTTTAGAAACGTGAACTAAAGTAGTAGAACTACATTTTTTAGAAAGTGATATTCCTTTCAAAAAAAAAAAAAAAAACTGATTTTTAATGTTTGTTTTTTTTAAAAAATAATCTAGAGATTGTTTTTAAAAGAAAACTATAAATTAGAATCGTGAGGGGAAAAGGTTAGAAACGGCATATGGGGATGGATGTTCATTTGGAAAATTCTTGTATGTTTAGGTAGTCAATTTTGAAATGTGTATGCTTAATGCCCTTTCAATGTCATATTGTCATGTCCTGTAATTCTGATTTTACGGGTAGTTTGGTGAACATTTTTCTTGATAGGTTGATGTTTCTAGGAGTGATTAAACATTTTGCAGTTATTATAGAAAATAGGATTAAAATTACTTTACTTGTTACTATCACTTTAATCTTAAAGTTTTTCATTAAATTCAATTTATCATTCATTCTCTTTTTGACAAAAATACCTTTTTATCTCTTCTTTATTTTTATTTTTTTTATTTTTACTTGATCTCATTATTTTCCTCTCTCCTATTTTGTTGATATAATTCAATAATTTTTTTATTATAAATTCACCATATTAAATTTCATCAAACTCTATTTATAATATATATATATATATATATATATATATATTTAGCAAGTTTAGTTCGTTCATATCTATATATATATTTTATAATTTTATAAAAAACACTTCTTTATTGTCATTTGTATACCTATTTATATATAAAAAAAAATTAAGTTCATTCATAGTTTGTAAAAAATGCAAGTTCATCTATGGATTAAGTAGATGGAAGTTATTGAATATATATATATATATATATATATATATATATATATATATTGTGTATATATCCAACTCATAAGTGTATACTTAACAACAATTCCTTTAATTATTTTTTTCTAAATTTTTAGTTCTTCATGTTGTAAATCTTATTAATACATTACTCCTTTTACCCCAATTATTTTGTCACAATTAATTTTTTTTGTGGTCAATGTGTTGAGTCCTCAAAGCTTTCAATTTTGGTATGATTTCCTAACTATTTTTTATTTTTTTATTTTTTAATTTTCTATGTAGTATTATTTCACATATATCCCACTTTTGTTGAAGAAAAATTTCATCAAAAATCAAATAAATAGATACAATTTATTCATTAAAAAATATACGTTTGACTAAAAAATCAACTTTGACAAAATAAATAGGATAGATGAAGTATTACTGTGTATTGTTTGTTTTTATTTTGTTTATATGTTAAAGTTTTATGCCATTATCATTATTTCAATATATTTTTTTAGTTATTTTCTATTTATAACTAACTAAAAGCAATACTATAATAAATCATATAACTATCTCGATAACTTATGAATATTCAAAAATTTTAATTTTACCTTGATGTTATCAAGTAATCTTTGGGACAAAAAAATAAACTATAAACATTAATTAAGGAATAATTCATTAACTTTTGAATATTCCAAAATTTTGATTTATCTTAATATTATCGATTAATCTTTAAATAATAAAATATATATATCGATACACCTTAATTAAGGATTTTATCACTATAATTACCAATTAATTATTGATAACAGTAAATATATATAAAGTATATTTTATTAGCAAAAATAAATAGAAGCATTCTTTAAGAATAGTGACCAATACATCTTAATTATTATTTGCATTGACAATTTATATTTACAAAATTTTATTGTATTTCTATGTAGTAGTATTTCACATGTATCATTACTTTTGTTAAAGAAAATTTCATCAAAAATCAAATAAATAGATACAATTTATTCATTAAAAAATATTTTTTTGACTAAAAAAAACAAATTTTGACAAAATAAATAAGACAGATGAAGTATTATTGTGTATTGTTTATTTCTATTTGGTTTATATACTAAAGTTTTATGCCATTATCATTATTTCAATATATTTTTTAGATTTTCTATTTATAACTAACTAAAAGCAATACTATAATAAATCATATAACTATCTCGATAACTTTGAATATTCAAAAATTTTACTTTTATCTTCTATTTTTATGTTGTCAAGTAATCTTTGGACAGAAATACAAAACAGAAACATTGATTAAGGATTAATTCATTAACTTTTGAATATTCAAAAACTTTGATTTATCTTAATATTATTAATTAATCTTTAAATAGTAAAAATATTTCGATACACTTTAATTAAGGACTTTTCATCATAATTACTAATTAATTATTGATAAAAGTAAATATATATCATGTGTATTTCATTAGAAAAAATAAATACAAGTATCCTTTAAGAACCGTGACCAATACTTCTTAATTGTTGTTTGCAATGACTACTTATATCTGCAAATTTAACTTAATTCGTACTAAATAAAATAACACTTCTAAATTATATTTTTTGATTGAACATTTATTATTAAAAACTATACTTATTCACATTTAGCAAAATGAATTTTGTTACCTATTTTTGTAGAGAACATAGTATAAGTAAGTTTTTAATACAATCATATATCTAAATCATGGTAATATACAAATATTTAATGTAATTTCTTAAAAAATAATTAAGTTGCATATTTAATTTTTAGTTACTTTTATATGACAAAAAATATAAATATTTTAAATTCATACTTAACAATTATATTTTTAAGGTTATTATTTTTATTTTCTAATTAGCAAACTTTATGGATATTATTACTTAGTTTTGTTATGGTTTAGTTACTAAAGTTTTATGTCATCACTAATATTTTACTAATATCATCAAATAGAATTGAATATATAAAGTTCTTTTGTGCATAACACGGGATATTCATCTAATATGTATGTTTATACATATATATATATATATATATAATAAAGTTTGACGTATATATTTTCTTTCCAATCTCTTTCTTATTTGGCTCACAATCTAATTGAAAGGTAAATTATACTTGCTCCCATAAATTTCTCTCTCACACCTTTCTATCCTAATTTTTTTTTTTTTATACTACTAACTCTCATATTTGCAATTTATATTAATCTTTTTACAATCAAAATTCAAAAATAAAAACTATCCTTATATCAACTAAGTTAATAGACATGTACATGTATATGATGATGATGATGGTCGGTTGGTTACTGCTAAAATGATATTAGCTATTTTTCAAATTCTTTTCTTCTCACCACTATCCTTAATTCTTTCTCTACCGTGAATTCTAAGTTTTTGCGCATTTATATACATAAAAATATTATATTTTATGATTCTATCTATTTTTTTTTTTTGAATATATATTGTAGGTGTAAAATTTAAAATGAACAGAGAATTGTCAAATAGAATGTATCGCGAGAACGATAATTTGTTTAAGATCACATTGATTGGAAACTCAAGACAATAATTGATTTCTCTAAGTTTACCTAATAAATTTTGCTTGGAGTCAAAATCTCTATAAAAATTGAATTACCCACAAATACAGCCGTACACTTGAAGTCCACTCTCTCTCTCCCCCTCCCCCTACCACTGATTTATTAGTATCTTCAAATGTATAGACTGTCCTTCTGTTTAGATTATAGTAATTACTATGATTTGAAGTAATATTTTTGAATATTTTTAATTTTTGAGTTCGTAATATCATATTATTTGCCTAATTTTTTAAAATTATATTCATAACATCAACTCAAGTGCGACCAAAGCACAAGACGATTAAGAGTACATGCACGAATTTAACGCGTTCGAACTAATGCTTATATAAATTAGTGATAAGTGATTTATTATAAATTTATCATGTATTTAATTTTTTTGTTGTAGTGATAACATGTTTTATTAATTTATTTTGATTGATGTAATATTGTAGTATGATAATTTATGAGCATGAAATAATTCTTAGCTGAAGGAGTAATAGTCCACAGATTTATCATATTATTGTAATTAATGTGTAGTTACATGGAATTGAATTTGAACAATTTTATTGGCCTGAAAATTGAATTTGTGAATTTTACTACCTTTATATGTAATATGATTTGATGATTGTAGTGATTCAGAACTTCCCTCTCTCTGTCTCTGTTTTATTTTTTCTTTTAAAGCATAATTTAAATCTACGTCTTGGTTTTCAATATTTATTAAACTAGCATGAAAATCTGTATTATATACGGATAAACAAATATATTTAACTTATAAAATAAATGAATGTTAGTGAAATCATGATGATGGCATGCAACTTTTAATAATTAAATCAAATAAAAATAAACAAAATTAGGTAATAATAGTTGTAATAGTTGTAAATATTATGAGTTTTTTACACTATTTAGTTTTATTTATATAGATAATATAAATAATAGTTGGTTTTCATGATATTTACAGTGATTAACATTGCTAATTTTTTACATTGTTTTATCTTTGTATATAAATAATATAATTAAAAGTTGTGTATTATTTATTATTTCACTTATCCATTTGTGTTAAGTATAAATGAGGTTTCCTTGTCATTTTATTTAATTACGATTAAAATGCTTGTATTAAATGATTAATTAAAAAATTGATAGGCTATTCAGTCAATTAATAAGTTCGTTACGTCTAATAATTAATATAATCATCCAATCGTACTTCTTAAAGAAATGATTTGGAGCAAGATTCTAGTTTTGTAATTTTTTTTTAATTTTTAGTTAATTGTAACACTTTTATAAAAAAGTGATTATTGAGTTTAAAAGCATATTGTTGTTTTTATAAGTTAAGCTCACATTATCATACTTTTTCTTTTTTCTCAACTCTGACATGCATAAAGTAACATTTTATATTTTCAAAAAATAGTATTAAGGTTAATTGGAAGCCTATAGTTAGAATTAAATCTCATGTAGATTATAATTTGTTCTTGATGCAGATTACAATTTAGCTTGCACATGTTTATTTATTTATTTGAATAAACTAATTTCAAACTTGAATTTTTGAATTTTCAGACCAATCAGTTGGTCAAAGAAACTAAAAGACGATTGAAATATTGCAAATGGCGAGGAAATAATATGGGAGAGAAAAATCTTGAAAAGCTACTACAAAATTTTCATTAGTCTGCGAAGTTTTTCTTCCTTGATTTCTATCATGTCATGGAAATTTTTTTTATTATTCACTCCTCATTATGGGTGAGTAATCAAGATTTACTCAATATAATGAAACATTATTATAATATATGTATATTATCCATCCAAGAATTGAGAAGAGATAGTTATACTTATCACCTATACAGCCACAAATATATCTTTATCTTGGGGTGATCATTATGATCCGAAAAATCAGTCGATTTGATTCAAATCGGAAAAAAGGATACTCGAATCGCATTCTAAAAGTGGATCGGGTCACTCAGGTTGAGGGTCGAGCAGCGGATCACAGTTTTGTGACTCGCCGGGTACCCGACCCGGTCTATTTCAGAGGTAATTTTATAAATTTGATTAATAGAATTTCGTTAGAAGTTGATACTTATTAAGTTTATTAGCAGCCTCTCACTTCTTATTTTTTTGTTTCTCGTCTTCTTACACTCTGTCTATTGATATGTATTTTATGATTTAATTGTTTTTGTTACTGTTGGTATGTAATATTGGAATATATTGTGTGACTTAGACTTAGTTATTATTAACTTAGGTATTATAAAATTAACTTGTCTAAATATCATTATTTAAATTTTTTATGTTTGGTTACTAGTGAAGGTCGGATACTCGGTCAACCCGACCCTCTTACCGAGTACATATTTTGTATGGACCGAATAGAGGGTCAAAATTTTCGTGACTCGGACAGTAAAATCGGATACTTTTTTTAACTCATAGACCGAATACCCAATCCATGAACATCCCTATCTTTATCTCTCCTTAATTTATACTTATCAATGAGAAATTAATTATACTTCTATCAATTATTTGTTAATTATTTTTTTAAAAGTTATCTTATTGCAATCAGGATACATGTCAAATAAAAAAAAGTCCTCCCCTAAACAAAACTTACATATCACTATTATATTACAAATATTAAATATTCCGTAATTATTTTTGAAACTACGCAACCTACATTCCCATATTACATATTTTGTAATTAATTTCGAAATACACATTCTATAATCTCATAATTTGTCTCGTTCAAGGAACAAATCAAAACTCCGATCATAGTTGCATATATAATTGGAATTCTTGCTGATGATTCAATTACTGTCCCCGGCCCTATTCACTGGGGCAAAATCCTTCAAGATTCAAGGTTAAGAACATCCAAATTCCGATAGTTGGAGAGCAATATTCAGATACAGGTCCTGAATTATCTTAAAGAATACATGCAGAATTATCTAGTAATGGATGGAGTGTGGTGATTACAAAAGTAGAAAAATATCAAATGGACTTCATCAACTTAATGATGCCATGTCACACGTAACAGAAAGAGCTGAACCACACCTTTCAGGAATGAATGTCACTCGAATCATTCCAACAAGATGATGGAAATTTGATAAAATGCTAGTGTTACACACATCCTACTCAGCCCGTCTTGCAAAAGGCCCTTTCACCGAATAAACCAAACAAAAGAATATTAAAATAAGTCCCCCCCGCGATGGAGAAAAGAGGATTTTAAACTGGAGGTGCCAGATTCCGAGTGAACAAAAATGATATTGCAGCTTTGTGTTTAGGAACCTGTGTTCTATGGTTACCTTCCAGAAATGGTTTTCATGCATTGCTAACACTGAGTGAGTATCTCAGCACCATTTTCAGTTATCAGGATTGTGTGCTCGAATTGTGCTGAAAGGCTCCCATCCTCCGTCACCACGGTCCAGTTATCATCCCACATTATCGGGTTTATGCTACCAATAGTTATCATTGGTTCTGCAATTCATAAAGCAGCAGATAACAAATTAATTGCAGGTAGGAATCAAGTAATGCTTCTTTCTAGCTATGCATATCAAATGTGCCTTAAGCCAAGTAGTGTACTATCAAAGTTAAGGAAGAACTTGATAAGAGTGTTCTGGCAACTGTGATGGCTCCAATCTCTTGTTGTTAAGGACAAATGTACTAGATACACTATGGCAAAGTGCACAAAATCATGTGACTTTAAGAATAAACAAATAAAATTTGATGAATTCCACAATCTAAACAGAAACATGACCCTTTTTTTTCCTTCTCTCGGGTTATTCTTCAATAATACTCCAATCCAGAAGACTCTTGTAAAACTTTACCGTAAAGCTTTTCCAAACTAAGTTTTATTTTTGGTGAACCTGTTCTATGTCAGTCATAAGGAGTCTACAGTATAACATAGCAGAGCAAAGTAGACTAAAGTGGTAGTAATCTTGTTTTTAAAAGGGTAAAATGCAAATAACCCCCTTGTGGTTAAGAGAATAAGCACTTTACCCCCTGTGGTTCTCAAATGTGCGTTTGACCCCTTGTACTTTAATTTTTTTTGCAAAATTGACGGAATCCGTCAAAATTAACCGGTTCTGAGTGATATCCGCGGATACTGCAGCTGGGACTTTTTTTTTTTTTTTTTTTTAAATATTTAAAAAGACATAAAATGACTTTATTACCCCCAAGACAAGCCTGACCCTTCTGTTCCCTTACACCACACAATTGGCACCCATCTTCCCTAACCCAGCCACCACCACCATTGCAACAGCCCCACCACCTCTTTCCTCCCCTACCCAGCTGCCGACTGAGGGTCTAGCTGTAACCTCCACCCTCAGCCACCGCCCACACTCTTCTCCCCAAGGTCCCCATCGATCTGAATTTTCTACCCCAGCCCTGTACCCCAGCCATGGTTTCCATTGAGCTCGAGCAAAGGCCACATATGCTAGTCCTCCCAATTTCATCTCGACATTGGTGCAAGAATTTCAGAAAAAATGATTATTAATTTCATGATTCTTGTAATAATTTAACTGTGATGCAACTACAATACCATGCTTTTGTGTGTTTTGAATTTTCTTGGATTTTTTTTTTTTTATAAGAATATGATTCCAGGGATTCTTCTTCGTTGTTGGATATTTTTGCCGGTGATAGAGATTACATTAAATGTTGTATATTTGATATGAATTGGATTTGAAAATGGAGGTACTACGATGGAAGTAAGGAGGGTAAGATTGTCTCTTATGGTACAGAACATCAAGATCCAGTGATTTACAGAACATATATCCGCTGCTCCTGTCTCTTATACACATCTGGGGGAAAGGGGTGGTGGGGGAGCGGTGTTTGGGCGGCGGTGTAGCGGAGGAAAGGGGTTGGGGTGGTAGGGAAGGAGATCCATGTGGTGGTAAAGGAGGGATGAGGGGTGGAGGGGTTGGGCTAGTAGTGTTGGGGCTTGGGCAGAGGTGTATGGTTCTAGGGTGCGGGAGGAGATGAGGGTGGTGGCAGGGAAGGAGGGTATGATTTAGGGTTGCTTTAGATTTTATTTATTTTTAATTTGACCCATTTTAAAAACTTGACCCAAAAACGATGACTTTTTTATTTATGTTCAATTTGACCATAAAACTTTGTGCAACATTTGAATTGATCAGGGACATATATGACATTTCACATATTGGTGTTATGATTTTGACAGATTCCATCCATTTTGCAAAAAAAATTTGAAGCACAAGGGGGTCAACCACACATTTAATAACTACAAGGGGTTAAAGAGCTTATTTACTTGACCACAAGGGGGTTATTTGCATTTTACCCTTTTTAAAATGCCAACTTTTGACGAATGTGTTCTAGAAAGAGAATGCTTTCATTTTTTTTTTTTTAATGAATGCAATCTCTGAAATTCAGGAAAACCTGTGAGAAACTTACTCCCTTTTGTGTCAAAATTTTGAAACCACCACAAAAGGAAGGGAAATACTTTGGTAGATCCAATGTTTGATTCCACTTTCAGACCTGATATGTGGATTAAATCTTAGGGGATAAATGACATCAGCTGCTGTAAGCAAGATTCTATAAGATTTATCCCGATCACAAAGTCTATAGATGAAGCCCAAAACCTGGTATACCTAAGTATTTTTCCAAAAACAAAAACCTCTAGACCAGGCAAACAAGATCCCCATGACAAATTTATTTTAGGGTTGGCAATATCAATAGTCGGAGAATAGAGGAGAATTAAGTATATTACCAATAGTAAAAGTCTGATTTAGAACCATGCGTCCACGCTCATTGTTCCCTGAGAAAAACAAACTCAGTATCCATTGACAAAAAAGAAAATAATATGAGAAAGAAGGGGGTGAGAGTTCCATTGAGGGAAGCAATCCAAAGCAATAACATAAACAATTGCCAAAAAAAAGAATCCAACTTTCTGATAAGCTAGCAGATAGCCAATAGTTTTCAAGATACATAATGACATGATCTGAAACAAGTAGGGTAATTTATGTCCTTTTTAGTTTCTCTTTATTGGATAGCTAAGTTTCTCTAATGCATTTTAAAAGTAGGTTTTGCAGGGAAAATTTATGTCTCTCAAATGGGATTAGATAGTTTACATATATTTATCCAGAATTGAATTCTCCAAATCATGCAAGCAAATTAGTAAACAACACAATTCAACCTAACTTCAGAAACAGGATACCAACAGCATCATTTGAATTATACAATTTACATAATAATAAAGTAGTTAAAGGTGAGTTAAGCATAACATTACTGTAATGTAGAATGACAGGATCACTGTGAAAAACACGTCCTACTCCATGGCCAACAAATTGTTCAACAACTCCATAGCGATGTTCATCTGCAAGATTACTTAAATAAAAAAATAATAACAGCAGTCACAACCAGGCTGTAATATCCATACAAATTTCTCACTGATGCAATGGATATTTAACTACTAAAGAAATCACAACTTGAATGTTCTAAAATCTACGGAAACATTCCTTTATAATAATCTTTGACAAGAATATTTGTGAAACTGACCTTTCAACTGGTAATTGTTATACAAGACTCTTATGGTTTTAGAACCAGTGACTCACCGTGATCTCAATCCATAACAGAGCATTATATGGTGTAAATTCATTATAATTCAGAACAAAGTTTTTACAAGAAAATAAAAATCTCAAGAAGTAAAACAAACATGAGCATAAGTCTGTCTTCACAGACTCAAACACAGATGTGTGTGTGTGTGTGTGTGTATATATATAGAGAGAGAGAGAGAGAGATGATAAAAGAAAGGAAAGGATTCCAGTACTGTTTTTGAGAGGGGGGGGGGAAACAGAAAAGGTTCCTTACTGGATTGTCTTGCCAATTTTGTTAAATTCCACTCCTGCAGCACAGATTGATATTGCCTTGTCTAGGCACTCTTTAGTTACCTAAAGCATGATGACATCAATTCAAAAGCTAAATATATCTAGTACACATAACACCAGAAAACATAAAGTCATGTAATCAGTATTTGTATTAAGTAATACAAACAAAAAGACAAAAACCAGCACCTCGGAAGCGACGTAAAAGCACAAAGGTGAAAACAATAAATGGTTTTACAATGCATGTCAAGATTTCCTTTTTGACAGCAACATGCTATTTTAACCGTGTAATCCTAATATGACAATATATGATTACTCACTCCTCCCATTCTCCATGTTGTAAAAGGATGGCATTGATTTTGTGTGTCTGATACATATTAAGCATCATCATACCAGAAATAGTGTAATACTAGCTAGACATGGTCAAAAAGAGGGAGGGGGTCAAGGGGACTTATATGTCTCTAAAGTCATTTAACGACATCTAGCAGTACAAGTCATGTCAATCAAGAAATGCAAAACTGGGTAAAGCATCTCTCTCTTATTTGATTTAGAAGAGGAATAGGAGTAGACGTGTTCCATTAGATTGCAAGTCTACTGCATAACAATGAAGAATATGGAGAAGGATGAGTGATTCAAGTACCATTTAGGAGTACGGTGACACTTTAGTAAGCACTTCTGTTAATAGAGCTTCCAGAGGAAGTGCTTAATTTGTTGCTTGGGAGCATTGTTCCATATGTACTTTTGGGGATCATAATATTTGGTTGTCATTGTCTAAAAAGCAATTCTGACCTTTTTCTTAACTTTAAAGTTAGGACAAAAGACAAACTCGGTCTTTAACCCCTTTTAATTACAAGTCCATCTACCAGAAAATTATACCAATGTACCAAGTTTTTAGCTTCTTCATCAACTTCTCCAACAAAGAATGTTGCTGATGTATCACCATGGTACCCCTGCAAATGAAAGCTAGGTTGCATAAACATTTTGTTTTTCCTGGATGTTATAGTTTAACACCTCTCACATTCCTATCCCAACAATTTGATTTTTGTCTCATAAAAAGAAAGATGATCCAAAACATGTGACCAAGATACTAAAGATAATTTTAGTCTTCCTTCGTGAATATAATCAAATGGGCTTTTTGGCATAACATTGATTCTACTATGTTGAGACAAATGAAAGGCATGATAAGTGTATGAGAAATGATATTCTTTTCACTGCCCATTCTGTTACCTCTTGGAGTTCAACAAGGACAAATAAGTGATATCCTACTAGTTTGAAAGAAAATGATGCAAGCAGAGCACTTTTCCAGCGCCAAGCAGGTAATGCAAATTGAATATAGTGCCTTTCATGGAAAATATGTAACTACATGAACCAAATTGCTCCTACAATATTGACAGATATTTTTGCCCAATCAACAAATTCCTCCATCCTCTCATCTTTTTGTATTCACAGAGTATGACACCCAGATACACAACACATGTTTGTAAGCTATTTCAGTACAATACACAGGACAGCAGACCAGACCACAACTTTCATATAAAAAAGAAGTTAGTTTTCTGTCTCAATTACTATGAAGTTGGGCGTTGGGAAGTCGCAACCAAGAAAGACAAAGAAACAGTCAGAAAGATTTGTTTTGCATGTATTCTTACCACCCAAAAAACTTGACAATATTAAGAGATGCCTCCAGAAAGCAGAAGCATATAATATGATCATTTATGGCTATAAGAGATTCGTTTAACAACCAAAGTCATATCTCCCCATTTGTGAACTAATTATGAATACCACATAAAAAGTAGAATTTTAGACAGGGGTTTAAGAATAAACAAGGACCTCTGGGAAATTAGAAATTGCAGACAAGAAATGTTGTCACATATTGGCACCGTAATTCTTATCATTTCACCAAGAAAACTACTAACACGAGAGATCTTGAGTGATAAAGAAACTACTTACGTTAAGATAAACTGTAACATCAATATTGATAATGTCACCATCCTGCAAAACAAAAGCACATGGATCCTTTTGTCACATAATAAACCAGAGGAGGTGTTAAGAATGAGAATTTATTAGGCAAACCTCAAGTTCCCGTGAATCTGGAATCCCATGGCAAATGCACTCATTTACCGATGTGCATACGCTCTTAGGAAACCCACCATAACCAAGAGGCGAAGGATATGCTCCATTCTCAATGATCATCTTGTGAACTGCTTCGTCAATTTCATCTGTTGTAATGCCTGGCTGCCAATAGAAGCCATGTAAAGATTAAATCTAAGTGTAGTCTTTAACAAGGGCACAACCTCCTAATTACCCCATGTCTTAAATGTTTAATCTCGTTGACTTTTACTAGTGAAATTATTAATTCTTTTCCCCATATTTTGGAGTCATTTACCAAAAAGAGAAATCTTCAAAATAACAGATGGTAAACGGTAGACAATTTTGAAAGTGTGCTTTTCCCAGTGAATGCATTGAATTAAATCTTCTCTCTTCCATCTAAGATGGGTGAATTTTTTCATAGGTACAAACTAAAACAATGTATAACATGGTTCTGATATGAAACAATTTGGAGCCAAGGAAGTGCAACTCCTCATTCACAGTGATTTCTCAAAATCAATTTAATATAAACATCATTACATCTAATCATTTCATGTCATCGGGTACACATCTAGTTTTTGCTCATGGTAATGAAAGAATCGAAAAAGAGCAGATCGTCACCTTCACCAAAGTCCCAGCATGCTGAAGAACCTGTGCAGCAAGTCTTCCAGAAGCCCTCATTTTTTCAATTCCAATTTCATCGTGCACTTCAGGTCCGCTAGAAATACCTGGTGGTTTACGAGAATTTACATACGGAGGCTTTAATATGTGATCAGGAACAGGTCGACGAAGGGACACCTTCCCTGCTGTAGCCTCAAACGTTTACGTTTGCTATCAGGCAGTTCCTCTATGTTTCTGTTCATCACTGAAGAAAATTAGCTGCTCGAATCCCATAATAAACACATACGTAAAAAGCTGACAAACTGAGAAAAAGCGAGCAAGCCATTAAGTGGAGGGCCTTCAAACCCAATAAGCCATTCAATATTTCGCATCAAGAAATGGATACGAAAATACAGCCACAAAGAAATCAGCTTCAGCATTAAAGCATGTGAATATCAGACTTGTAAACCAACACGAGTAATTTAAACAGCAACCCTATCATGTTCATTGCAAAGCCAAGACGGCAGCTGCATGATTAAAATTACTGGAAAATTTACTCGAGAGGGCATTTGAGTTTATCATGAACACATACAAATAAACTATCAACTCCCATTAGTAATGGCTCAATTAAGAAGTGAATTAGTATAACACTTTCGTGACTAAATAAAAGTTGCAACAATGCCTAAAAAAACCCAAGGAAACTAATTAAACGATCCAGGAAAATTCTACACTCCCTTTAAGAAACTATCCCGTTATATTTTAAATCAAGCCCGGTTCCTCGATCGGACTATAGAACTTCCCTAAAAGCTACAGAGCAAGTTGGATAGACTACTTCCAATACAATTTTGACAAATAGTAGAAACAAACCCAGAAATTAACAAAAAAGAAAAACAAAAAAGGTGGATTTTAAATTAGGAGAAGAATTAGCATACCTTCTTCTATTATTATTGAATACTAAGTCGGTTAATCCAGAAAATGTTCTTGACAATTGCATCGATGCATGTATTCGCCCTGCAATAGCAAAGCAAGCAATTTAGTAGGGGGAAATTCATCAATAAAAGCAAGAAAGTGGGAATCCCAAGTCATCACCTGGGTGATAGCGGAAAAGAATATGAAGGGGGCTGCAGAGCATCCGGGATTGAATGGACCAACCCGCCACCGCCATCGAGGCGAGTTTCAGTTCAGGCTGTCACTTCGGTTCATGTTTACCACCAACTCTTAGGTTCCAAATTTATTTCACAATTTTAAGTACAGGCGAATCACAATCCCTCTTTTTTATTTATTTTTTTTCCCTTTTTCCGTTTAAGGTGCGATCGTTTGGAATGAAAATAATTTATTTTTGATACTTGATTGATAAAATAAAATTTTTTAATTATTTTATTTTTAATTTTATGAATACAACTTTAAAAAATTTATAGCAATAGTAATAAATACCTTACAAGTAATTATGATTAATAAAAGATTGATTTTGTTTAAAATTAAATGATAGTACAATGTAGTAGTAAAATATGTATAATAATAGTTATATTAGTGTGGGATCCATGATTAAGAGAAAAATTAGTAGAAAATAATTGAAAATGAAAATAAATTTAATAAATGAAATTATAAAAGTAAGTATTTAGAATTTAATATTATTCTTAAATTATTCAAAAAATAACTTACGTTCAAACAATTTAGTAAATTATTTTCAATCGAGGATTGAAAATTGAAAAATATTTTATATCAGAAAAATCTTTCTATTTTCTAATGTTTGACACCAAAAAAATTTTTAAAAAATATTTTCAATCCAAACGAACACACTCTAAATAAAAGAAAATATTTACAAAATTATAAATTCAGTAATAATTTTTAAAATCACTACACACGACAGTATCAAATTACATCATTAATAAATAATTTGAGATATTCAATCAAATTTAATTCTTTTTGTTCCCAATGACATCCAGTTTATATAAATAAAATCAAACCAAATTACAACCTCGTTGATTCCGATTGAGCAACGGTGGGTCTTGGGCCTGGGACAACCTAATTTTATTTGAAGCCCATCTCCTATGGGCCGATTTGCTGATTTTCTGACAATGTCTAGGCCTTGTGCTTGTGGTTTTAGTCTCGAATTAGCGTCTATGAAAAATCATTTATAACATTGCAAATTAAAGAAAAAGTATTGTATGGACCAATTATGTACATTAAGGCATAGAAATTGGAGCCTAGGCCTAGTATAGCACGACGTGTAGACTACTAATATAATTTTTATATATAGATGTATTTATATTAAAATTCATATAATAATTTATTCAAACGAACCCTTTATCAATACTAATATATTATAAAATTTTGATAAATCGTTAAACTTAATTTTTGATATTTTATCAAATTTCCTTCAAATCTTATCAAATAATTGTGTATGGATGTAGTATCTATTCCTGTAGAGTTCTCAGTGCCTGAACAACAAGCTGCTGAACACTAGTTCGAGTACTTTACCTTGATTGTATAATTTGACCTTCATTATTCAACTCAAAGGCACCAAAAGGTACCTTTTTGGACATTGGAGCATCATAAGTCAAGTAACTATAAGCTTTAAGGTCTATCGAGTTCGAGGAGAATGACGTTTTAAGTGTCAAACTACTCTTTAATTACAGAAACAATAAATGTCTCAAGAAATTTTGTCGTACACTCGTGAATCATGCAACAATTTAAAAGACAAAATGGGACAATAATTATTTGAGATCAAAGGATTGTCCTATCTTTAATAGGAAAATATTTCAGTAGATCTAATTTTTAACTCTACTTGTAAATTTTATAATGCGAATTAAATGTTATAAACATAAACTAATTTAAGTAAAATTTTATAAAATTTAATTATCATCACAATATTTACAAGTGAGATTCAAGATTGGAATTATATTAATATTTTCAGCCTTAACAACATGTGCCTATACATGGGTATTTGATTTAAATGGTTTATAAAGTGTATTCTACAGGGGGCTTGTGATTGGCCCGACGGACTTTTAACTGCACAAAAAAGGTTTTTTTGGATGTTCCATTGACACTAATATGTATTTGAGAGAGCCGACGAAGAAGGAACTATGTAGGAAGAGCCCAGCAGGCCCGCTTCCACTAAGTTCAAATTGGGCCATGAGGGTCCAAAGTCTAGAATATAGTCGTTTTCTGAATTCCAAAAGGCCCGCAAAAATTCTGGAATCCAATACTGACAATCGGTGTTTGATTAGCATTAGGCAACTGATCCAAGACTGAAGTGGCCCACATTGTTAACCACCGTTTTGATGGCGATTGACAATGAACAACCCCCATGTTATGGTTCGGTCGTCTGGTACTCTATTTTAACCCTATGGTATAATGAGTGTACTCATTAATCCCATTTTGTTTTGGGTAAAAAACTTCAAAAGTCCTAAATTCTTAGGTCGATATCATGTTCTTATTTGATTAATTTTGGCCATTCTATTCTTAAAATTAAGCTTAATGGGGTGAATTAAATTTGTAAGTTCACCTTTTTTATTACCAAAATGAAGTAATTTTATTAATATCTTATATTTAAAACGGATATCTATATAAAAGTTATTTACGTGTCACAAGATTCAGAAAAAAAAAATAAGCGAAATTCGATCGAATATCTAAAATTAGAATTGATAATTCACTATTATGTTATCACTTATGATAATTTTGATAAGTAATCTTAAATTTGTGATTTTATAAATTATTTTCCTATTTCAAATTAGAATTACAACTTTCCATTCTTCTTTAGGCACAATTCAATAAAACTACACCCTTCTTGGCTTTACCCTTCCTCCCCTCCCTTCATCCCCGTTCCCACCTAGCACCACTACCCTCTCCCCCGCACAACCCCATTCCCTCTCTACCCATCAGACATCTTCCAAGACAAAATTTATGATGGTTATTGATCAACTAGTATGTTTTAATAATTACTCAATAATTAATGGGAGAAATTCATTTAGATTAGATTGCTCATTTTATTAAAAATATGACGGTTACATTTCTCTGAATGAAAATTTTTTATTGATTATTAAGTAATTAATAAGATAGCTAATAATTGCTCAACTATAGTTGTTCAATCACCAAAATAAATTTTATCCATCTTCCAGTGCCTACTCCTTACCTCTACCAGCCGTCCCTCTTCCACCGTCAACCCCGTCAGCCAACTCCAACCCTTTTCCTTCGCCCTACCCTTCAGACTTCCTCCTCATTTCCTCATCCAGAGTAGAGCAGCAAGTACGAAGTACAAACCAGCTATGGTTGATTTAATAACTCACTAACATTTTTCTTTACACCTGGCGGTCCAATATGGGTACCATAACCGTAAGGAAAAATAATAGGAACCCCACGTCTGATGTTAGGTCCATTATGGCATAACGTAGAGGGATTGGGGTTTTCCATATTTAATTAGATTCATACTCACCAAATGATATTGCCGTTATGGCCCTAAAAGAAATTACCATCCATGCATACCTTTATGCAAGTAAATCTCAGTTCTCTGAGAAGTCTCGACATCAACTAAGTAATTTTTTATTAATTACTCTACATTATAAAGTGACTATCACAATTATTAGATTATTCAAGCGGAAAATTTATTTAAAAAATAGATTTATTTATTTTATAGATGATTTGACGGTTGCAATTCGAATAAGTAGCAAAAAATTTTCTCAATAATAAACATGTACAATAGTTATGGATTTGTTACTTCTATTGGTGTTAAAAAATATTAACCAAAAAAAGGAAAATAATCACAGAATAAACCACTAAAAGTTAATAATAATAATAATAATAACAACTCAAGGATTTAAATAGCTTGATTAGGGTCGGGGCATACTAAATAGCGTTATCATTAGGAGTGATACGTCCCCTACTGTACTAAGTTGATATGACGTTCCTTCCCCAAGATATAATAACCTTCAAATACATTCTGATACAGCAAAACAATACTAATGAATTGAAAATACCCTATACTCAAATTATTTATAGATGTGATTTATTACTATAATTATGTGGGATGTAGGAATAAAAATATGAATATGAATAGAAAGAATTTAAGTAACGTAATATAATTTCCTATGTTATGTTAGAGAAAAATTCTACAATTATTTTTAGGGAACCATTCTTTTGTGCTTTAAATGCTTGTACAGTACAATATCATGTATTTTAAATACTTGTATTGTACAAAATTTTAAAGTTAAATGAATAATTTTCTAAAAATTATTGTAAAAAAATTCCCCTATGTTAGGCCTATTATGGTATAATGAAGAAGGATTGGGATTTTTCATATTTAAGTTTTCATTCTCACCAAATGATAGTGCCGGTATGGCCATAAATTAAATTACCATCCACGTATACCTATATACAACTAATCTCAATTCTCTAAAGAGTCTCGACGTAGTTTTTTTTTTTTAATTATTCTACATTATAAAGTGACTATTACAATTATCAGATTATTCAAATAAAAAATTTATCTAAAAAGTAGAGATTTATTTGTTTTGTAGATGATTCCAAGTGAGTAACAAAAAAAAATTTCAATAACAAACATGTACCACAGTTATGGATTTGTAACTTCAAGCATAATAGCCATAATATCATACTTTTTCTTTTCCTTTCTTTGATGGAACCTATTCCCTTGTACTTCATAGAGAAACTCAGCCCTCGATTTGTAAGTTTGGGAGAAGAACAAGAAGTGAAAGTCAACAATGAAGTGCACAGTTCTGGTTGTAATAAGATACTTTTTTTTTTAATGATCTATTGATAATGACTTTGTTTACTATTTGGGATTAATTATGAATTCAATTCATTAAAAATAGATAAGTGTAGATTGTTTGAAAATTATTTTTTATTAAAAAAAATATTAAAAAAAAGTAGCCAAAGTGATTGAAAAAGAAGAAAGGCAAAAAGAAACAAAAAAAAAAAAAAAAGAAAAAAAAGTAGCCAGAGTAATTGAAAAAGAAGAAAGGCAAAAAGAAATGTGTAAAAGAGGCAGAAAGAGGTCACTTTCTTGAACCCTTTCAGGCGTGTATGTTCACAAGTTAAAGTCGAGATAAGCCAAAGTTTTCGTTCCTTTGCCTCAATTTTCTCAGTTGCCTAGCAATCCATACATATATATCCCCAAACCAAATTACTCGAGTACATGTCTAATGCTTGTGTTAAGTTATGTAAAACGACGACCTGTGATCAATCAAAACTCAAAAAGAATAATTAATCGACCAAAGATAAAAACAAGGCTAATTGAGTAATTTTAGTGGCGTACACAACAATTATGTTTACTCAGACTTGTTCTACACCAACCGTGTGCCGAAACACTGTACTCCTATCGTGATACAAACGGCGCGATCAAGTCTTTATAACTTATCCCCGTTTAGCTACTCCGTTACTTCACAGAATCACAATGACTCTAGTGTTTGATAAAATTCTTGTATAGATTAAGATTTACTATTTTATCGTATGCTTTGTATTTTATATTTATTTTTTTTTTATCGTATATTTTATATTTATTTATATTTTTTAATTTTTTTAAAAAAATTAAAAATTAAAAGATTTCGTTTTGCAAGTTAAATATGGATAAATATAGATCACAAAGTGTACGGTGAAATCGTATACCTTAGTCCATATAAGAATTTTCCCTAAATATATTTGGCAAAAAATTTAAAATTAATTCATTGAAGTAATTTTTAGAATTAAAATTAATGAATTTCGTAAGTTTAAATAATTTCTAATTCTATAAATTTGAAACTCATTTATTTTAACTTTACAAATTGTTATGTAGCACACCCTTCACCCACCAAAAAAAAAAAAAAAAACTCTAAAATTCCTCTAATAAATGATGAAATTTAGATTTTTTTTCAAATTTGTTTATCGAAATGCAATTCTATCTAAATTTTTTTTAAATACCCCTTTTTGGGTTTGAGAACTCTGATTTTGTTCCTGCATAATTAAGTTCTTAACTTAATTAGATTTACAGTCCCAAATCTTCGTATTTTTCGTATTTTAACTCGACTATTTGCCATTATGCATAGATTCTCAAACTTTGAGCTGGGAACGATCATTCTTCTGATGATTAAATAATTTGATCAGTTCAGCTTCTTACAGTAAAATTTTATGTGCATTAATATGATGTATTAAGATATTAAAAATTTTCTAAATTTTTAAAAAATTATTTTTTATATTTTAAATATTTAAATAATATAATATCATATATTTTAAATATTTGTATTGTATAAAATTATAAAATTTTTTAAAAAATTATAAAATTTACACCATATACTTTATGCACACCATGCTATAATTTACCCTCAGTCAGTCTATTGTCCAGATCTGGATAACGGAGCCGTCAAAATTCGGGACCAATAAAAGTAGAGCAGCCCGTCTGCAGAACAAAATTTAAAAGACTGATTGTTATATTATTCACAAACTAGAGTTTAATATGAAAAAACTAGAAAATAGCATATTTAGTTTTTTTTTTTTAAAGTAAATATACGCTAGAAGCATATTCAATTCCCTACAATTAATACCCAAAAAAAAAAAAAATTCCATCCTTTTCTTAATTAAAGTCATAGAAAGATTTATATTATATTATCAAAAAGTTTAAGAAAAAAACATCTAATAATAATATCAAATCAAAGAATCTTTATTTCGTTACGTATGATGTTCGAAGATATAATCGAATGACATGTATGATTAAGTATCATTTGTATATTTGGTGGAATCTAGCATATCTTATTCAAATCCTTCGTATGGGCTAGGTAGGCCTGTCAATGGGTCGGGTCTAGACTCGGACCCGATGCATATATGCAAGCCCTAGGGCTAGGCACACAGCGTGAGCTCAACACACACTTGTATGGTTTGAAAAGACTTACTTATCTTATCGTTTAGGAACTTTTATCCGTCTTTGATTTCATTGATTATTGTTTTGTCTGGATCAATAATAGACAATAGTGGACAAAATCATTCACTTTATAAAAAAAAGAATAAGAAAGATTAAAGGACATGTCAAAAGTAAAAGGCATTTCATTTTTGGTGTCAAGATTTAAGTAATCCGGCCAATAGTTTTTTTTTTTTTTTCATTTTAGTTATAAAATAAATATGAAATGTTAAATTTTTTAAAAAAATGTCAAAATTTGCAGATTTAATGCCATTTTAATTTTTCAATCTTACCATAGTGGCTCTTTAATCAACATACAAAAAAAAATATTTTTAATAGTTGAATAATTAAAAAATAATAAAATCATTAATTTGTTGTCATAGTATTCACATTACATATTATATTATCAAGACTTACTCTCACAATACAAAATTGAGAAAAAATAGTTAGAAAAAAATGAATAAAATTTAACTTGTAAGAAGAATATTTATAATTATAAAAATAATTAAAATATAAAACAAAATTCATAGTTTTTCAAACATCTAAAACAAATACTCATTCCAGTATCAAATAATTTTTCCACTAAAACCAATCCGCAACCGTTTGAACGGTGAGAAGTAGGGATCCCCACCATCCATCAGCGTCGTCATCTACTTCATCATCATCTGCCACATCTTAAACACTTTCTCTTTCTAAAAACAACTTTCCAGACACAACTTTATTCACGTACTACGCGCTGAAATTCTCTCTCAGAATTTCGTTCCGTTGCAGACTTTCCGCGCAAATGAAGCAGGTGCGCAGACTGGACAAAGAGAGAGAAAAAAGTTCTGCAATTTTTATTTTATTTTTTTAAATTGAGAGACGGTAATTGATGGTAAGGTACAGTTACTATAATAGTAAGTGTGTGAGGAAAGTGGAGAGGTGGCGGAAGCAAGTTTGAAGATGTCGAGGGTTGTTCCTGCAGCTTCTACAGGGAGAAAGAGGAAGTTTAGCAGCGGGGAAGAATTGAATTATTCGACATCATTTGTTCAACCCAGAAGAAGTCGGCGGCGGAGGCGTCGGCAGCGTGGAAATGTCAATGAAGTGAAGCCGCAGAATTCAACAGAAAACGCAGAAGCTTCTGATTCTGATGATCCATGCGCGTCTTGTTACTCAAAGAATGGATCAAGTGCTGAACTGCACAACAATACTTCGGATTCCGTAGATCGGGAGGTATAGCCAAAAAAATCTAAACTCAGAAATAGAATCGTGGCCTGAATATTTCGTAGAAATTAATTAATTCTCACAACATTGCAGGTGGAGGAGGAGAGTGTTGAGGTAGAAACGTCTACGTATCAGTTCGAAAACTGTATACAAAGGTAAATATAGACTATAGACAGCAGCAAGCGTTGTATATAATTCAATAAATGATTATTACGAGGAGAAGATTCATGTTAAGTATTTAATTGATTTACTTTTTTTTGAAAACAAAAAAAAAAACTTGACCAGTTTAGTACTACTCCCGCATTTGTTCACTTAACAGTAGAGAAACGACACCGTCTAGCGAGGTTCAAGCAGAAACAGGCGAATTAGAGTTCACCGCATTAAGGCCGTCCATGTCGTCCGAGACGAATTCTTCGCGCCTTCGCCGGCGTCAATCAACTGACGAGGAGAAGAAGAAGATGCCATCCAAAGCTGAACTAGAAGAATTCTTCTCAGCAGCTGAAAAAAATCTCCAACAAAACTTCGCTCAAAAGTATTTAGCCTCCCTCTCTATCGTACACACATTACCAAAGCCAAAAAAAAAAAAAAAAGCTAATGATTGTGAAATTAACGATGGATGCAGGTATAACTTCGACATTGTAAAGGAGGAGCCATTAGAAGGGCGCTACGAATGGTTTCGTCTAAAGCCATGACTATCAATGACCGGAGGTATCATCGATAAAAGAAATATTTAGATAGATTTGATCTTTTAATTCTATTTATAGATTTTCTGATGTGGTTAAATTTTATAAAATTTATATGAATATAAATAAAATTTTAAATATCGAATCTATCTAAATATTTTTTTATTGATAAAATTTTCATACTACTACTAGAATAGTAGTAGACTTGTAGTAGACTAATAATAGTAGCAAGGAAGAAGCTGATTTAAAATTCTTAGCTCTTGACGTTTTTCACGTTAGTCTTGATTCAAGATGATGATATGATATTGTTGTACAGTTAAATTTTTAGTTTCATAGGCTTAATAGCCAGTAGAGTATTTTAATTGGGATGAAATGAAATGAAACCATGAAAGAATTATACTACAGTAGTATGTTACATGGAATTGGAATTCTTGAAGTTCGTATATCAGAGGTATTAAGAATGAGTTAGTTGTTTGGAGTTTCTGCCCTTGCTTAATTAGTAGTCTATTGCTGTCTGCTTCTGCTTAATTTCTGTAGATGCCAAGATAGTACGGGCAGGATGCAAATCCCTCTGACTCAGTTCAATTCTGCTGCTGAATTAGTTTTTTCTATATTGGTATTTCTTCAGTTTCTCATGATCTTTGTGAATTAATTCCTCAGCCCATTTCCTTTTTCCATTAATATGTAGCTAGAACGAGAAAGACGAAAGTATAATATTCTTTAATAAATTGGCATCATGCCTTTTGTTGATTAGTTGGTGGTCCATGCTTGTTTGTGATTGAATGATATTTTTGAAATATCATGAAGTTTAGCTGGAAGGAAAACAAGAAAGAGGAGTCCGGGACGGAGGAGATAGATGGATATTACATATGCACCCTACTGGTGGTGGTAGTGGTGGCTGGGTGGAGAAAATATTAACTTTGTAAAAACGGTGTGTACATGGTTTGATCTGTAAACATACAAATATGGAAGGAAAATACTATCATAAATATGATTTTGAACTTCCCTCGATAAATTTTACAATTAAAATTAAATTTTATAAAATTTTGATTTATATCGGTTAATATTATAAATTTCATAATATTAATTTACATCACAAAATTTATAAATAAGATCATAAATCAAATCATTCTAAATATTTCTCAAATATGAAATATCCCTTTGTAAAAAGGGGGACTGAAGCATAACTGAACCGCAAAATATGAACAGAGCTTGCTGTTTAAGTTACGGACACGTGTTGAAATTGGAGAAATTGATGTGATATGGCTCATGTGTGAGTATGAGTTTAAGACTGTAAATAGATTGGATTTTAACCGGATCTTGTGGATCTAAATTGGTATTCGTTTAATATTATTGAATTCAAATAATTACCATATCTATAAAATACTCAAGTTTGTGTATGAGCAACTGTCTCAGTAACATCGCTCCATTAACTGTATATACATGCACCACACCACAAAGTATAATAGCATGTGATCTGGATGCAAGATTTGAAATAATTTTTTTTTAAATTATTTATTGATATTATTTTTAATTATTTAACGATTTAACATGCTTCATTAGTAAGGACTCAGTTGAAACGTTCAGAGGCATTGCTATGGAGTGTGAGGAGAAGAAAGAATATTTGTCGTTGTCACGTTTTCTGGTAATGATTACGGAGGAATAATGGAGGATGATTGTTTATCAAAAACTTAATTTGTATGAAATCTTTCTTTACTCGTAGTAGGAATCAAAATTTGCTTGCACGATATACATTTTAGACTTTCAGATAAAAAAAAATTACTATACGTTGAAGAATCAATTGTGTAAACTTGCCATTTTCTTGGATCTCGTTCATCTTTATTTGTTTACCTACAGATTAATGGAGGATAATTGCTTTCTGCAGCACTTTTCCCCCCAGTTTTTTGTGGGTTAAGTAATGGATCTTGCTATTGCACGTGAAGTGGTTAACCTTTTTGGAATGATACAAGAACATGGATTACAAGATTAGAAGAACTCAGGAATCAGGATTAGTTGACAAAAGAACAAAACTAATGCTGCCATATATTTGTGCTTGAGAATCCCAATGATGCTTTGAAGTTGATAAAAGCACATTAGTTAATTAATTTAATGCTCAGTTAATTAATTAGAAAGTCCGATCAATAATGTACATTAGGGTTGCAACAATTCGTGAATTTTTTGGCTGATAATTATGAGTGGGATTAGTAGCCACTCTAGGGCACTACACTTTTTTTTTTTTTTTTTTTGTGTGTCTAAGTTATGTAAAATATTAATTTTTTTTATTTTGTTATTTATTCATGTGTTTATCTTACATTAATTCTTGTAAAAAACTTCACAATTTGTTAAAAAATAAAAAAATTAAAAAAAATTAAAAACATGTAAACATTATCCCAGTATATAGTTTACAACTAAATAAATTTTAATTTTTACTCTTCACTTTCGGATAAATAAAAAATAATAAAACTCTTTATTTTTTTTTGTTAAGTTAATCGTTATAAAAATTTTTACATATTACATAGTAACACAAAATTACTCAATACAACAATTACTCAATAGGAGGGACGCCGAGCCCAAGCAGGGCTAATGATATTGCCATAGCAGGTTTTTATTAAATGGCAAAACTACCCTTCTCAAAAATTACTTACAATTATTAAGATTATCAAAATAATCTTATACCATACTACCTTACATGGGATGTAGTACTCATTCAAAATTTTATCGTCATAAAATTTGTTTGTCTTATTTTGATTGAAATATCTAGCCTCTAAAAAGACTAGAAGGAACTAACAAACATTTATTGAATACAAAAAGTAATAGAGAAGACGAGATGGGGGAAATGGGTATTCATGCAATCCCAAATCTCATGATTTTCTTGTTCTTGTGCTCCTGAAAATGGAGTTGGAGATCAGACTCAAATGGGTGTTTGGGTCAATTTGGTTGGGAGCCGGATAATTGTTGCGTCGGATTAGCCACATGGAGAAGGAGCTTTTGAGTTTGGTTTTTTTCCACAGAGAGATTGAATTGATGGGTTATGATTAGTCGTGGATGGATAGTATTGGTGTTGAAAGTGAGTAAGACTGTAATTTGGTTGTTTCAAAATTACTATCCCTCCGTCTCAAATTTTTTCGTTACTTCTGTGAGATAACTTTTTAAGAATAGTGTTTTGATTGTGATATTAATGCTTGTTTTTTTTTTTTTTTGGGTCCCAAAATTTACATTTTGAATTTGAGATATGACATGATTAATAATTGAATGAAAGATACCAAATAGAAAGATAAATAAAGATAGATTTGACTTTGTGAATGTGATAAAAAAATTGAAATATTTTTAAATAAAAAGTATTAACATTTTCGGAAATATTAATATTATTTAGTTAGAAAAAAAAGAGTAAGGAGGCGTATAACAAGAGAGAGGGAGTAAGGTCGTGCGATCGGTTACTGGGAAAGGGGTGATGGGAGAATGAAAAATTATTGCATAGATCACATCTATCGTATAATGTCATGGAATGTCATGGACCCCTTAGTCCATGTTGCGTCATATCATCCATTTAAATGATGTGAAGTAATGTGAAGTAACATGGATCAAGAATCCATGACACTATATCATAGATCCGATTCATGTAAGAATCTCCCATGAGAGAATCAAGAGGTAGGGGATGACTTGGGAAATGTATTTTTGTCATTTGAAAAAATTGCAATATCATTTGCCGTGGCAATATCATTTGCCTATGCTTCTGCCAATTAGTGCACCATTCTTCTTGGATCTGGTGAACCATTAATTTGCATTACATGAAAATTTAGGACTCACGAATCATAAGTGCCCACATCCTTTTAAATGGGGAAATGATATTGCCACGTTAAATAGCTCATGGCCACAGCATATTTTGATTAACTGACCAAACTACCCTCCCTTCACTTGTTCTTTGAATCCTACCGCCACCTACATTGCTCCTCTCGTACCTTTCGGTCCCTATCTGGCTCTGCCAAAACACCAACGATCCACCCGTATTTCCTCACTCTTTTTCATCAGAAGAGTGTAAGTGTTGAATCTTATGGACAGTCATTCTCTCTTTTTTCTTTTAGTCTTTACCATTAGAAGTTTTTTTTTTCCCTCTCATTCTTGAAATCTGTTAGCATAAAAAACATCAAGATAAATTTATTTAACACATGTAAAAATATGTGCTGAAAAGAGGAGAAATCTACAAAATAATGCACATCGAATTCTCATATTGAGACCCGCAAAAACTTACGGCATAATGGTCTTACCATTAGGCTACAATTTCTCTATTCTAAACTCTCTCAACTAAACTTCTCTCAATTGAATCAACTAAATAAACCATCTATTTATAGGGTAGTAAATTTAACTATCAAGAAATCTAATTAAAATAGGAAATAATAACTCTAAATATTGTATTAGGAAACTAAATTATTTGAATAACTAAATTACCGAAACCTAACAATAACATATTTCTTAATTGATAAGGAGTTTGATTTAATTATGCCATCAATGCCTCCCTTAAACCAAACTCTCCAAACTCTCTATGAGAGTAGATTCACTCCATGCACGATTAAGACGATCAAAAAATTTCCATGCAATTTTTTTACCACAATTTGTCATCATCAATTTGATTTAATCTTCATCTTCAAGTTTTTCAAATGATCCACGTATTTGGACTTGATAAATTTTCGTCGTACACTTTTTTTCAATTTATCAACCTTTATGAATTTCATGATAATTAGTATCAAAATTTTTAATTTTTGTAAATCAATCACAATCTACTTGATAGGATTTTTTTCCTCCATCACTGCTCAACACCAATAAAAACAATCAGGACAGGATCTCTTTTTTCAAATCTTTGTTCAATTAGGGTCAATTTCGTTACACCCTAATTGTCAAACGAGTACCCCAAGAACAACCTCACGTGGTCTAATTTTTTGATGTTCCAATACTCCAACAAACATTTTTTCTGACGTCTAATTTTCGACATAATCAAACTTTTGAATCTAGAGTTCTGATACCACTTGTTAGCATAATAAAGTAACGCGTAATACATATAAAAATATGTGGGAGGAGTTACAAAATAACGCATATCGGACTCTCATATTGAGACCCGCATAAACCCACGGCATAATAGCCTTACATTAGGGTAGAATCTCTCTATTCTAAACTCTCTCAATTCAACTATTCTCAACTGAATCAACTAAACAAACCCTCTATTTATAGGGTAACAAATTTAACTACCAAGAAATCTAGAAACCTAATTAGAATAGGAAATAACAACTCCAAACATAATTGTATTATGAAACTAAATTACAAAAATCTAACAATAACATATTTGCTAATTCATAAGGAGTTTGGTTTAATTATGCCATCAAAATCTTATCTTTCTGTGTTATACCTTCTCCATCTTCAACGGCAAAACAAAACTTCCAATAGTTAAAAGATCACAAAATAATCTCCAAACAAGTCGCCCGTCCCCTTCTCTGGACTTCTACACTCCTCTAAAAAAAATCCTAAATAGAATATACACAACCGTCTACGATGAAATCCAAATTGACAATTGAATGATTCTAATAGCCTGGAAAAGTTGGGCTAAATTCCTGACCCGAACATTGCTCGACAAAAATCAACATCAACAAGGGTGTGTTCGTTTGGATTGAAAATATTTTCAGGAAAATATTTTTCAGAAATTTTTTTTGTGCCAAACACCAGAAAATATTTTTTGGTGTAAAATATTTCCAATTTTCCTTCCTTTGACTGAAAATAACTTACGGAATTTTTGAACGTAAGTTATTTTTCGAATAATTCAAGAGTGACATTAAATCTCAAATACTTACTTTTATAATTTCGTTTGCTAAATTTATTTTCGTTTTTCTCTCAATTATGGATCCCACACTAATATAATTATCATTATGCATATTTTACTACTATATTGTAGTATCATTAATTTTAAACAAAATTAATTTTTTATTAATCACAATTATTTGTAATGTATTTATTCATTTAAAATCATTGTGATAAATTTTTT
Organism: Cinchona pubescens; assembly: GCA_025175665.1. Lineage (NCBI taxonomy): Eukaryota > Viridiplantae > Streptophyta > Magnoliopsida > Gentianales > Rubiaceae > Cinchona > Cinchona pubescens. The sequence goes on from JANKKI010000090.1 coordinate 3,228,186, forward strand.
TAACTTGTATCCATAAAATTAAAAATAAAACTGTAAAAATTTTTTATTTCAAAATATTTTCATTTTGTCAACGAATACTGAAAAATTGTATGAAAAATAAATTTTTTCATATAAAATATTTCTCTATTTTCATTCCAAACGAACACATGCACCGCCTTTGTCTCTACTTTCATGTGCACGATGTTGTTTCGTTTCTACAGTTGGACGAATTGTATGTGGAATAGTTCGAGAAAAAAAGACAAATCTTGAGAGGAGAGCATTTCTGCGGGCTATTGGAGATTTTCACGAAAAGGAAGTAAAACTAAACTTGTCACTGAAATTCTACAAAAACGAGTATTGCCATTACCGTGGTTAGGGGGAGAGAGAGAGGGAGAGACGAGAGGACGGGGTTGTGCTGACTGCTGAGAACGGAGGAGGTGTATCGTAGTGGTTCAGAAAATGAAAACGATGTGGAATAATGAGAGGGTAATTTTGTCAATTTAATGTTATTTTTGTGCTGTGACAATATCATTGCCCTTTAAATGGTACTAGTGACTAGTAAGATGATTCCCACGTACAAGCCTACAGTGTGGCCAATTTTTGGAAAGAATACGAAAAAGATGCTCCGAACTCCATTATTTTTTTTAATTTTATCGACGGTGGAAGAATTTAAGCTTGTGCCTGTGAAGGGACCTGGATTATCTGAAGACCGAAGTACGAAAACTTGGGTTATCTGGAGTACACACATCACAGGTGTTAGGTCTTTTCGAGGATTGTACTCTTGCATTTCTCTTTAGCCACCGTAGTTTCACACTATCGGCAAGGTAAATTATTACGTGAAAAGTAGATGTCTAGTTTACTTCCATTTGGGGAAAAAAAAAAATCAAAATTTGATCAAATTTCTAAATCAAGTGTTGGTGATTTAGTGATTTTGCCATGTGAATAGTAATTTTGATTTTTTTAAATCTTATATATATATATATATTAAAAAATATTTAAAAACTTCCGCTTTCCAAACGATGATTATGAGAGAGGTTTTACCTCTATTTCTCAACTTCCATGCAGTAAATGGTGATATAATAAAGCACTGAAGTATTGGGACTCTAATATTCAAAAAATAATAATTTACAAAGTTATAAATTTAAAATTACTTATCAAAATTATTTTATAGTAAAATTATAATGAATCACCAATTATTGATTTTAAATATTTACTTAAATTTCATTATTTCTTTCTTAGATTTAATAACACATCAATTATATTTATCATTTTGTATAAATATATTGCATATTCCAGATGCAGCAAATTAAAAAACGTCCTTTAACTCCTGATCTTTCGCACGATTGAGAGGATCCAAAGCTTAAACTCTGAAAACAATGGTCCACTTTTCTACATGGGCCTTCTATTTTGAGTAAAAGTGATAAGGCATTAATGTTTGCTGGACCGCACTTGAGTATTCAGAACAATCAAGAATTTGTACTACTAGTTGGGCCTCTTTTGGGAAATTTCCGTTTTGGCAAGCTGTCTAGTGATGTCTAAGGAAAGTCAGCAACACCATCTTCTTACTAATTGGTACTAGAATTTTATTAGTACATTGAAAACTCTATTTAATATCAAAACACAACTTAATCCATTAGATATTGGCTAATTTGACAAAATGCATTAGCCAAAATAAAAATTTATATACAAGAAAGTTTTCTTAAGCTAAGAAAAAATGTAGAAGAAACCAAAAACATTTTTTTACACAATTTCAACGGAAGCAATTGATCTAATAGACGCTGATCTCATCGAGCCATCCTTTGTAGCGGGATAAGATATAGGTGTATTTGAACCTTCCTTAGCTATAGAATAGATAATTAGTGCCTTCACAATCTGTCGGAATTTCCTTCTATAAGTAGGGAATTTTGCAACACTTCGTAGCATTCCAACCATCCTACCAACAATCAACATTTTAGCATGTTAATGATCCTCGTTGTGAATTTCAAAGCAATTAAAGACTATACAAGATTGTTTAATAACTCCGTTGTGTTCTTTTTAAGTATCTTTTAAATAACTGAAGGGATCCATTCGATGACTAATTGCCCGTTAATATTCATTCATTATTGAAGTATACAATTATAAATGAAAGAATGTTGTCCAAAGAATTATATTATTAACAGGCTGTGTTAGTCTGAATTTGAAATACCTTATCAAAATATAGAGACAGTAACAAAGGTAGGAAAAGAATTTCTTACCTCCTACTGATGCCCTCAATCTGAGCAGCTCTTAGAGCATCTTGAGGTATCAAACTGCCATTTTCCCAGGCCTTCGAGCGTTGGGTATTGCTTCCAAAAAGAAGCACTTTCTCTAGGAACCTCGTCTCACCTTCTTCAAGACGAATTACTCTTATCTGTTCTTTAAGGACCATAACTGGCTGGAAGAACCAATCCAACAATCTGTCCTGCGGTCGATTCAGGTGGGTGATCTCAAGATCATCAAGAAGCAATAAACCATCTGATCCAGCTTTAATGGAGTAAAGGATGGTCTGCAAGAATGAGTGAAACAAGGCAATCCAATGTCCACAATGGGTGCTTCATTAGCATTCTTTGCCTTCAACCAATCGTAGAGGTCAGATGGTGTTAGTACGCCCGTGTCCAATAACTCTTTGCTCCTTATTTCACATGACCTCATCATACTTCCCCACACCTGTAGCATTTCAAGATATTTCATCCCCGAGAATTGAACTGAAAACTTAATGCAATAAGTTTAAATCTAAAACTCTTGCTTTTGATTTCGCTAAGCCTGACAGAGCATACTAGGCCCTTAAAACATAGTGTTTAAACAAGGACTAGGAAGCCAGTTTCGTGTATTGATGTATAAATTCATGGGTCTAAATTAAGATGGCATTAGGTCTATCTATGAGGTTGCTTGCTCATCCATAATGTTCCTAATTCTTTACTTCTGTTTATTCTTTTAACATAACACGGGTAAAAAAGGTTCTTTTTCCATCTTATATTTAAGCCACTGGAAGAGTTCTAAACAGTCACAGTTCAACCTGCTATGCTAATGCACCGTGCAGTATCTGCACTTGGGCATCTACCATTACATACTTCACAAAGTTCCAAAATGTCCTTTAACCCAAGGCTAACAATGTTATTAAATTGGAATGTCCACATTATGCTAATTTCAAGTCATCAGGTAATTGAATGCCGTAAATTCTAAGATTTCAAACCCTCCAGCATTTATGTTGGTATATCAAAAGCATACCTGCACCATTTTTACTTCATGTATTGCCTCCCTTACTGATCTTGATGATGACAATGTTGGAACAATTATAGCTGGTGCTTCTGTAAAACCAGAGCTGAATTTTCCTTGCACTGAAGACCTTTGTCTAACAGAAAATTCTGACGAGTTGGACATATTCTTCTTTCTATACCGAGGCCTGGTTTCCAGTAAGTTGGTTAGTGTTGTCCAAGACGCCAAGCCAGAAATTTAGTTACAGAAGCATTAACCAACCAACTATTGAGAACATTAAAAGTCAAATACAAGCATGATCGAACTAATTACTATATTTATTTGGAAGGATGGATCCCTCTCGAAGGTAAAGCCAATCATTGGTGTACTCATCAAATTCAGCAACCATAGCAATCACATAGGCTATGCCTCTCTTGAACGACCTTTCCTACACATTTTAACTTTACAGATTTAAATTTTCAAGTTGTACAGCTACTAAACAAATAATAATGGCAGGAAATCAAACCTGATATACAACAACCGAAGCATATAATCCTATGAAAAAGCTTGAGAAAATCGCCATTATAATGCTGCCAATCACAACAAGTGGCCACATAAGGATAGTCAAACCAGCAATGGGGATACACGCTGTTTCTAGAAATGGCCCTTCACGGCTGATTAGATCATGTATCAATCTCTGCCAGCCTTTGAACAACATGTAAGGGCTCTTTACAATGGCAATAGCCACGTAAAGAGGGATTTCCACAATCAGCCCTATGATCCCAGCAATGATACATCCTGGCACATGGATGAGCCTGTAGAAAAGATTCAAGCAAATTTTCCCAAAGGGATGTCAATGTCCTAAATAAGCTGTACAAAAACTTCAATGAATCTCATTAACAAAAGCATCACTCCAGAAGAAACACAACTAGAAACAAGCTCCCTGTAATTGACAAATGAACATTTCCAATCACGTGTCTGATACGTGGGGTACATGTATGACCAATCTCTTCATCCTTTAATCAAGGCAACGGTTTATTGATGATATCTTCACAAATTTCTAAGTATTACTTACTCAAATTGAATTTCAACTTCAACATATATATAAAGACCAGAAAAAGCAAAGGGAAATTATCTCGAAGCATTCAAAGTTTCCAAATGTAACATTTTAGAAGAATTAGCATCATTAAATGGATAACATGAAAATGAGTTCTTGAAATGAGAGTATACAGAAAAATCTAGCCTTTGACGTTAGCTCATTGAAACAGAATGAGAGTTACCTAAGAGGTTCAAGTCCCTCAGAACAGGGAGATTCCCGCAATTCTTTAAGGAAAAGTGGGTAAGAATGATAACATATATCAGCAAAATCACGAACCACCGTGCAACTTCCTTTTATAGTTCCCCAAGTACCATCCTAAAATTTCATAAAAGGGAAACTGTCAAAACACCTAAATGTGGGAAAGATAAGGAAAAAAAACAGCTGAAAACAGAGAAAAAAAAAATAAAAATCTGAACTTTACCACAATACAATGGAAGAACTTGTTGGACTCATCATCATGTCTGAAGGCCTCAAAAGCAGAAACCCATGGTGTGAAAAACCCATATCCCACTCCCACAAGAACACTTCCGGCTATGCTTAAACCCAACCATATACCGAATAAGGCAGGCAGAGCAAAAAAGAAAGCAACTTTCAAGGGTGCATCAAACCTATTTGTACTGTCAACACAAATTTTAGACAATTGATTCAGAATCAGAGCATTAAAATTCAATCAAATTACTTAAAAAAATAAAAACACTATCAAGAAACAGTTAATAGTAGTACTTGAAAACAGTATAAGCTGTCCAGACAACATGTGCAGGGAAGAGCCCCAAAATCACCCCAACATTCCCAATGATCAGTATCAGACCAGCAATTGGACCCACCAATAAACCTGAAAAAAAAAAAAAACATGCACAAAATCCCACAAAATTTAATGAACAACATTTAACAACAGGCAAAAAAAAAAAAAAAAAAAAATCTTAAAAAACATCAAATTGAAGTAGTACTAACTCTTGAGAGCCCCCAAACAGAGCGCAGAGCAGAATGCAAAAACAACATAAAGGGTCTTCAAAAACTCTTTCAAATGTTCTTCTGGCATATTTATTTTATATTTTTAAAAATAAAAAGTTGAAACAACAGAAAAGGGAAAGAAAGGCAAGTTAGAAACCAACTGGGATTTTATAGCTCCAAGAAAATTTGAGAGTTGATTAATGAAGAAGTTAACAAGGAATATTTTGATCGAGAGAAAGCTGTTTGCTGGTACATAACAAAAATAAATAGTTTAGAAGAAAACTAGAGAAGTAAAGGCCTTTGTAAAATCCTACAACCAACCAGCTTCGAACAACACCAACTGTACAACACACGCCAGAATGAGGGGGTTAAATTAAGATATAGAATAAATAAATAAATACAAAGAAAGAAATAATTGTTTTTTTTTTTTGGGGAGGGGACCTTTTGGAATAGTGATACCACAAGGTGGAGAGTTTAAGTGGAGTTATTATTATTGGCTCCAAATCCTTTTATGTATAGTTAAATTACCATTATATGTGTGAAATTGAAATCTTAGTTTTTTGTGAATGCATTGATTTGTATACATGCATGTCATGTCATATGGAAAGAGACATCAAAATTACAATGGGATTAAATCAAGAACGTGTAAAAAAATGCTTACATATACTTGCTTTATGATTTTATTGAAAGATTTTACGTTAATTAAAAAAATTACATAATATCATAGTAATGTGATTTTATTGAAAGATTTTAGGTTAATTAAAAAAATTACATAATATCATAGTAATATAATATCAGTCATCATCTAATATATGTGATATTTAATTATAGAATAATAAGATATTATTTGATATTACATATTATAATAAAATTTAAATCAATTCTATTTTAATATTCCCAAACAATTACCGTATGCTTTTTCCTCCAGAATAACAAGAATATATGTCCGCTTTTTAATGGCTTGTGGTGGCGAGCTTAAGAGTCTTCTTATTAATATTTGCTCCGAATCTTTTTATAAATAGGTAAACTACCACTATAAATATATGGAATTTAAATCTTTGTTTTATATTAATGTATTAATATCTGTATACATGCATGACATATGGAAAGAGACATCAAAATCACAATGGGATTAAATCAAGAAAGTACAATGTATATGTTACTTAAGTTGGATCAATGTTTTAACGTTGGCATTGGATTATTCCATCTCTCTTTTACTTTTTTCTTAGCTATGGGAAACTTTTAAGTAATTGTAGAATACGGGGGGATTTAATTAATTTTTAGTTGTTTTTTTTATTCTTCTTTTGAGGTTTTAGTCTTTCTTTGACATTATTAAATGAATGAATTAATTCTCACTTTGTACTCTAATTTTATTTTTGGATACTTTGTACCCAAAACTATCAAATTCGTCTTATTTTAACCCTTTTTTTAACGTAACTTTATCTAAAAAAATTAACGAAATTTTTTCACTTGTACGGCAAATTTAACAGGATATATAACAATGTGTTTGCTTACAAAAACAAAAATTTCGTTAACTTTTTTTTACGAGTAAAATGGGACAAATTTAAGAGTTGAGGGTGCAAAGTATACAAAACTAGAATTTGGGGTAAAAGTAAAAATTAAGTATAAATTGAGGGGTGTAAAATGAAATTAATACTTATTAAATTACTAATTATCTTTTAGTTGTTCCAAATATGATGAGGCGGTCGGATTACACCTATCTTTCGTCAAAGTCAAACCACAAAAATAGTATTTAGTACAATAATTTTCTTAGACCTTAAAATACAATGGTCAAACTTAAGAGGGTTTGCTTAATATTTTTCTCAAAATATTCCCAATAAAATTATTATGATGATTAATTGTTATTATGTTTGGTACTAGACATGATGCATGTGGCCCTTTTATTGATGATTAATAAGAAATAATTAAACTAATAGTTAATCATCCACTATGGAATTTCATTTTGAAGAAAAGGATACTTCTCTTGACTCGGGATACAATTTCCATGAAATCAGTTGGACACTCCCTTGAATGAAAAACAAGTCATCTTTTGTCCTATGGTGGAATAATTAATGCAACTAATTAATCATAAAATTAGGGAAATAGAAGAAACTTATTACAATTTTCTTTGCCTAATTACTCGGTCTTCAAACAATTCAAAAGAATATTTCCGTGTATAAAAGATAGTTGTATGCATATGTGGAGGATCGGTCAGAAATTCAATATATGGTGATCTTTTTATGAAAGTTTGAAGTCGTGATAATTAAGAAAGAAAACCATTTTATAGCACAAATTCAAGTCACTCGTCAAAATCTTTATTCATACTTAATTTTAGATATTTGATCTTTTCACGAATTTAATAATACCTTATTATTCTCTGTTAGTTTGTATAGATTTTGTAAGAGACATGTGAGTATCAAATCCCTCAAAAAATTTGCTTTTTTTCAACATTAATTTAGACATAATCTTCTGCACCCAAATTCGAACCCAATCCTATGAAGCATTGCTTGATGAAGCTAGTAGGTTAAGAAGTTGACGTGAACAATATTTTAGTAATAATTAGAAACTTCGAATTAGTTTCGTGGAAAAGAAGATGAATTTACAAGTTGTATTTAATTTGCTTAGAACGGTCAACAATTTTGAATACAGTTTTTTTCTTCTTTAAACAAGTATTCTATTTTATCTAAACAAATTGATATAGTAATATATGTTTCGTATAATAAGCTACGTATTCTTTCTGTTCAAATAAGTTTTACTTACTCATTATTTAATATAGAATAAGTATGAACGTCGTTGAAATGATAGAAAATAAAAAATATTTTTTTATTTGTTTAATTTATTCATCTAATAATTTATAATATTTATACCGTAATATAAAGTGAACAATAAAAATTTTTTTCTTTTTTTGTTGTTGTTACCATGCATGTACTCAGATTCGGTAGACAAAATGCGTCTACAAGTTTCCATGTTATTAAGAAGTATGTATGACATTAATTGGGGGACTCGGTCAAGCGCGCGCACACACAATGAATGAATTGATTATCCAAGATTGTGAAACTAAATAGAATACTAAACTGACATAGATAGTGTAATTCATTTCCTTTTTTTAATGTAAATCGAATTTTCAAATGGAGGATTTAGTCAAATCTAACCAGGCAATGACACTTTTGGTCCAATCGCCATTTTTTGTTGTATTCAAATTCGGATAATGGGAAACTCATCCACATTCCTTCCATCAGTAATGCACTAACATACAGCAAAGCTAACTAGGCAAATTGGAAAACTAAAACAGATTAACAAATGATAATAATTGGAAATCTCCACAATTTTTTTTTTTCTTCTTGCCGAAAAATTAATATAGCCATAGAGTTTGAAGCCAATTATTAGTACTACATAACCATATATGCATTTACAAGACAGAAGATTTTCAAAGTCAAGATTCAAGATATTTTGGATGAATTCTTTGATCTAAATTAATTATATTGCTTTTATAAATAGAATTCTCAAAATAATGCGGTTGATCAAGACATTATGAGTGGATTCTTTAGTCTAAATTTAGTTATATCACTAAAATGAATGATGTATTTAAATTTGGATAAAAAATTATTGACATACTACTGAATCAGGTTTAACCAAAAATGATTTTTACAAGATTTTCCCACGTTGTGGGTGATTAAAAACTACAAAATCCAGTGGATATTTTGACAAGTTTCTATTAAGCACCAGAAACATCCTTTTCCCAGTTAGGTAGAATAGAGATTAGAGACCACCCGGCTGGTTGAATTGTATCTAGGAAATGGTGAATGGCAAATACTTAGATAAATTTGATTTTGATTCTATTTATAGATTTGTGATTAGAAGATCTACACGTGAGATCAAAAATCGGGTTTACTTAAATATTTTCAAACGGTGAATAACCCATTAAGGCTGTTTGGCTCGACAGTCGATGTTCATGCGAGCTGGGAATAATATTGGAGCAGCACAAGGCCCATGACAAATAATTAGGTGGATCTAGTTTTTTGTCTTACTTGTAATTTTTGTGGTATAGATTAAATTTTAAAAAATTTATGATATCAACTTATTTAAGTAAGATTTTTTAAACTTTAATCCTGACCGTATGATCTACAAGTAGAGCCAAAAACTGGGTATCTTTAAATATTTTCTCCATGAGTAATACTGACCCCAAAAATAATAGAGTATTATTTGGTAAATAATATTTATTTATTAATTTTAATAATTTTAAAAAAAATAATATTGATTTTAAAAATAATAGTATAATTATTTGGATACGAAATACAAATATTTTAAAATAACTATTTGAATTAAAAATAATGAATACTTCTTATTTAGTGAATCCATTTGAAAATAAAAAACAATAAAAATAGAAAAATAGCAATTGTGAAAATTGTTCACTTAGTTTTGTCCACCTTATTTGACAAAAAGCTGAAATTACAATTCTCCCTCATTGCTACAAACTCCATATGCATAAAAGGGTATATTTTACTTTATTCCTTTAATATTTATACTTATTATCACTTTATTATCTAACATTATTATTTTTAGACATTTAAGTTCTTCTATTAAATCTTACTTAAAATTCATTATCTTTTTAACAAAAACACTCTTAGACCTTAGTCTATCTTCTTCTAGGTTTTTCTAATTTTTTTCTGTATCAAAATTTATTGACATGATTCAATAATTTTTTTTTTCATTCATCATACATATCTTAAATTTCATCAAATTTATTTATAATGTATATATATATATTGTGTGTTATGATAAAATTTGTTCACACATTAATAATTTTGAGGATAAAAAAACCATTTAGGCTAAAAATCTAACATCGTTAGCTTTGACCTTTAGCCTAACAACTAAAATGTCTAAAAAAAAAAAAAACATTGAGAATTAAAGTGATTGTGAATTTAAACGTTAAGGAGGTAAAGTGAAATTAACTCTACATGAAAATAAAAAAATAAAAATTACTAAAATCAATCGAAATAAAAGATAATCAACAATCTATACCCAATTGTTTGATGGCATTATTAAAAGAACTAATATATACATATATTAAAACATTTTCGCACGCAATTGAGCAAACATACAAAATAAGTCAAATTAAACTAAGACTAAATACATGTCCATGGAATCAAAGCAAATGCACAAGGTGAATTTTCACTACATCTACAAGATGAATGTTCATAGACTATTGACAAAATAGTGTATCAAACACAATTTATAATAAAACATACGATTTTAAGGATTACTAGACATAGATTAAAACATTCTATACATTCATTAGGGACTGCAAAAAATAAAATAATAATAATAATTCCATTGTCTATACGTAATTATTAATTGAATATTTTTTAAAATATAAATATGTTATATTTGAATGGTTCGATTTGAATTGCGGGAAATATTTGAAATGAATGGATTGAATGAGGTAGATATCGTAGATTTGAAATTATATAAAATTTGAGTGAATAAAATCACACTCATTAGTTGGTGGATTTCAAATTCACAACTAAATTAATTAATTTGTTTCGATAACATAATAATGGTTTTGAATTTCAAATTCAATCTAGTCAAATTTCTCAATTCAAACACGATAATAATAAATAAGACAATAATAGTGCAAAATAATAAATTGTGTGAATAATAAATAAGATAAAATATAAATAATACAAACTATTATATGGATAATTATCTGCTAACCAAATAGTTTATTATTTTGACCAAATATTATTTGATAAATAATACTTATTATTCACCGTCCATACGGAGCGACTAATATTAGAATAGCTATAAGGTATGCTCGAATAATAATTTCTTTCTTACTAGTTGCCACCACCTACCCTTTTCTCATACTTGTCATTAGTTAGTACTCCGAGTAAATCAACGTTAGTCAATCCGTAATAAAGGATGACTAAAAAGTTAAAAAAATTTATTATTTTTTAATTATTTAATTATTTAAATTAATAATTCCATATTATGGAATGAATAACAAAATTTTTTTTCCATTACCCTGATCACAGCAAGATAAATAAATTAGTATCACTGAAAACTTTACTCAGGACCTGATTACCATATTAGCTACAAAGAATAGTAGTAGGATTACAAACAATATAATTTTAAAAATTACATATACTACTTATAATTTTTACTAGAGAGTTTTTGGTGTTTAAAAATTAGGGTAAAATCAACCTAAAATTTTAGAATAGGAGATAAAGGCTTTAAAGGAGTATAAATTTTTTTTCTCCTTACGGTAACAATTTAATTTACTTCTATTTAACTAAATTTACTACTGAGAGGAAAGGGAAGCCCCTGAATTAGACGAAGAAAAAGAAACATAATCTCTATTTTTTAAGAATATAAGACGAGAATTCAAATCTATAATCTTATATTCAAATAAAATATTCGATGGCCAACTCACTTAAAGTGAATTAGTTAAAAATCTATAACTATAAGTTATTAGAAGATCAGAGTCTGTAATCTTCATACTTTCCTAGTTACAAAATGAACGAATCCCATTTTGTTTTTGGGAGGAAAAAGTTCTAGTAATCAGAAAGATTGAAAGACAAGTATTTGCGACCAAACCCTTTTTCTTTGCTTCCTCAAATTTCCTAATCCTTATACAAGCTTTCTCAGACAGGAAACCGATTTCAATTCTTCAATCACACCCCCTTCGTGGCCTTCAGAATCCAATCGAAGGTAACATAAGATAAAAGACAGATAGGCATATGCAATAACTTTTTTACTTGCGAACTCTGTTTACATGTTTTTCCTCAGTAGTCCACCATAAAAGATACAGGTGTATGCCAAATTCCAGGTGCGGCCACTCCGCCGCTCAATCTTTAAATCTTCCATCTGGAGTATAGTTACAATAGTAAGTTTTTTTTGCAAAGAATAAAACTCCTCAAAAAATTCCTAGATTTAAAATTTTAAATGCATGTTGAGTGGTCATGCAACGAGTAAGTTTTGATTACTCAATTCGTAATGTAAAGTGAATATGATAATTATTGAAATAATTGAAAGAATTCTACTATTTTTCAATTATCTAACGACTTGTAATATTTTAGTTACAAAATTTTTTATACAAAACACGGGAGTAAGATAAGTGAATTTAAAATTAATCTTTATTTAACAGTAAATTAAATCGGAATTCAGCTCTAATCACTGCAATCCCAAACACTCTACCTTCATCAGTGATTCGATAACTCTTATTATATAAATATAGAAAGATTTTATCATCTTTAATAGAATATAATATTATATTTTAAATTTTTGTAAAATATAAATCATTTTCAACCATAGGAGTCATGTTTTTCAAGGTTAAAAATTAGAGAATAGTTTTGATTAATCACATCTCATTTATAGGGTGATTAGTCTAGTCATTTGGTTATTCATAAAAGAAGAGATTCGTCTAAAAATGAAGGATCGTTTTTGGGAATGTTTTCACAGTTAATATTGTTGATGACTAATAAAGAATTTTCTTAAAATCAAAGCAAGAGAATAAAAAGGAAAATAGAAAAAAAATTAAAGAAAATGAGGGACTTGACTTTGTCTGACCCACGCACCACGCACCCACATCTCCCCAGGTTTCGGTTTTTGCCTTTGCTCCTCTATACTTCTCTTTTCTTCGCACATTCATTTATTTCTTTGCACAGGTAACAACAAAATCTGTACAAAAAATCCCACCTGATTACAACTAATCCTCCTGTTTATCAATTCCATTTCTGTTTTCATTGGGTTAAAGTTTTGATTTTTTTAACAGATATGAGGTTGAAGATAAAGCCAGTGCAGCCAAGTCCAAGTCCTGATGTCCAAAATCAAGAAAACCACCATATCGTTTCTTCTTCCTCTGCTGCTGATGCTGATCAAGAAGTCCTGAAAACAGAAGCTGTGGTAGGAAGAATTAAAGGGCTCTGGATGGCTAATCTCTGAAGGAAATAATCCCATGATGTCAAACTCTGAAAATAACAAGAATATTCCACCTGAATTGTCTCCAACCATTCCTTCAGTTTCCCAGTACCTGGTCTGTAGTTTGTAACCTTTCTGCTTCTATTTGTTCTTTTGTTTGTCTGATTTAGTCTAATTGGTGGTAGATCTGGTTCATTTTGTCCAGGGGAAAAGGAAGAGGAAGCCCAAGGAGTTGATAGATGAGATTTCGCCAGTTATCATCAGGAGGAGGAAGAAGAAGCAGCCTTCTGTTTCCAAATCTGAACAAGTGAGATGTCATTCTTTTTCTTTTATGTATTTTAGCCTGTTTTATTGAAGTGTTTACTTGTTTTGAGAAAGATGGAAACTTTCTTTCTTTGTTTAGTTACCAAATAGCTTGCTTGCTTTTGCTGGGAAGGAACATTTAGGATTGGAATGATGAAATGTGGATGTGAGGCTCATGGGATTTTGAGATATTGTTGGGGCCAAAATGGTTTTGGTTGTTTCTTAGGATTTTAACTCATTTAGTCCTGTCCCTGGAGGCCTGGACTATGGAGAACCTCATGTTATGCCCATTCCATGGAAATACTGAACTATCTAACTTCCTAGAATATCAGATGTCCCGTGCTAATTAAAGATTCATGAGCTCTATTCCTGAAATTCTTTGAAGAAATGAACGACCCTTATATCATGGTTGGCAATGACATGTCGCAATCATGTCTGTCATGTCCTTCAAATATAATGCAGGTGGTCTTGAATGGTGGAGAAGGTCATGATCCTTTGGATATGTGATCTGGAGGAGTGATTAGTCTCGAGGTTGCCATATTTGGAATCTGGGCAAGAAGTGTTTTTCTGGGGGGAAGATGTTGAGATGAGTCTCGAGCAATGGCAATAGCTAAGTTCAAGTTTCTGTGGTATACTCCCTTTCTCTTCTTGATCACTTTTGACTCAACAAAAATGGAATCAAGTTGAGTCTCGAGACAGGCTCAAGTAGCTTATAAGTTCTCAACTCATTTGATAACCTACTCTAAAAGATTATTTTTGCTTGTGACTGTTTATTTTGGTGGCACAGCTTAGGGAGACCAATGGCCTCATGACCGAAGAGGTTGGTAGATCAATTCCACTAGGTGTTCCTCCCTTAGCATGTTATCCCATGATAACTGGGAGTAATTTAATCGTATCAATTTGAACTTTGGTAGTTTCCTAGCTATAGAGTTCTTCTATGTCTTTGTATCACTTTTGGTTCCCTCTTTGATGCTTGTAAAATGTCCAGATAACTTAGAAGTTACTTCACTTTGGATAATTGGCTGATAAGCTCCTTTTTTGCAGCTAAATACTTTTTTGTTTTTGTTGACATGAATTTTGGAAGCTTGGAATAGATGTATTTGGTGCAAGTTCAGGGGCCTGTACTTAAAAAGAGTATAAAGAGCTTCTTAATTCTTTTCCATTTGCAGACAGGGAAAACATATGACTGGACATTAAAATAAAGCTGAATTATAAGAGTGTGCTCCAAGAGAAACAGTTACTCCCATGTTCTGTTATAGCTTCATTGTCCCTCATAATTATGTTGCATGTTGATCATGTCATCACGAGGAAGCTCTTATGTGGTTTGGACCAACGAAGCTTAGATGTAGTTCGACTTATCCTTTCAATCTTCTCATCTGCTCTGTGGTTTCCTTGCTCGTCCTTCTGCTTCTTTTATCCCTCTATCACTCGTCAAAGATGTTCTGTAATATACAAACTAGTCGTCTTTTTATAAAGTCATAATTAATGTTGAATCACCGGCAGAGGCAACGGGGGGCAGGTGGGGCGATGCCCCCCAATTAATTTTGGAAAATTACTAAATTTTACCTATTAAAATTAATTTTTTTTTATTTGCCGCCCTAAAGTTTTCCTAAATTTAGACTATTGTCCCCGTCCCCTTATTCCTAAATCTTAGCACTCTTCTGTTACATTTGCATGTTTTAGTTTGCTTGCCGTAGAATGATTCTAAAGCCCTTTGCTTTTGCCATACCAATACTCTTAATTCATCTTGATCATGGTATAGTACTTAAAAAAATGTCAAATACTTGTTTTCTTTGAATATTCTTGCTTAATGGAAATTGCAAAATGATGTCAAAATCTGATCTCTCCATTGCAGGCACTGACTGATGGTGGAGGAATAAATTTGAGGTTGGTTCAGTTCCTAACTTGCTTGATTTTGCTTGGTAACATTTTATGCCTTTGCTCCAAGTCAAAATGGCTCATTTCTTTACGAATGCAGTAAACAGAAGTCTGCAGTTGCTGGGTCTGGCAACCCTGTCCAAGTGAAGCCAGCTACCATGATTCGAGCAGAGGAGGTTCAATCAAGTTTAGGGGATGAGTATCCTAGCTTTGTAAAACTGTTAGTTAGATCGCACGTTGGTAGTTGTTTTTGGATGGTAAGCTTTGCTTCAATTGATTTGAGACTTAAAATTCTACAACTAATGTGTTTGATTGGCCATGGGCTTCTGTTTAATTATTTGCTCTGCTGCAGGGCCTTCCTGTGCCATTCTGCAAGACACATCTACCAAGAAAGGACATTACAGTGGTTCTTGAAGATGAAAGTGGGGAACAATTTGAAATCAAGTACATTTCAGAAAAGACAGGACTAAGTGCTGGATGGAGAAAGTTTGTTGCTGCACACAAGTTGGTGGAGGGAGACGTCTTGATCTTTCAATTAATTGGGCCTACCACATTGAAGGTGCAAGCAATTGTCTCTGATTAAACTCTTTTAGGTAGCATGTGATCTTTGTTTAATCTTCTATTGATTTTGTATTTTAATTGATTACAGAAAACTGTCATTTTAAAAGCAGTGGGTGTTTGACCTCTATCTTTGTCTTTAAAACTTATAATACATGGTGGTGTATGTAGCAATAAATTTTTTAATTCAAACATATTAATTAATGAATAATGCAAGTTCTGTCTATAGGCATCGGAAGCAAAACCATTAAGAATGGACACAGTTGTGTGTTATATAAGAGCAGCCATATAGCATTAACAGCCAAGGAAACTTGGATGAGGGTGCAAATCTGTCAAAACTTGGAAAATGTTACTACATGTTTTTGACTTTTTAGTCAATAAATATGCAAATAAAACAGCTCTTTCAGCCTTCCAGGCTTCCAGCCCATGACATTCCTCTTTTTCCTGCTCCCCGAGGAAATGGAAACAAGACTTGGAGCAATTTTATATGTTTCCCTGATGTTCTTTTAACTACTTAGATATGATGATGGTTTTTCCATTTTGAAGCTTGAAATCAAGTTGACTTCAACCTTGCTTTTTCATCAGAATGCCAGCCCCAAAAAAAGGAAAGAAAAAAGAGAGTATTTATCCATACAAGGAAAATGTTGTAATTTTGTTTTAGATGGTCCTTAGCCTTGCAAATATTCGAAATGTTGTATGTTGAAAATGGAAGGAAAAGAAAAACTAAATATAATTCATTTGGAGAAACAACGGTGTCTTGCCTTCTTAATTTGTTAGTTGTCATTGAATATAGCGTGGTTTGGGCATGGATAGCTATTCCTGGAAGAAATGCAATTAAAAGTTCTTTGTTGGGACATATGTGCCTTGATCTCATTTATTGTTAATTGGACTCTGTTAAGCCTCATAGGAATCTACAGATCAGGCTACAAATTTAGATATTCTACCTGAAGTAGCTTAAAGATTAAATCGGTAGCCCAGTAAAGCATGGAAGATTTTGGATGAGCTTGTTGCCACATGTCTAACAAATTGCTATTTAGGAGATAGAGGACAACAATGTACAAGTACTTATTCTATAGATGACTGCATCGTTTTCAAGCTGTGGATGTTCTGCTCATGTGCATTTTCATTTGCAGGTTCTTATAATAAGGGCTAATGATCTGACTGAAGTTGATGGTGCTCTTAGCCTTTTAAATTTGGATACACTTGCAAAACAAAGTGATGTAATCGGTTAGTCAATTACTGTCTGCTGAATAGCATAATTTTATTGTATTCACAAGCTTCCATACTGATTATTTAATGTTGTCTGGCATCATGAATTTTTCAAAACATCATAGAGGAGGGAGCTATGGATCTTAAAGACAAGAAGAAAAGGCGTCCAAAATCTCTTCCTCTGACTGTGGTGCAAAAGAAGAAACAGAAAAATAGCCTGTCAAGATCGGTACTCCCCCACTTGGGGCAACTGGAGGAACAGTCTGGAAATGATAGTGATGAGGTAGCTTCAGAAGTTTTGGAGGGATCCAAATTTTCAGCTGATGCTGTTCGTTTTAGGGACATTAAAAACTTCGAGGGCTTCCGCATCATGGTGAATGGAGTATGCATAGATTCTGAGCTTCCTGAACAAGTCCGAAGAAAGTATTATGAGCTCTGCTGCAGCAAGAACGTTTTTCTTCATGAACGCTTTCTTCCAGGGCTTCACTGTAAGTTGGCTGCTGGAATGATATTTGAAGCTGTCAGCACCGCAGATTGCCATAAGAGCTTGCAGGGTCAGCACGTCCCGAAAAGAATTTGAGAAATGGGAAAAGTCTTTAAGGTCTTTTGAACTCTTGGGCATGAATGTTGGATTTTTAAGAGCGCGTCTGCGCAGGCTGCTAAGTCTTGCTTTCGAAGGTGAAGGGGCCTCGGAGACAAAGAGATACTGGGAGGCTAAAAGTGCACGAGCTTGCACTGAAGATGAGATCAGAAGTCTTGAAGCCAAGCTTGTAGAATTGAAGGAAACTTCTGAAAAATACGATGCTGAGATAGAAACACTGAAGTCAAAGGCTGAGAACTATGAGATAATGTTCCAGGAAGAGGTTAATGCTCCATGGTAATCATCTTGGTAGTGTTTGTTGAAAAAGGAAGAAGAATATGATATTTTGAAGGCTCTGAATTTGTAACAGAAGCCCAACTTAGAAGTTTAAGATTAGTTTATCTGCCTCTTAGGGCTTGTGAATCTTTTGGAGTCTTTCTGTCTTTGTATACATGGAACAGTCAGGAGATGTTTCTAAAACATAAAGAGTTGTTAGTTTGTTAAGACCAACCTGAATGGGTGCATGCTAGACAGTTGACACAACCATTTTACAAGCCACATCCATCTTCTTCCGCACACCTCTCTCCCCTCCTTTTTAAGAAGAAAAGGAAAAGTGAGGAAGCATACCTGCAACCTTTGATCACCCATAAGCTGCATTCTAATTACTGTCCTATCAATGGATCTTTTAAGACAGGGTTTGGGTGATGAATTCATGAAAGTCTAATAGATCTTTTGAACTTTTCTTGAAGTATGGAGGCAGAATTTGGTACACTTGCATTTTTTTTTTTTTTTTTGTAATGGAAAAACCGGAAAAAAAAAAATCAGCTATAGGCTATATGCTTGTCTGGTTCTTCACATTTGGGCTGCGTTTGAATGGATAAATTTGAATTGTAGCAAAGATTAGAAATAACATAAAATTTAAGTAGATTTAATATTCACTTATTATTAAAATTTCATTTGTATCATTATCGTGAATTTTAAATTCACCTCACTTGTATAAATAATTTAAGATGGATTTAAATTAGAAATCTAAATCCTTCATCCAAATACTACAACGTTAATGAATGTTTTTATATTGAAGCTCATATCTACTCTCCATTAAAATTGAAGCTCATATCTACTCTCCATTAAAATTGAAGCTCTTATCTAGTTTGCGGGTTATGGGCTTCGGGTTTTTTTGAATTTTTTAGTTGAGAATTTAAAATTCAACTCAACTAATATAGAAATTCAAATAAATCCAACTCCAATATATTCGGGTTAGTTACTCAAATTTTGAATTTCTTTGGGTTAAATTCCAAAAAAAATTAAAAAAAAAGAAAAAAATTATTATTTTAAAAGCATCATTACAAAATATGTTTTTTATAAAAAAATAAAATGATTAGATCAAGAATAAAAGAAAAAATTATAAAATATGTCTAATTATATCAAGATTGAAAAAAAAAAGTTATAAATTAGATGAAATGATAAGGAAAATAATAAAAAAAATTATTATATTGGGTTATCAAATTGTAACCTAATTCAATAAGGTTCAAATAATTCAATCCAAATAATTTAAATCATTTAACTGTAAATTTATTTGAATTAGATTATACATTGGATAGACTTGAATTTGAACACCCTAGTCCTGACAATGAATCAGAAGAAGCCTTGAACTTCTCTATGATTAGGAATTTTACAATAGAAAAAAAAAAAAGGAGACGGGCCAAGATTCGTTAGGGCTTGGAAGTGTGAGCACTGAGCAAGACGATTCTCGAGCTACCTCTGCTACTAATGCTTCTCTCCTTGTAGTATTCTACTACTACTTACTAGTTGTACTTTGACTGGTAATAATCCAGATTTACATTGGAAGTTATGCCCATTTGCACTTTGTCAGATGATGTAGGACTTGTTATTAATTTTGACCGAAGAAGACTAGGATTCAACATGATTTTATGCCACACACACTCACACACACAGAGGCCACAGCTGTGGCTTAGCTGTCGTGTCCTGACTGCCAGAATGCCTTCTCCTGCACTTGCACTATTATCCTAATTACTTCTTTAATCAATTCATTAGATGTTATTTGGAAATGCATTATGAAGAAGCATGATTTAGCGATCACGAGCTGTAAGTCAGATAGTACAATTATGATTCTTTTATAACTTAGGTCATAAAGACGAAGAATAGTAAAAATTTACGTATTATAAATTCTCTTAAAAAAACAAAAAAAAAGAGAGCATAATTTAGCATTTTTTGACCTGCCTCTTGTTGCATAAAATAGGTCAATGCCGATCAAAGAAGCATGAAAAGTGCTCAACTGAGCAATTAAAGAGCACTCTTCAATTGCAAAAACTGTGTACAGAGAGCAGCTGAACTTAACAACATCCATCTTCTACAAACAAGTTACTAGAGAAGAAAGATGCAATTGAAAACTCCAAAAACTACTTAGAAATAATTAAACCATGACTGGATTAATGTTAAATCCAAGACCACTAAATACAACAAATTGCAAAAATCCTACCCAAACCACAAATTAATCATGATGAGATGATGCACTTAAATTTTCTTCCCAAATACCCCAAAAAATAAATTACTAAGTACTTCACTAGTCTGTCTACAACCCTCCATTACAGCACTCTATAATAGTACATTGGCCATTCATTACAACCGAAACTGATCCTCATTCATCTTGGAACTCGATCCTCCATCATTGCATTTCCTGCAACTAATACACCATATTTCTTTATCACTACTCAGCACATAATTTCAACAATATTACTCAAACTAATGCAAGGAAATTATGTAGAAAAACTTTATTATGTAAATAAGAATGAAAGCCGCGTAATAAAGCAGAAAATTAAGATAAACCCTTGTTCTGAAACGAGAAAAAAAAGGGGCATTTGACCACTTAGTAGTTGTATCCGAATCTCAAAAGAAAAAAATCCAACAAATAAAGAAAAAACTGATCTTTGCTCTTTCTTGGTACTAGTTTGGAAGTACGTGCGTTATACGTTAAACAAGTACCTGTGGAGGCTTAACTTCCTCATGAGCAAAAGCAGACTTGGACCCCTCTGTTTTATCCATCTTTCTAGATCCAATGTGAGACTTTTTAAGGCCAAGAAAGCCCTTCCACCTAGTGGAACTCTTGGGAGGCCTCAATGAGAAAATATTATCGTCATCTTCGTCAACTTGTAGTAGCTCATCTCTAAGAGTTGTTGTTGTTGTTTTCTGAAACCGATTGGTTGGACTATTTTCTTTGAGTGGCAACAGCCTGCCTTGAGAGAAGAGCTCATCCGCACTCATCATGGAGTAGTTGGAAACAGAGAATTCAAAGTCTGAGGAAACAGGTGCATCCCTGTAGGAAGACCTAACTGTCTGAGGATGATAAGAATGATGAGTGGTGGTAGCTGTGGAGGTTTCAATGAAGTCACTAGAGAAGGAGATTCTTGGGCTGCAGAATTGATCCCCAAGAGGTTTGTTCTGCTGTTGCTCGTTGTTGCTGTTCTGGTTGTACATCGTCTAAGTAGCATGCCATGGAACACAACAACTTATAATAGCGTGGGGGAAATATTGGAGTGGAGTGAACTAGTCAAGTGAAAGAGACTCCTCAAATAACTATAATATCTCCAAAGGGGACCCTGCCCTCTTCCCTCTCTCTACCTAGGCAACTTCTCACCAATAGAAGATGCTTGTATTTATGTACTCCTCATATGGAAGGTGCATGCTCTTGGAAGAAAAGATACAAAGAATCTCAATTTGCCCCTTGAAAAATTGAAAACTCTTTATTTTGCACTTGAGCGTAAGGGTGTAAATGAGTCGAATTGAATTCAAATATTAATTTAGTCGAGCTTGGCTGGAGTAAAGTTTGACTGAATTTTTAATATCAAATTCGAATTCGATCTCGATAATAGTTTATCATATTCAACTTCGAGTTCGAACTCGTCTAAAACTTAATTCGAACTTGAGTTCAACTTTAAACAAGTTCAATCAATCTTAATCGATTAAACTCGACGAGTCTTTCGAGTCTTGCATACTAGAACTTGAGTTTGAGCTCGTGAAACTAAAAGCTCGACTCGAACTCGATTAAAAGAACTCGAAGTCTTTGACCAAGCTACTTGTGAGCTATTCTTGAGCAACTTGCTTGTTTACTACCCCTACTTAAGAGGACATTTTTTTTTTTTTTTTTTTCCGTTACTTTCTTTTTAAGAGAAAAAATATTTTTCCCTTGAGGTTTACTTGTAAATCAAATTGTCTAAAGTGAACTAAATCACCTGAAGTTTTTAATATTTTTCTCCTGTAATAAATAAATTCAGTTTGACTATATT
Organism: Cinchona pubescens; assembly: GCA_025175665.1. NCBI lineage: Eukaryota > Viridiplantae > Streptophyta > Magnoliopsida > Gentianales > Rubiaceae > Cinchona > Cinchona pubescens. The sequence goes on from JANKKI010000090.1 coordinate 3,250,180, forward strand.
GTACACAATAGCATATGCATGATGAAGTCCAATTATTATGTTTTTTTTTTCCCTTGAATTTCGGTTTCGACGAATAAACGCTTAGGAAAAAATAATTTTCATAAGCTATCAAATGAGAATTTGAAAGTAAATTTAATTTTAAGGGGGAGGAGTGCAAAATCTACAAAACAATGAGGAAATTGTTGGGGTAAAAAGACAAATAGTAGGGACAATTGAAAGGAATATGCATATAAACAAGGGATGGAATAGGGAGGAAGGAGGGATATTTATATGTAGTACTAGTAAGTTTTTGGAATACAATACATGTGTTTGAGGTCAAGTTATTGGCATTGAGTGATGATCCTGAAGAATGTGATGACCAAATCTTGGTTTAGAATTTAGGTCCTGGTCAAGGGGCTTGGACTCCTCGTGGGATTGAAACCGGCCAATTTGTCATTTCATCACACTACTGTTTTAGTTCTTCGTGCGGGACATTCTGAGCATCTTTTGGATCTTTCATGCACTCGCTGTTAGCGTTAGCTCGCATATGACCAATTCAGATAGCATGAGAATTCTCATGCAAGTACTATTTCTAGTATTTTGACCACTATCACATGCATCAAATTTTTTTTCTTTTCTTTTTCTTACCAAAATAAACATTCCACAATTTTCATATTCTTCTTTTTCTTTTTTGTTTTAGCACGTTACTTTTTCGTTAGTTTATTAGAAGTTTACCATAAGCTTAATAGCTGTTTATACGTTCATTAAGCCTAGCTAGTCATGCATTTTGCTTTTATGTGCATACCTTAGGCCTAATAATCCTTCTCCTTTTTGGGTTAGCAACCAAACTCTATTTTATGCATTTGATTGCCTTGATAGATATTCAAAAGACGGTTTGATTGCCTTGATAGATATTCAAAAGACGGACTTTTTTTTTTTTTTTTTAAATAGACTAAAGTGCTTATGCACTAAAATATACAAAACTTATAAACTACATATAAATAAAACCCAGATAAAATTCACAATTTTTGTATCTTATTAGACAAACACCTTAGTATGTGGAATGTATCTCAAAAGGCAACTAAATATCCTTTAACTTAAGTAAGAGAAAGGTCACTGGTTGGTCAAATTTGAACTTCTCGTGGCAATCCACCTTGATATATGTCCGTTTGATTCTTTTTAGGCATCTTATTTCACATATAGTATTGGGTGTGAACAAATCAAAATACTACTACCATGCACTCGTACTCTAGATTTTTTTATTTTTTATTTTTTAAGAGAAATACTACCACCTAGTTTTTAAACATGGAAGGACAGAAAAAGTACCAAGACTTTAGAGTTAATCGTAATCCAACAATGAGAAACTACTTTAAAAAATACTAAAAAAATGTACAACCACAATGGCACAATAGATTGTTCTTTGAAGATGATAAATGTAAGGGAGAATTTCTTTCAAAAGGAACATTTTTCATTTGTTTGAGATAAGTCGAGGGAACCAGTGCTTGTTATGATTGACAAAGTTTTTACTTAGTCACGTTATATTACAGAATGAATACTTTATATCATTAAATAATTAAAAAATAATTAAATTCTCGCTTTTCAGTCATCTCTTAATGGCCTCAATACTCGTTATAAATTATTGAGAAAGTAATATAGACTCACTCACGTTACACTTTAAAATTTGAAGTCACAAGAAAATTAACAAGGGGAAAGACTCAAAAAAAAAAAAAAAAAACAGAGAGAAACAAAGCATTTCCTGAACATTTAATAAAAAGACAGGAATGCACATGTTAGCATTAATTTTATAGTATATTCAAAAACGAAAAGAGGAAAGGAGGTGGGGGTGGGCTCTCCTCCTCCTCTCATTCTCCTCTTCGTCTCATGCAAGTATGCATGACATGAATAGTAATAATGTAATGTGGCAGCAGCAGGAGGAGAGGACAGTGATTTTAATTTTTATATATATATAAATGGGTATAAATTTGTGAAAGAAATGAGTAATTAATTTAATTATGGAAAATGTCGTGTACCCAATTTTAGGCTGGCGCCTGGCGATGTTACAGTTTCCATTGCTGGCAAATAATAATGCTTAAATAGTAACACTTGCATTTATTTCTTCATGACTTCAAATTGAAATGTAGTATCAGATGTTTTTGGCGGGTTCATTTTTTTTTTTCGAGTCACTTGATCATCGGTAGAAAGAGAGAGAAAAAGGGGTGATAAAATTGGTGGCAGACCCAGAAGGCAGAAGGCAGAAAACCCACCATCTACACAACAACAACATAAGCCAGAAAGGGAAGGGAAAAAGGGGTGGTGGTGGGGAATCAAGCCATGAGGCCATCAGATTTCAGACATAGTGGAATAGTGGCATACTGCCATTGTTTGCAGTGACACTGTTGACTGACCTTTGACTTTCCAAGTTATCATATTAGTAATGGTGAGCTGGTTAGGACTATTTTTACGTGGATTGGATTACATTATTGTGTTTTGAATCTCATATTCAAAATTTAATCACATCACTTATACACATAACGTAGCTAAATTGGAATCATGACATTCATATCAACTGATCCATTTTAGAACTTTTTGACCGGGTTCAATGAATTGACGATACCATGTGCATTTTGATTTTACTATTTCTTTTAGGAGAAGATGTAATGAATATTAAGGTTACTAGGGGTGCTTATAAGTTGGATTTTTGGATTGGTATTGAAAGAAATTTTTGTAACACAACCTAATTCAATCCAAAAATACAAAATAAAATCTCGATTAAAGAGAGGTGATTGAAAGAGAAATAGAAATTCTAAAGATAAAGTTAGCGTTAAGAATGAAAAGGTTGTCCATTAAATAGGTGTTAGGCTAAGAATGAAAAGGAAAAGAAAACTCAACCAATGCAATGTGTTTCAAATAACACAATTCAAATAAACAAAACTCATTAACTCATTCCATTTATTTCAAATTTATTCTAGAAAAAATAATTTTAATAGTCTCCCACATTTTACATTTGTATTTTTTTAGTCCCTTACATTTAAAATTATGCATTTTAGTCTCTCACAAATATAAAACGTACCATATTGGTCTCTGACATAATTACTGGCATATTTTGGTATAAAATATTCATATGTATATTGAATTTTACATTTTTCATGGGTAAAATTTCTTGGACAAAATTGACAATAGATAAATTTTAAATACTCAACGACACTACTTAAATTCTTATCCACCACCATCTCAAAATTGTATACCTACCACTATCGCTCCTATTCCCTTCCCATACTATTTCATTTTGTCCGCTATCCTTACTTCAACAGCTCCAATCCTTTTCTTTTTTGGATAATTTAGTATTTAAAATTATATATTGTCAATTTTTCCCTGAAATATGTTATATTCGATACGCATGTGAGTATTTCAATTCAGAATATGTCTATAATTGTATTGATGGACCAAATTGGTGCGTTTTGAATTTGTGAGGAATTAAAATACATTATTTTGAATTTAAAGAACTAAAAAATACAAATATAAATATGAGAGATTATTAAGGTCATTTTCCCTTTATTCTAGTTAGGTTTTGTCGATTTATGGAATACCTCTAGATAGACTAGATTGCTCGAACGGCACAAAATATATTTCATCTTGTATTCTTGGGATTTTTTTATGTAATTTATTTAAGCTAGTGTTCTGAAAATGGATCAACGTAAAACTTACGTATAGTTAAACTAAAAACACAGTAAAATAAAAGCTAAATATCAATAAAATAAAAAAGAAATGCAGATAATACAAAATAAGGGGTTCATAGTATTGCAGGGTTCTAACGGACCATGCACTGAAATACTTAATTACTTAACAAAAGGATGAAATTATAGATTCGGAGAAATGGAACTTGGAAACTTACCTGCCTTGACCTAAAAAAATCACAATTCTATTATCTAAAAGGAAAGGGTTACTTAATTTATAATTTTTTGGCTAACTAGCTAGTCACTAGTAATTAATAGTACAAATCTGAGAGTAGGGTTACATCTGATAAGATTAATTGACATGCATGTGGGTAGAATAAAAAATAAAGATAGTGGTATACGATTAGCGAAGGGCGAGAAGTGCAAATTGCAAACAACTGTCGAGGCGTCAAAGTAAACATTTGAACATAAATTGCACTAATGCGTCATTGGAGTTGGTTCAAATTTTAAATAATGTGATCAAATCATTAAAAGATTTAAAATTTGATTTTTGCTGCTTTCAAATTTTGTTGATAGGCAATTTATAGAACCTCTAACTGTAAAGTGCTAAAATATACGTTTATTACGCTGTTTTGTCCTTAGAAGAAAGAAAAATAACTCACTCTTAAATTTTTTTTATTACCAAATAAAAATATAAAAAATAAATTGCAGTAATGCAGGGTTGTCATTCACATGCTTTAGGGTTTGTCAAATAAAAAAGCGGCTTTAGCCATGAACTTATTTACTTTTGGATTTTAATTCATGCTTAGAAAACCAAAATTTCTATGTAAAGTTTAGTTAAGTAGGTAAGAGTAAAGGTAAATTCTTAGGTAGCTTAATTTACGAAGTAAGTCTTACTTATTTCATAATGTCAAAGCATTATTACTTTTAATCATCTAACGGTTTAAAATCCTCACTCCACAATATATAGTAAGTACTAAAGAATTTTTCTAGGAAAATGTCCTCATTACATTTGGTCATTCAATTCGAACTCACTCAAAATTCATGAAAGTTTCAGTGTATCACATGTAACACGTGCTCCCAAAAAGAACGAGTTGGGGCTAGCTTGTCAAAGAGGAACAGAACAATCTAGTGGTACACCTATTTAATTGACAACATAAAATCTAGTACAATTATGAACTTATCAAATAGGGATGGTGATGGTAAGTGAGAATTTTAGTTTTAGATAGTATCGTTTAGCATTTAGAATTTGTGCGTCTAATACTAAATTTGCCTATGAAAAATGTAACATGCAATATGCATGTGAATATTTTAAACCAAAATATACACGTAATTGTGTCAAGAAACTAAAATAGTGCGTTTTAAACTTGTGAGAGACTAAAATATAAATGTGAAATGTGAGGGACTATTAGAGTTATTTTTCTATTTTCCTAATTTAAATAACAGATGAAATCACTCATGTAAGATATGTTGTCATCTAATATCATATTGCCCATGTGACTTATTTATTAGTCGTAGGGTCTACAGATGGGTTCTGTTAAAAAACATGAATTTCTATCTCAAAGTTAATTGACAATTAGTGGAGTGACTTATAAATCTTATTAATTTATTTAAAATATTGTGGCTAACCGACGTGAGATAATTTATCATTTGACACCTCCTTACACGTGACTTAGGTTAGTTAAAAATTCGTTATGAGTTGGAGTGAACTGAAACACATTATGTGGTGTTACAAGTCAACCTCCACAAATCCCAAAATGATCAGACCGTAAGACTAACAACAGGTTGGATGCTACTTCCGCCAGCCAATTGGCGTGTGTCACAATTACACTCAATCACACCACGTAAAAATGGCTGAGTGCTTATAGAGCCACGTCAAGAATAATTGCAGGAAAGTAAATGATGGTACGAAATTAAAGATTGCACAGCGTTGTTGGAACAAAAGATCTTTGCATTCAATGAATAAACATCAAAGACGACAAATCCTAGATCCCTATAGACGACTAATGGTAGGGGCCCCAACACCCATCATGAACGTAGTTCATTTCTTGGGCAAGAGATATAGGAATATACAGACTGAACGAAGTGAATACCTTATGCAATGATTTTCCTAGAAAGATTACAATACGGGTATGAAGGTTTAACAGAAGTACACTTACTTACCCCCATGTATAAGGCATAAAAAAAAATACTAAGTGATAGCAGTAAATACGACTTTTATGAAAATAAGTAAAGACAACCTAACTATATATTATATTGAGAATGACCCTAAACTGACCACCATGGACTTCTTGTAGCTCTTTCTTGCGGTGCTTGAGGTCATCTGTTTGATGGCCATTGTTGGGCGTGGGCGCAAGGGCACTATCACGCAAATGATGTTGTTCACGGGGTATATTGGTTGTGCGACCTGTGACATCCTTCCCCACCTGATTTGGTGACGTCCTCATTGCCTTTGACTTCAAATAATCTTCAATCATCTGCTGAAAGGTATCAAGGTCCGTTGCTCTCTCCCACATATTTTCCTCATCTTCACAACCTTGTTATTTGACAAGATACTTCTTATGATACTTCCTAGAGTGCTCGCAGACCCTGTCATTGAGAATGGCTTCGACAACTCTCTTCCCTTTTGCTTTGGCATAAAGGTTTGTCTTTCGGGGCTGCCTCCTAGATGGATCTTCCATGTCTTCATGATAAGGTTTTAAGATGTTCACATAAAATACTGGGTGTACTTTCTACCAAGTTGGGATGTCCATTTTGTAGGCTACTTTTCCAATTCGTATCACATCTAGATGTTCAAGATGGTGACGATGCCAATATATTTTTGCAACAATCTGGCATCTCGGCCCCTCAAGTACCGGCTCTATTTTTTGTCGGGTAACTTTACCATTACTTTGTATCCCACTTAAAATTCTATAAAACATCTGTCTTGATCTGCATGCTTCTTCATACACTTTGTAGCTCTCTCAAGATAGCTACAAGCAATATCTACATTTTGTTTTCATTCTTGAGAGAAGTTGTGTTCCCTTAGGGATTTGGAATTTCCATCGATTCTAACTGTATGAGGAGCAGGGATTGTTGCCCTGTCATAATCTCAAAAGGACTCTTGTTGGTCGAAAAGCTCTTCTAGGTGTTGAAGCATAGTTGACCAGCATCGAGCAACGACACCCAATTCTTCTAATTGGCTGTTACAAAATGTTGAAGGTATTCTTTCAACGTGCTATTGAATCACTCCGTTTGGCCATCTGACTCTGGGTGTGCTGTTGAACTTATGCACAAGTTAGAGCCAAAGATTTAAGACTAGTGAAGAATTTGGTCCAAAAGTTGCCAATGAACCACGAGTCCCTATCACTCACCAACTCCTTAAGCGGTCCCTAATACTTCACTATGTACTTGAAAATTTGTCTAGGTTTAATAATGTGCCCCAGGAAATCTATTCGCTACTGTGCAAATGAGCACTTCGATGGCTTGGCATAAAGTTCATGCTCCCGCAGTCGTGTCAGCCTTTTCCGTAAGTGCTCCAAATGCTCTTCCAACGAATTACTATAAATCACTATGTTATTCAGTTACCCCACAACAAATTGGTCGAGGAAGTCCTGTAGTACTTGGTTCATGAGAGTGCAAAATGTTGCGGGAGAGTTGGTCAAATCAAACAGCATTACCAAGAATTCATATGCCCTATATCTCGTCAGCAAGTTGTCTTATATTCATCACTCGCCTAACCTGCCAGCACCATAATCACATGTCAATCTTGGTATAGAACTTGGCGCGAGTCAACTAATCAAAACAATCAGCGATGAGTAGTATGAACTTGCGGGTACTTGTTATTCACTGCTATCTTGTTGAGTGCCTGATAATCTATACATATGTGAAGCAAGTCATCATGTTTCTTCTAGAATAGTATAAGTGCTCTGAATGGTGACTTTGTTAGAACGATCATGCCCAAGTCGAGCATCTCACCTAGTTGTTTTCGAAGCTCAATTGGCTCTGGTTGTGACATCCTTGCTTCTAGGAACCAACTCGATTTCATGATCCACTTCCTGTATTGGAGGAAGGCGTTTAGGTAACTCATCCAGCATCACGCCCTCAAACTCTTCCGAGAGTATCTTAACTGATTATTGAACTGGTCTAGAAGCCTCTTTTATTTTCTCCCATCGAATTTGACACAAATATGTTACTTCATTGTGCTTCAACCCCTTCTTTAATTGCATTATAGAAATACTTCTACTCTCTGACCTTTTCAATGATTGTGCGGATTAGGCAGGGATTGGTCCCAAAAGTAATCAAGCAGTCCCTATAAGGAAACACTGCAATCCTTGTCTAATGTCATGTAAGAACCCCAAACTGATGATAAGCTTAAAGTCATCCATCTTCACCTAGAGAAAATAGTTCGTGCCTCAAGTGGACCAGCTTTTATCACAACTCCCTTGGCAACGCTAATGATTGATTGGGTAGTAGAGTTTATAGTCTTGACCCTTCTTGTAGACTTCTCTAGTGCCAAATTGAACCGCTTTGCTTCTCCACTTGCCAAATAGTTATGGGTTGCCCTTGTATCTATCAATGCCCGGATTGACTTCTTGTTTACCCTCAAATCAACATACATCAAACCTTTATTTTTGCCTTGCAATAGCTTGAGTCTTTCTATTTCATCCTCTTGTAGTGGTGGTAAAGACGAACCAACAACGGTCCGATTTTCCTGTTTAGCAATTGCTTTGGTTGCTAGTAACTTTGCCCTTGTCTTATCTATCGACTGGGCAATTGTATTGCACCAGTACAAGAATGCTCCCATAGCATCCCTTTCTTTTTTTTTTCTACATCAAATTCTTACGAAGTTCTATATTTTCTCTTGATAGTAGCTCTTCAAGTCTAGCGAGATCTTCTTCTAAGAGTATCGTATTCAAACGTTCCCGTTTTGGGTATTGCAGAGACATATGAGGGCTTTGACGAAGAAAACACCCTCTCCTTGGTGCATTCCCAATTGGTTTGATGTCCAACGGCTTGCCCTTGAATTGGCCCCCTTAGGCTCCCCATTTTTTGAAGTGGAGGGTTGCTGTCACGTCCAGAAATCGGGATTATGACATGCCGCACCTCGAGTTAAAACCCCAAGCATGCAAGCCATGGTACACTGAACCACTAAATACCATAATAACCAAGAACAACATCCATTAAAAAAATTAAATACTACAATCCACTGAAAAAGTTATATTATCTTTATTAAACAATAATTTCATTTACAATATAAGTTATATTATCTTTATTAAACAATAATTTTATTTACAATCTTAGGGCGATAAAGTAAACCCTATCCACAACTAAAATCATGACAAGTGATAAAAGACAATCTGCTTTTAACAAGATTGAACATTCCACTACACTTCTTTTGCGCAACTCTGATTACACTAAAAATGCAAAAGCAATTAAGAACAAGGGAGTGAGCAATAACCTATCCCGAATTAAAATGTACAATTAGAATCATTGCAGCTTATACAAGTATAATTTATCAAATTCAATATTTCCTTAATTATATAATTATCACATGCTCAACCTTTTTCATATAAAGAAATTATTACACTTTTAAAACAATATTCAAAACAATAGAAAGGGATCCGGTACTACTTACCTTGCGGGTGAATTAAGTCCAACCTTAAATTCTCAATATGTCCGTATCACTTCTTGAACTAAGAATATCACAACCACCAAAATAAATTAACACACCTTCTAAAGCATTGATCATATAACAGATAAACACTTTCTTAGAGATATTTTCAAGCACCGTTACTAACATGTTGAAACCAGGGCTTTTATGAGGCAAAATTAACAATGGCAAATTACCTCTAAAAATCAGTATGCAGTGATAGAGGTGATTAAAACTGACCATAACTAAACCTATACATGTCCAAAAGAAATAAGACTTAAACCATTAGAAACTATACACAAAAGGATAATTTTTCGAGAAGGCGACATCTAGCAATTTGCAATATAACAAAGTGTGCTGTTAGAGCATAAATTTCAGTCAAGTTCTTTGTTGATCTGGTATTTATATAAATGAATTAGAGGGTTATCTATACACCTTTTCAAAGATTTATGAGTCTAGTTTTTGACGCAACAAACGGCAGTCAATTCTGATATTTCTATGCAAAGATATGATAATTTTCCTTAAACTCGTGCAGTCTTATCAGTTCAAAATATGCTTACAGATTTTGGTGGAAAACTTTGATTGGAGACTTCTTAAACTTAAATCTTACCATGCAGCCATATAAATCATTAAATATTTGGTATAAACATGCTTAATAAGTAGAAAGCATCACAATCAAAATAATAATTCAACATACCACAAAATAAGAAAAAAGGGGCTTTCTATCTTACCTTTCAATCTCCTATGGAGGTTGTTCCTAAAGTTAATTGCCTATTAAATCTTGAGATTTCTGGAATTTTTCGATGGAGCTTGAAGAGGAAGAAGAAATGAGTCTTGGAAGAGTCTAGGGGATGTTGGGCTACAATATTCAGCCGAACTATCTTCCCAAATAGGTTTTTAGATTTTGGGAATAGACCCTCATTTCCTTCTTTATCCTATTTTAACCCCAACAACTATTTGCCCTCCTAACTCATATTCTTTTAATAATTCTTCAATCAATTTCACACCCTAAAACTTTCCAAAGGTCACCAATTCTATAAACAATAGTCAATGGCTACTGAAAATAGGTATTGACAATTTATAATCAGTTTGGACGTGAAATGCAAAATATTAAGAGTAGTACAAGATAAGCAGGTTAAAATGATCCGGGTATTACATCTTACTCTTCTTAAAATAAGTTTCGTCCACGAAACTTTCTGCAATGTACAGCTATAAACTCTTGTACCTGTAAGTCAAAAGCATGGTCATATCATTTACCCATACTTTACGACACTAGCCAAATAAAACATAACCTCAAAATTGAGCTCATGTACACTAGTTGGTTTATATTACATTAAGCTCATCCGCTAGCGTTTATATTACATTAAGCTCATCTTACAAAAGACCCACTTGCCAGACATAGTACCATATAACATTAAACAACAGAAATAAACAGACAAGCTACACCCAACAATCTAAACAAGTCACTAACTTGGTAATCTAAACATTCACATCATGTTAAGGGCATTAACCATCTAATTCAACTAGACCGTGCATAAGGACAATACCATTTTAGATGGTCAAAACTCCAACATATCAGGCAAGCTCCAGTCACAATGCGGCACTCCCCTGGGTGCCTTCGGTGACAAAACTACAAATTCCATAAAGCAAAGGGTGAGAGGTGGAAGCAGGAACTCTGCTAACCTCCTCTTGATAATATTCTCCCTGGTTGGGGTCACCAAAGGGTATCCAAGCTCTTAAATGCACATTTTCTGACCTTTCTTCATTATATCAATTTTTCCAATATTCCGCCAAAGACTTTTGATTTGCCAAGGCCTTTTCGAGTGTTTTTATTTTCCTCTGCGTGAGATCCATTATAAATTCCTGTAAATTGATAACATAACAAAATATTAGGTGATAATCCTAATTTAGCATTTAGCATATCGTGTAACATTTTTTTCTTAATATTTCAGTAAACTAACCAATTTTCCTTTTCATATTACTGATAATTTCCATATCAGTTATCATTTCAAAATCACTAGTCATTTTAAAACCATAATAACATATAATTTGTAAACCAGATTCCACTATCAACATAACATTTAACATTAGCCAACTACTTTGTCATCCATATCACATGTCATAGAGAAAAACTTATCATTCATTTTTTTTTTTCTACTTCTTTATTATACTTGTATCATTCTGTTTCTACAACCAGTCCTCGTTCTTGCATAAATTCTTGTCTTTCATGTAGTAGACTTCCAACCACAAATAAAACATCTAGAATTGGCCAAGGTCTATTAGATTCTAAGAAAATCACCAAAGAATAGAAAATTTCATTCTAGATTTTTTTTATTTTATATTCTAATTAGTATCAATAATTATAATAAGGATAGCTCATAATAATTGAGGATAATAAACCATAAGTGATTATCTCTTGAATATTTCAAGATGCAAATAATTTAAGCACGAACGACATTGTTGTAGGTTTATCAATAGTTTTAGTTTCAATAATGGCTAATTGAATCGGTAAGAGTTCAATTGATATACTAACAAAATACATCACCACAGGAAAATATATTCCAATGCTTGATATTCCAGGACAAATAACACGAGGAATCGAAAATCAACCGAACTTTGGATTTTTTTTTTCACATGTTTTCTTATACTCCTAGAATATGAAATCAGATTTTCATAAATCAAGACAAGGAAAGTTTTCGAGAATGGCTACCAAAATAGTTGCTCATGATCAATTTACAAGGGCGGCAAAAAAGACATAACCACCTTGAAATTTTAGATGGGAATTAAGTATCAATAACTACGGAACAAGATTTGTTTAGGTCATGATTCAATTAAATTGAACTAGGTTCACAGAAAAACAAGGTACAAGAGAAGTTTACAATAACGACCAATTACAAGACAAATATGAATAAAATGGACCTATTACATGTTAAGCTTATGCCCTTGTTTACACCATCATGTATTAAAATTTTACTTTTACTAGTCTCTCTTATTATCCCTATCCCGTAATTATACCAAGTCTCTAACTTACTGTTTCCCTTTAGTTGTTGATTTTCTCAATTCACTTTCGTCTATTTATTGACAATATTTACCTAGTTTCAACCTACAAATCCTATGGATATTTCTCTGTCACTGAGTTAACATTCCGTCTATGGATATTTCAAATTTAACGATTTATAACACTCTTAGTTATTTTAGTCTAAGTAAGCCACTTAATGAATGACATACATCATATTCATCTTACAGGAATTCCCAATTTACACCAGTTAACAGACCTCATTAAGTAAACCACTCAAGAGAACTAAGACATACAATGTGCACACCCTACACGACTTACCCAAATCTCTAACTTATAGCGCATTACTAATTTCCAATATAAATTCAACACTTAGCTCAAGTTAATTACTCAACTCAAGAATCTCTTATCACTCACCGAATTGAAATATGAATCCATAGTTCAATATCCTAAATCCACATCCTGAGACACACTAATAAAATCAAGTCTTAGATGGTATTATAAAGATCATAACCTAGACTCTGATACCACTAAATGTCATGTCCTGAAATCGGGACTATGATATGCCGTATCTTGGGTTAAAACCTTAAGCATGCAAGACACGGTACACTGAACCACTAAATACCATAATAACCAAGAACAACATCCATAAAAAAGTAAATACTACAATCTACTGAATAAGTTATATTACCTTTATTAAACAATAATTTCATTTACAATCTTAAGGCGATCAAGTTAATAGAGAGTAAACCCTACCCACAACTATAACCATGACAAGTGACAAAACTGCTTTTAACAGGATCGAACGTTCCACTACCCTTCCTCTGTGCAACTATGATCACACTAAAACTGTAAAAGCGATTAAGAATAAAGGAGTAAGCAAAAACTATGCTTAGTAAGTAGAATAAGTCCCTTTCTATTTGGATTGAGCAAGTTAATAATAATACTATTACGTTTGACAAACATGCAAACTAAAACAAACAGTATGAAATTAAATAATACTATAATGTTTTAGAGATTCCTTCTTTAAGAGTCAATATGCAATTCCAAATATTATGAAAGTATGCAAGGCACAAAGCTCCACATAGGTCTATTGGTTATTGAAACCAGATCTAACTATTATTAGACCATTAGACAAGGCATCACATTTACAGTTTCAATTTTGAGACATGTGATCGGTTCATGTTCATTCAGTTCACATTCAAGACGTTCATTACAAGCAAGGCATGCAACATTTCATGGAATTCGATTGTAATATCAATTATTGCATTTACATTTACAATTTAGTTACCGAGTCCACAAATGTAAAGATTTGAGCCGATGTAGTATGATACAGATGATAATATCGCAATCACATTATCGATGATACATTTATCTAGTTCAATTCAGTCATTGAAAAGAAATACAGAAGCACATGTTCAAGAGATGTCATTCACATAATTCGAATGACCTATTCCGAATTGAAATGTACAATTAGAATTATTGTAGCTTATACAAGTATAATTTATTAAATTCAATATTTCTTTAGTTATACAATTATGATGTGCTCAATCCTTTTATATATAGAAATATATCAAAGAAATTACACTTTTAGAAGAACATTCAAAACAATAGAACGGGATTCGGTACTACTTACCTTGCGGGTGAATTAAGTCCAACCTTAAATTCTCTATCGGTCCAGATCACTTCTTGAAACCAAAATAAATTAACACACCTTCTAAGCATTGATCATATAAAAGATAAATACTTCCTCAAAGTTGATATTTTCAAGAACCATTACTAACATGTCGAAACCGGGGCTTTTATGAGGCAAAATTAACAACGACAAATTACCTCTAAAAATCTGTAGCGATAGAGGTGATTAAAACTTACCATAACTAACCCTATACATGTCCAAAAGAAACAAGACTTAAACCATTAGAAACTAGACAAAGAAGGCTAAATGTTCCGAGAAGACGACATCTCGCAGTGTGTAACATAACATACTATAATTTTCCCTCAAACTAGAACAAAGTGTGCTGTCAGAGCATAAATTTCAGTCACGTTCTTTGTTGATCTGGTATTTATAGAAATGACTTAGAGGGTTATCTATGTACCGTTTCTAAGGCATATCAGTCTAGTTTCCTAATCAACAAATGGCATGCAATTCTGATATTTCTACACAAAGGTATAATAATTTTCCTAAACTCGTGCAGTACTTTCTGTTCAAAATATGCTTATAGGTTTTGGTGGAAAACTTTGATTGGAGACTTTTCAAACTCAAATCTTACCATGCAGCCATATAAATCATTAATCTTTGGTATAAACATGCTTAATAAGTAGAAACATCACAATCAAAGCAATAGTTCAACCCAAATTCACATTTTCATAACCTCACAAATCATAAAGATTCAAACTAATCATACCACAAAATAAGAAAAAGGCTCTCTATCTTATCTTTCAATCTCCTATGGAGGTTGGTCCCAAAGTTAATTGCCCATTAAATCTTGAGAGTTCTGGAATATTTCGATGGAGCTTGAAGAGGAAGAAGAAATGCGTTTTGGAAAAGTCTAAGGGATGTTGGGTTACGATATTTAGCCGAACTATCTTCTCAAATAGGTTTTTAGATTTTGGGAATAGACTTCATTTCATCCTTTATCCTATTTTAACCCCCAACAACTATTTGCCCTCCTAACTCATGTATTTTTAATAATTATTCAATCAATTTCACACCCTAAAACTTTCCAAAGGTCACCAATTCTGTAAACAATAGTCAATGGCTACTAAAAAGGTATGTATTGACAATTTATAATAAGTTTGGACGTGAAACACAAAATATTAAGAATAGTACAAGATAAGCAGGTTAAAATGATCTGAGTATTATAGTTGACTTTCCCCACTTTTCCCATTACAGCACCAAAGTTTTTGCTCCCCTTTGGTTGGCCATTTGGTTTGTCTCTTGAAGTCTCAAGTGCATGAAAATCCATAAGACTTTCAGCTTGAATGATGGCAGACTCCAGGTCCTGAACCTGCTTTCGTTGTATCTCTGTCCTAACTCACAGCTTCAGGCCTTTCAGGAAGGCAAAGAATTTATCCTTTTTGGACATGTCCATTATGTTTAACAAGCATCCTTAGAACTTGTTAACATATTCGTGTACCATCCTTGTTTGTTTGAGCTCGCTCAAGGTTATACAAACATTGAACTCCATGTTATGGGGAAAAATTGACATTTTATCTTGTCATTCAATCCTTCTCATGTGGTTGTTTGAATAGTTTCCCTCCTGATATTTTCCTTTTTTATGAACGCCACCACAATTTAGCAGTGTCTAATAGATATCTCGTTGCAGTAGAAATCTTTGTTCCATCATCCTCAATAAAGATTGCCTCAAATTACTCCTTCATGTCAAAGAGGAAATTCGGTATTTCTTTCACATCTCTTCCCTCCCAAAGGCCTTTGCCTCAGGGACTTTCGGTTGGTGTGCTCGCCTAATTTCCTGAACATTGTTGCCTGCTGCATTGTTGTTCTAGTTCATATTGACTATTTCCATCAAATGAACCTGCATCTCTACACGAAGTTCAGTCATGATTGCCCACAATTCATCAATTGCTGTAGTATTCCCAGTGACACCCACCTCTAGGGCTTGGTTTACCACCATCAAACCTTGAGTTGTGGCCTGCTGTTGCTCAAGGTCAGAGTTTAGGTGAGCAAGGTCCATTTCCGTATAACCTACCCGCTAGTCGACAAACAAGGTATCTTTCATCTCACCAAAACATATTGAACTAAAACGTTCCACAGCTGTCTCCAAGAGATAAAGAATCAATTCATTCCCTCTGTGGGAATAGCTATCATGTCATGTACACAGAGGTCCTGCTACCGAACTAGGGCTCTGATACCAACTGTTATGGGCCGACATCAATAAATCCCACAAATGATCGGACCGTAACGCTAGCAACGCGTTGGATGCTGCTTCCGTCAATCAATCAACGTGTGTCGCAATCATATTCAACCATACCATGTGAAAATGATTGAGTACTTATAGAGCCACGCTGAGATTAGTTGTAGGAAAGTAAATGATGGCATGAAATTAAATATTGCACAGCGTTGTTGGGACAAAAAATCTTTGCATTCAATAAAGAAACATTAAAGACAAAAGTTTGCAAAACGGATGTGAAGGCTTAACAGGAGTATACTTACTCAGTACCCATATTTAAGGCCAAAAAAATAAATCCTAAATGATAGCAGTAGATACTACTTTATGAAAATAAGTAAAGACAACCTTACTATATATTACATTGAAAATGACCCTAAACAACCACTATAGATCATCCTTGTAGTTCTTGCTTGCAGTGCTTGAGATCATCTGTTGGTTGGCCACTGTTGGCCGTGGGCGTAGGGACACTACCACGCGAATAATGTTGGCGCGGGGTATGCTAACTATGCGACCCGTGACACGTGAGTTAAACGTAAGAGAACCTGTCGTAAAGGATTAGACAAAACTAGGGCATGTGTAAATACAAGAAAAATTGAGATTAGCTCTATTATTATGTTAAAAAATATAGTATTCTATCTCAAAATCAATTGATAATAAGTAAAGTGACTTATGAATCTTATTAATTTGTTTAAAATCTTGTAATTAACCGATATAAGATATTTTAACATTTGATAGAATGGTAGAGTAAGCCTACTTAAATAGTTTCCAAGAGTCAAAATCTATATGATGGTATACATAATATATTTAATTATACTGATATACTTAATATAAAAAAAAATGGTGTGAATTTAGAGTGCATGGTTTAGGTTTAATTCCTCCATTATAAAATTGAAAAAAATCAATGCAAAAGGAAAAAAAAAAAAAAAAAAACAGAGAGAGATTATTTTAAGGCTAATTTAACAGGAATCTGGCTGCCAGTGCTTCAACTTGTCTTGTATATTTGTGCACGGAGTCCTCTTGTTGGGGAAAATGTGTACGGAGTGCTTCGATTCATAGTTTGTGTAGTTTAGGAGGATGGAATTAATGGATGGAGGCCGTACCAACCACCAGAAGACAGCAATGTTCTATTCGATCTATAGCAGTCCACGACAAAAGATTATGGTCAAACTGCTTTTGTATCTTGATATTTATTATACAGCACATCAATTTGTTTGTTTGATAAATAATCTTTAGTTAAAGATACAATTTTTTTTAAAAATTTTTTTTTTACTTTAAAAATTTGTATAATATAAAATTATGTGATTTAAAAATTTATAATTTACAAATTTTTAAAATTAAAGGAATGATTTTCTAAAATAAATTTAAAATTTCTCTATATTTTAATAAGAAATTATATGTCTCGTTAAGTAATATCTGTTGTATTTTAAAATTTATATTATACAATAATTTAAAATATATAATATTATATTATATAAATATTTAAAATATAATAAAATAATACCTTAACAGAATTGTTAGATTTTTTTATTTTTAGTATCATTCAACGTTCTATCACTAAACGGTTCTATAGTTATTTATAAGCACTTCATGATTAACCAAAAAAATCTTATTCAACGATTTCTTTGGAAAATTCGACTGACTAGCCAAGGCCCAATTAATATGCACAAACGATAGCAAAAAAAAAAAAAAAAAACCGCATACAAGAAATTAAATGTCTTGTAAGTGTTCCTGGTTGCAATTTTGTATATTGAATGTCACGTTTTCGATTCTTGTTTCTCTCACTTCTTTTCCTAGCCATCTCCACCCCCAAAAAAAAACCCAAATAGCAGTAGAATTTTCTAGATAATTAGGAACACTTCCCTTGCACCCACACTTCTTAACACACATGTACACAGAACACATTGATGATCATATTCATCCATCAGCATACAATTATACTAAAACCAATGAAAAAAAAAAAGAATGTTGAAATTAAGAAGAAAATGAAGAAGAAACAGAGCAAATTAAGCTCGAGAAAGCTTCATAGAACAAGTAATCATGATCATAAATTCATCCGTTTTAATCAAATCCATCGCCATCAACATCCACTCCTCTTATCATTTACCTGCAAGCTCGACCTTTCTCCAAACCTTCTTCAACAACGTTAAATGCCTTAATTTAGCCATCTTGCATGGTTTTGCATTAATTATTTCTTCTCCTCCAATAAGCCTGAATGCTAATTACCATGTATTCTTCGTCCAGGGATTTTTCCATCTTTATATGGCGTCGCTTCGTTAAATAAACTATTTCTCTTGATTTTCTTTTATGATTTTTTTATAAAAACCTTAATCGATTTTATCGCATAAAATGTACTTCATTATAACCTTTTTATTATCTTAAATAAACCATGATGACTTGAGCATTAAAAAAACAGCATAACCAAGGCATGCTGCTATGGTCACGGCTGCATTAGTGGGGCGTGGGCAATCGCCTCCCCTTTCAAATTTGAAAAATTACAAATTAACTTAGTTAATTTTTAATATTTATCTCACATTTACTCTTCCTAAATTTTTTAAAATTCCCTTCTTGCTTTACACTGGCCCTCTAAATTTTTTAAAGTTCTTTTCATCCTTTACATTAACACTAGTGAAATTATTTTTTTTTTCCATAATTCTAAACAAAAATTGAAAATTTTGCTATAAAAATAGGAAATTTTTGTAACATTGTGAGTTAAATTCAAAAAGATAATTTACATTTTTGTTGACCCTTACATACTAAAACGGTTGCACTCTTACCCTTCGAATCCTGACTCTACCCCTGCACATAGTTATATATGTAACAATACAGCTCTGTCAGAATTTCTATTTACATGCATGCTTACTATTTAATTCTCTACATATATTCTGATTCAGAATTACAAGTTTACAACTACAGGATCAAATTTTTTTTATTTTTTTTTTTTTTAAAAAAAGAACAAAATGACAAATTACATATATATATATATTTTTTTGCTGCTTGGAAAATGACAAATTACATAGTAATAGACTCTTTTGCTTGACTTAATTGACCATCTTGACTATTCCAGATTGTATACTTATCCTGAGCTTCTTGATCCGGATCATCTTCGCTTCCAGTCAACTCCTTTGCTCTATTTGCTTGAACGATCCAATCTGTTCTCCTCAACACAAAAACCATCAAGACAGCACATACAGCCTGGGCCACGAGAAGGCCCAACCACAGGCCCAATATTCCCTTTCCCAAACCGAAGCCCATTAGAAGTGCTAGAGGAAGCCCAACGCCATAGAATGACCCAAGATTAATACTAGCCGCCATAGTTGGCCTAGCACAGCCCCTCAATACCCCACAACCGGCTGTCTGCGGGCAGTTGCCGAGCTCACAAAGCCCCACCACCGGCATTAAAAGGGCCGTCAAAGAAAGAATGGCCTTGTCTTCATTATCTGTAATAGCATGTCCCCAAGAATTTCTAAGAATTGCCATGAATGACAATGATATTATGCTAGTAAAAACTGCACATGTTATTGCTACAAGACATGAAGTTCTTGCTTTGCCAGGTTGGTTGGCTCCTAACTCATTTCCCACTCGTGTGGAAACCGCTAAGCTCAAAGAAGAAGGGAAAATGTAAATCAGAGAAGTTGCCTGCAAGAGAATTCCCATGGATGCCACGACTTCGGTTGCATTGGAGAGCAACCCTGATAACAAAATCATGAGCTCGTACCACCACCATTCTAAACAAACAGATACACAACTTGGAAGTGCAAGCTTTAGAATCGGCTTCCAATCATTGAAACAATCGAGGGACCAGCCTGGCCACGATCTTTTACACACCCCGGAAAAGATTATATGGAGCATGATAAGTAAAAGCATGATAAAGTCCGTTATAGAGGATGCCGCGGCAATCCCACGAATGCCTAGGCCGAGTTTGTGGATGAGGAGGTAACAGTTTATGGGTGCATGCAAGGTGAGAGAAAAGGCGGCGCTATACATAAGGGGAAGAGTGATGTTTTGTGTTCTGAGGAAGATTTTGAGAGGGTTAATTATGGATTGGAATATAAGGTCGGGTAAGCAGAATGCGAGATGGCTAGCAGCAATGGAAGAGATAATCGAATCTTGGCGGAAAAAGATTAGTATTGGTTCGATTTTGAGCCACAGGAAAGAAATGGGAATCGAAGTTAATAACAGAATGATGATTGTGCGTTGGAGGGTTTGACCCATGAGTGACCATTGTTTAGCCCCACAAGCTTGAGAAGAGATGCCTTCCATGCCCAAGGCTAGGCCTGAGATGATGGAGAAGCCAGTGATATTGGCTATTCCACTTGAAAGAGACCCTCCTGCTAATGCATCTTTCCCTAATCTTCCCATGAATAGCATTGATATCATGGATTTTCCATAGACTAGAAGGCCAGTGATGATCATGGGAAAGGCTATGGTGTATAGCTTTTTAATCTCCTCTGTCACCTGAGAGATTTGTTGAGAGAGTGAGGGAAAGATTTTGGCAAAGATATTCAAGAAAGAGAACTTGAATCCGCTGACCTCTGAAAGGGTTGGCTCTGAAGGACCACGATGATATTCATCATCTGGAAAGCTCTCTTTGGATGTCTGAAGGCAATTAGTATTGTCCACCAGAAGAGGAGCAGAAGTTTCAAGAGCCATATTATCAGCCATTTTTTGATGATCTCAGAGCTTGAATTGAATGAGGTAAAGATATTTCTACTAGTTAATTTTGAAAGAAGAAAAGGACAACTTGCAAATGAAAGATAAGATAGATCTACACTGACACCAGAAAGAGATGGTTATAAATATTGCTAGCTATATAGGGACAAAAGAGTCATACGGAAAACTCTCACTCATGTAAGTGAGACTGTGAGAGTGATCGGTGAGAGGGGAAAAAAAGAGAGTAAAAACAGTAATAAATATTATTCATCAATTCACTTCCATCCCTTTGTCATGATCTTCTTGTTACAATGATGATCTAAGAGACATCAGTAGTGTTTTTATGTTAAAATAGAATAAGTTTAATACAGGTATTATAAGTGCCATTGATACGATTAAAAAAGCATTTCATTACTTTTATAAATTATATGAATTAGAATAATCACTCTAAAAATTATCTAACTATTTAAAATATCTACTTTACTTCACGGTACAGAGTAAATGGCTTTTCGTGAAAATGTGTGTGTTTGTTGAGGAGTTTTGGTGGTTTGCAAGTGAAATAGACGAGTGTGCGGAGGATAAGGTATAAGGTGGCCATGGAAAGCTTTGTCCTGTCTGGGATTCGAAGACACATCCCATCTATGTTACTTATACTAGTAGTTCCCAAATCCATCATCATTTTGCTTGATAGTCCATGCCCATGCATGCAAATGCCAAAACATGAAAAGGTGTCATCACCTCATCGCAAGATTCTGAGAGTCATCATCATTAACAACAGCCCTTTTTTGTTTCCATCTTCTGTTAGCTTTCTTATTTTTTAAGGTTTTAGAAGAAAAAAATAGCTAAGCAAAGTCCAAATAGTATTTGTCTTTTGGCAAGTCTTCGTAGTGTTCACCACAGAAGTTCAATTGAGAAGTGAGGACTGAGAGTGAGATGGCACCACCCGTTTGCACGTGCCATGCGTTCTGCAGAAAGACCAGCAGAAGAATGGCGAAATCCAACTCCCCACGTGCAATCTATCTTAGGGCTAGAAGTCTAGAAGTCCACTATTCTCGCAACTTGCAGAAGTGCACGATAATTAGATAGGCAAAAACTTACACATAATCTAGTGCTTATGTAAATAAGGTTAATTATCAGCTTCAGCTTTTGCAATGAGGATTACTCGTACAAATTCTGGATTAAAAAATTCTAGAAATATTCACTTTTAAAAACAATAAGACAATTACAGGATTTAAGAATTATGTGGTAGAATAAATTATGAAGTACAAAACTATAAATCCTCGAAAGCAATGTACTTGATATAGGGTGAAATATATATATATATAAAAGATATCTCTTGTAACGCTGATTCAGACCAGATACCCAACAAGACCATTGATGACATTTTTTAGCTTCGATAATTTTAGAAATATAAAAGCTTGACTATTCAATCCATTGATGACGTTTTTAGCTTCAATTTTTTTCAATGACTATCCCTGTAAATAGTAAGGGAAGAAAAAATTCATTAAATAATATTAGGTCCTAATATGTAGATTATAAAACTAAATGTTTTTATAGATCTCAAGATCAAGTACTCATCAAGTCATAAATTATTGACCCGCTAATCTTAATACTTGGCTCTTAACACTAAGTGATTCAACTATCAATTTTTAAAATTTCATAATGAAACTGTAAATGACTTTTTAAGTTGACATGTCAAAATAACAAATAGTACTTGGTGATGACCTAAATATATTACAAAACTCAAGAAAACTAAAATATAATCTTAACGAAAATCATTGTAATAGTTATTCGCATTTTACGGTTATTTTTTAGTCCTTTACTTTTAATATAATACAAAAAAGTTCAAATTCAAACACCATTTGGGTTCTTTGACCTGATTCTAACTTTATTTTGGCCTTTCTTAAGCATGTGCTTGGGTTCTTTGACCTGATTCTAACTTTATTTTGGATTTCTTATATCATGTGCTTATCAGGAAGTCATATTTTATAGAAGTAAAACTAACAACTCATATTTTCCTCTTAATTGACACCACTTAATAGTCTCATACATTCAAAATAATACTAGTTCATCTCAATTACATGCAAAATACGCTATTTTGGTGCATTGACATAATTCCAACCATATTTCAACGTTAAATAAGCAGGTGCATGTTGCATGTTATATTTTTCATAAGTAAAATAAACAAAATATAAATATTAAATAATATACAAATCAGTACTCTAAAACCTCTCTTTCCTCAACCACCTATTCATAACACTCATATTCATAATTTTCTCTTTCCCAAAACCCTAGCCCTTGCTTCTCCAACCCTATTCCTTCACTTTTAAAGACCTCTCCTGAAGCCCCTTTTCCCTCTTGCCATTCTTTTTAAACCTATTTCCCCTTTCCTTGAGCCCCTGGCCCTATTTATTCTCCCTTCTCTTATTCCGTCTCCACCTTCTCGTTTTCGCCCCTTCAACACCACAAGCCCATATTTGGGTGTAGAGCTTTTATGGCTAAAAGATATTGAGAAAAGCGGATGGGTTTTTGGGGAAAAAGGGTTGCAGAGGACATGGAGTTGCATGAGATTGAATGGGCTACGAAAAATGATAGGTTTTGGAGAAAAGGAATCAATGATGTATCGAATTAAACCACATGCCCCGCCAATTCTTTTGAGTTTCATTCTTCCGAGGCGAGATATAATGTGTTAGGTACAGCACTGCACGGGTCGATTTGCATATTCTCTTGTATCCACCGTTTACGGTTAGGATGTATCTAATCTCATTTGTTCCTCTAACTTTTGTCTCTCAGTGTCAGTGTTAACCCAACAAGGTACTTTCACTGTTTGTGTGAGAATTGTGGAGATATAGAGATGGTAGTTAGGAAAGATTTTGAGATAGTTGTTGAGTAGCCTTTGGAATGCCAGAACGGTTGGTCGTTTAGTGTTTAGGGTTCATGTATTAACAATTTTGCTCTAAAAAGAATTTTAAATCGCACGTAACTATATCAGAACATTGGTAGACCAAAAAAAAAAAAAATGAAACGTTAGTACTAGACAAAGGATGTGTGAGTTGGGGGGTTTTGCACCTAAAAATAAGACTCGTGATGAGCACACATTTTTTTCATGTTAAAATATGTTTGAAATTGGGACTAGGGACTAAATAAAGCTATTTGAATTTGCTGTCTTTTTTTTTTTTTTTTTTTTGTATATTTTAAAAGTGAGGGATTAAAAAGATAAACATAAAATGCGAAGAGTAACTTTCCCAAACACCTAATCTATGCTTTTTCCCATTTCCATTTCCTACATAAATAATTGACACAAGGAAACAAGAAGTTAGAAGAAAAAATAGAGAACCAATGGAATTTGAAAATTATTGTTGGCAAACCAAAGTATTTCTGTCAGCTTTATATCGATAAAGACGTGTGAGCCTCAACTGACAAACGGGAGGGAAAGGATTAAAGTTGCATCAATTCACCAAGACAAGAGACCTACATTACTGTAAAAGCTTGGTATCGAGTTGGGAGTTGGAATTGCATGATACAAAAACTAACCGATATTCTCCGGAAAAGACTCAAATTGTTCGAAATTTTGTTGTCGGTTCTTCAAAAGAGGTACTAATTTGTTTTGTATCTTTTATGTAGTTTATCAACAGAAAACGTTTTGTTCGGTATTCATGTGCCTTACGAAGTTACTCCTATTAATCTATATACAGCCATAGACGATAATCAATAGAGCTCAACAAACAAAGAGAAAATGGATTTACTCAAATAGATTAAAAAATATTTTTTTTATGTTGAATGTTCAACTCTCGTTGCTATTAATCTACATACCATCACTATCTTTCGTTCACCCTAGATCAGTGACTAAATGCACTCAATGAAAATGAAGCAATAAATAAGAGAAACCTGAATTCAAAATCGCTCATTTTCACGGTTAAACTAAACCCTCTTTAGCTGTTTCTCATTCATACTCGATTATTGATGTACGATTTCAAAATTTTGGACCAGTGTCAAACAACCTTTGCTGTCACAGATCTAGAAAATTAGAGGGTACATCTGCTGTCTTCCACCACAAAACCTATTCCACTCCAATAGGCGTTCCATGGATTGAAGTCCAGTCTCTCTCCAAGAAACCAAAGTCGGTCAGCCAGGCCCCTGAAAAGCGATGTATCATCCTCCAGAATGGTATCCCCTAAAAAATGACAATAACATTGCAAAAGCCTTTTGGACATCCTTTGAGGTGGATCATGGAATTCCAGTCCCCTACTATCCTAGAATGCAGGGACCATTTCTCGTCTATACTCTTTCTGTCTCCTTTCTTCCCATCTGTTTGACAGGATGTTGACCTATGAGTATCTCCTGCACCATTTGGAAGAGGGAGGGAAGCTTATTGCTGGAAATAACCAAACAATAGCACAAAATTTTCATGTGAGCTTTATGTTCTCATCATGGAAACTAAGAATTGATTTGGTGCCTAAATTAATTGCAACATGCAATTCATATCATGAGAGAGCTGGGACCATAGGCCATGATGCTGATAATATGTGAACAACTGATGGGAAGGATCCAATCATCCAATAGTATGGGAAATCTTGATATTTTTCCGAGTGTTATGAGGTGAAAAATAACTTCAGTGGCCATCTCAAAGAATTTTCAGTTTTCTACCAACTTAGATATTTTACTTTTGATTCATGACACAGAGAACTGCTGTCTCATTTGATTTTCCCTAACTTTTCACATGATAACTAAATTCAGTATGTCTAGCCGTCTCAAATGATTTTATAAGGACATTCAACTAGACACAGTATGTGTCAAATTCATATCTCCCCTGTCAAAGATAATATTCTTCAGCCACAATCTAAGGTAAATAAACATAGCAAGTGCACGTTTGAACCATTGTGGATCAGATAGTATTAGAAAGAAAAAAGTCAGATAGTCTGGAAAGACTGTTCAATGCTTGAATCACATAACAAAGATAAGCTCATCTGGAACTGATTATTGCAACATCAATTTGTATCCGTGATGTTTTAACTACTGTACTCTTTCACATGTCAACCTGAGCCATAAACTTAGATCCATCAAATGGATCAGGCAGCCTCCTCATGGTGATCTCGCTAGAAGTGACTGCTATAAGCTTGGTATATACTGACTAAAAATAAAAAGTTCTGCCCAATCTCATTCTGATGTTAAAGTGTTGCTGTTCTCACTCTCTGGGTGATTGATGCATTAGGGTGTACTTACTGTTAAATTTCAATTTGTCATTCCTTATAATGATATACACCCAAGTAAAGCTGCAAAACAGCAAAATGCTTAACTGAAAGCAATCCATTTAAATTGCAGGCAAGTCTTGCGGTTATATTGCTTCTTCCTCCAGCCAAGTGCGGAGATCTCTTATGACTAGAATTTTGACCAGTAAAGGTCACCAAAACTGTATAATTCTTTGTAAGACATGGAAGATAGACAAATCCACTTATAGGATTTCAATTTCATTCTCACAAAAGAAGGGGATTTTCAAACACCACTAATTTGACATAAAAGAATGCTTGAATTCTAAGAATCCCATCCTAATAACAGATTCTACGAAAAGAACACACTAAGCTTCATGTCAAAAATACTAGTTCGCAAGATTGAGGAAAACAAAAGGTAAAAGAAAAAACTCTACTCACACAAGTGAATACATAAATCTGATGCTACCAAACACCTTTATGTCTTAAGAAAGAGGACAGAAAAGCAACCTACAGCCCAAAGAGGGGACCATGTCCGACCCTAAAATTCAGCTCCAGAAATGCAAAAATAATTAAGTTCAGCCTAAAGTGGGCCAATAACTGATGTTAATTAGAGGGGTTTGCAAGTAATCTGCATTCATAGCAAATATGGTCCCGACAAACTTCATTCTATATCGTGACACGCGAAAGACTGTGGAGCCTAATGGTGTCTAAGTGATGATGTTTTCAAATGATCACTTGCAAATTTCAAGGTGCAGTTTCTTATCTTTTCTTGGCCAATAGAAACAAGTTTGGTAAATTCTCTTTTTCTTGCCAAAGGATCAATTATGTTACAAATCATTTACCTTAGTGGTTGACCATAATTAACTCCAGTAAGAAGAAAACTCCATGCTCTACCATTTCTAGTGAAGCCTAATTCATAGCTATTTCTTGCCCAGCCAACAAGAGTGAACCTGAGAAAATTATCTGAGTGAATATTTGTAGCTAATCTGGTCAAGCAAGAGTAAACTATTAATTTAATATACAGACGCATAGAGTTATATCTTCTACAGGCAATTTGCAGCCATACCAATGAAGCACCACTGAACTGTTTGTTGCTAAATATGTAAGCAAGAAGCTTAAAATAGGGGTAAGGTTTCAAAATGCTGATAGTATAAGTGGACAACCAGTACAGAAAGAGACGATTCCACAACTCAACCAAGATTGCTTCCCCTTAACTATAACTTAAACCCTTACTTCTGTAAACATCACTTTGTTAATTCAATTTTAATTTTCGATGATGATTGTATAACTCAACAAAGTTCCTTTTCCCTTAACTATAATTTAAACCTGTAAACATGTCTTTGCCAATTCAAAATCCACCTATTAAAGGTTCTCAATCTCAACTTTATGATTCCTTATACAGATCCAAATCATTAAAGCAAAAGTTTGACTGCAATCTTTGTTCGTTCATCCCAATACAACTATCTGGATTCCTTTCAAGAATAAAAGCTACGAGCTACATTATAATTGCTTCCCCCAGGATGTGATATGACAAATTAAACAGAGCATTAAATGAACCACCATCATTCCCATCAATGGTATAAACTTCCAAAATCTTTCCCGGCAAACGATCCCCACACCTAAAGTGGGGGCAGAAACCGAAAAAGAATTTTATCCACCATATTCTTCACAAGAAAGTAACAGAACAGTAAATGCCATGTAGATCCGTTTGAAAAGCATAGGTCTCAAGTCCTGTCATAGTTTTTGAAATTCCAAGATGCTTGATATTTTCATATATTTCAAATTCTGGCTATTCTTGATCCAGAAAAGGTATTATGAATTTTAACAACACAAAATTGATATGTTTCTTGAAGAATGAAAACATTATTTTGATTATTACATACCTCATTTGCTCACTAACTTTACAACAGCCAAAGCAGATCTGCTCAAACCACAAATCAGGTAATTCTGCTCACAAAGAAGTTGAGAATGGGTGATAGCAAAAGCAACATTAGTGCAAGCACCAAAGAACATGATAATGGAAAATTAAGAATCAATGACCTGAGAAAAAGTATGGCTCTCTTACTGAAGTATAATATTGTATCCATAGAGTGCAACATGAAATGCATCACCAAACTAATCTCCACTAACATATTTGAGCAATATAGACCGGGTTAGAAACTCTCATGTTTGGGCATCTCGGCTATGACAAAACCACTGCTTTTTTCAATGATTTTGAGAGTTATAACCTCACTACTAACCACCATGAAAACTCCATCTGCAGATATTTACAGAGAGAAAATGTTAAATCTCAACCAACATTAAACAACAGCTAGATGAACTTTTCCTCCATGTACTTGTTTGATTTGTGAATAGTTGGAATCAGCTTGACCTGTCTCTTATACACATCTAGATGTGTATAGTAAAATGATGTGCTTAAAACGCAGATATATTCCTAAAATTCGGTGTACTGCATCATAAGCTCAAAGTACAACTTCGCACCCAAAAACATAAAGAACTGAACGATATTCAGTTTATAATTAATACACCAGAATTGCACAATGGAAATTTTAATGAGCTTCGATCAAATCCATCTTCCGCTGCTGCTGCCCCAGTTCTTTTGTTTTAGCGCGCCAACGGCGCCGTTTGTTTCTTAGTTGGGCTTGGGCTTGGGCTTGGGCTTGGGCTCTGGCCAGGTGAAGAGTTTTTGAAAGTCATAACTAGTAAATTATAAATTGAGTTTAATGGAGTAATTTTTTGATTGTATAGCTTATTAAGTTGAGTTTGACTAGATAGAGATTAAAATTTATGAGAAATCTTATTTATGGTTTTCGATTTTGTTATTTGTTCTCACTTTGATTGTTCAGTCAGAATGATTCTTGATTTGGAAAAGTAACAAATTTAATTTAGAAAATGTAAATTTAGGAGGTGTATAAGTTTATATTCAAGAATCGGAATCGGAATCGGAATGGAAATCATAAATTCCACTGTTGTTTGGTTTATCATAGGAATCTTTTATTATGTTAATAAATGAATTAATTTCATTACGTGGGGGAATGAGAATCTGTCTCTCATACCCATAATGTGTACCAAACACATTTTTAATGTTATAATAGAAAGTAAAAAGCAAAAATTTTAAAATAAAAAATTATAAAAACAATAAAAGTCCAAGTTTTCACGGCTACAAAATAACCAAATTTAGATAACACTACTCGTATATTTCATCTAATTAATGTTCAAATTAATAGGTTCAAACTGGCATGTCATCAAAATGAAAGACGATTCTAATCCTCAAACCTTTTTTTTTTTATATTATTATTATTATTATTTATATGATCTTTGACATAAATGTAACTACCCACAACTCCATGTTCCATGGACACAAACTTTGCTACAAGTACAATGATTTGGACAAAACGTAAATCACCTTATTAGTCTCTCAACTATTTTATTAAAATTAAAACAGTCTTTCAACTTTAATTTTAGTTTCATTGGTCCCTAAATTAAAATTTTATTACCAATTTAATCCTTAAGTGATTGAGCAGCCTAAAATAGTAAAACAAAAGAATTTTAAAGTTTGACCAGTAGTCAACATGGGTATAAATGTTAATTCAGCGAGCTGATGGCTTAAATGCTGAAAGTGGTCTTTATCAACAAAGAGAAGTGGGGAAATTGAGGAACTGTGAAACCCTAAATCCCTAATCCATCAAAACCAAAACCTGTGACAAATCGAAACGAAACAAAAAAAATTTGGGATTTCAATTTTCTGATTTGTTTGTTGCAAGTCTTATAACTCCAAATTTATGATTCTTGATACATTTGGAATGAGTAATATGATCCAATTCCCTGATTTGTTGAAATTAATCTTGTGGTTTAGACTTTCCCATCTTGAATGGTTGTGTGGCTTATTACTAATTTAACTATTTTACTTTAAAAACAAAGAATTTTTAGTGAGCAAATATAAAAACGTGAAATTGCATATTTTATAATTTTGTAACGGTCCTAAATTTTTTTCTTCACCATTAGCTTAAAAGTATATCTCCAGTGAATTTTTTTTTTTTCTTTTATAAGAAAAAGAACTTGAAGTAAATTAAGTTTTTCCAAAATCTAATTCCTTTGATATTCTTTCTTGATGTGGGGAGTATAAGATATAGGAAAATTCCGTACATTATGATAAGCCAACCATATTTTAAGGAGAAAGTGCAGAAGATTTTCTTAGTCAACTGTAATTAGATGGTGCAGAATTTAAGCTAGTTAAGTTGTTAACTATAGTTAAAAACATATAGTTAGTTGAGAGTGATCCCAAAGCTAGATATGTAGGAAATTGATCCTAAGCGACATTGAGGGAGCCTCCTGCAGAATGATTTTGTGAGGTGACAATTAATCAACCAATCCAATACTGCCACGAGGAGACATTGCAAGGTTGGCATTTTCCCATGACATGCAACACTTGATACAGTATGCTATTGATAATTCGAACAACTAACTAGTACACTTAGCATGGACTATATGGTACCCTCCCCAACCCATATTTGTAATTTCCTTGACTTGATTTCTGTTTTATAAAATATCCCCTAGACAAGTTCTGTAGATATTGCACTTAATACATCGTTAGTTGAAATAAATGAAAAAATAATTTTATTATAATTATTTAACGATATGATATAAGATATTTATTACAAATTGTATTGTAGAGAGCGTAATAAAAACTTTCTTGCGTATAATTAAGGCGTTGATGATTGCGGCGGAGAATCAGACATCATCCAGTCTAAGAACATTTCCCAACTTTCTTCATTTTCTTCCGAGCTAACAGTGGCACCCTCAGCATGTGCAGTATTAGCAGTAGTATTATTAGGGAATGATGCTGCTGGTGGTGGTGGTGGTGGTGGAGGAGGAGCTTGTAGTTGTGAGCTTGATGG
Source organism: Cinchona pubescens (assembly GCA_025175665.1). Lineage (NCBI taxonomy): Eukaryota > Viridiplantae > Streptophyta > Magnoliopsida > Gentianales > Rubiaceae > Cinchona > Cinchona pubescens. The sequence continues at coordinate 3,281,150 of JANKKI010000090.1, forward strand.
CCGATGAATATTAGGATACTCTGAATGTGGAAAATTAGTCTTGGCTTGATCTCCTCTATATTCAATGGATTTCCTATCATAAGCTCTGGCTGCCTCCTCAGGCGTGTCAAAAGTTCCTAGCCATAAATTCTTTCTTCGATGAGGGTCTCTTATCTCCGCTACCCACCTCCCCAACCTCTGTCTCACCGAAATAAAATCCTCTATAATTACTCCCAACACTGCTCTCTCCATCCTCCTGCTGACCCCTCTTCTTCTTCGTCTTCTTTTTCTTCTTCTCCTTCTCATCATCGTTCTCCTGCGCTACATTCGTACCCAAATCGTCACACCAGTACCCCGTACTATTTCCAACGTCCATCATCATGGTCTCGGTCCAACTGCCTGTGGTGGATTGAGGTGATGACATCATGGGCTCGATTTGAGGTGCTAATTGTTGCTGCTGTTGCTCGGGTTGGGCTGCAGCCTCTGTGTTGTCAGTCGAGCCGCTGATGACGTGCTGGAGGGCCGAGACCATGCAGTTGTGTTCTTCATCTTTAAACGAATCTTCTGAAATACGAGAGAATCTGTCCATTTAGAAGATTCAGCAACATTAATTTGACACAGAAAATTTGGTGGGAGAAGTTGAATTCTGGGACTCTTATAAACGTTTTGAGGTGGGAAAAGAGGAATGCTGACATGGCGGCCAGCTGGAAACGCATAGATGATAGTAAATTTTACCATCATATTAGCAGAATAGGTATATATTATCTGTACAAATGTGATACCGTCGAAAAATTTTAATATGTTTAATATGTATGTAATTATTAAGATGTACGATTTATCGTATATTTTGATCTATACTAACAATTTTTTTTTAACACCGGACGAAGTGACAAAGTTGGTAGTTCATAGTCAAACGTGTTTACACGGCTGTTTACGATGAATGGGAGTTTTGCTGAGCTGGTTTCGTGGACTGCTCTTATACAGCTAATTGCAAACGTGGTAATCGTTGGTGGGGCCTGTCAGATTTTTCTTCCCAAATTCAGAATTTCGGGTCCACAATTATGGGATCTGTTTCTGGATGCACTACCTGAACCCTGGACGGTGTGGATAAGTGTTGGGAAACTGCACTTAACAGTCAATTCCAATGATTAACAAACTTCATCTTTTTGGCAAAAAAAAACCTTCATCCTTTCATTTTTTTTTTTAATAAAAGTACATTAATGATATCATCCGTGTTGAAAGTTGAATGCACATACATGTTAACACTCATGCTTATGTATATCCGGTGAGGGGGAAAAAAGGTTTTTGTAAAACTTAATAAAAGTATGGGTGGTAAACGTCTCAATGTTCATCAAATTTTACCATTGACAAGATAATTAGAGTACTTTGCTGTTCTGGGTTGGGAATGGGGTTGCGTGTTGTGTGCTGTGTGATGGTGGTAGTGGTGGTGGGGTAGAGCTGGAGACGAGAAGGGGAAGGAAAAGGGAATGGTTTTTTTTTTTTAATTTTTAAATTAACCCTTTTATAGTTTTCAATTTGAACTTAAAATTTTTTATTTCGATTTGTTTATAATTTGATACTAAGACTTCTCAAACAATTGAATTGGTTAGGAACGTATATGCCATGTCGCACGTCATTGTTAGTTTTTATGGATTCCATTCAATTTGCCAAAAAAAAATAAATAAAAATTGAAACACAAGAAATTAAATGCACATTGTGACTAATAATTCACAAGGAAGTTAAGTCCATATGCAACTAACTACAAGGAGTTATTTGCATTTTACCCTTTTTTAAAACTATTATTTGTGTCAAAATCAAAAGTAAGGGAGTGTTTGATTTATAAGTATGAGAGAAAAGAATGAAAATCAAAATTAATTACACTTATAAAATGTTGTTTAGTAAATTACTATTGAAATTATTATATAAGAATGAAAGTGTTAAAAAATGTTTACTTTCATACCTCACTTGTAACATAAATTTCAAATTTATTAATTTATCAATATAATAAAATTTATTTCTTATTCAAACCAAACAAATAAAGAATAATGATATAAATTTATAATAATAGTAAATTTATGATTCTCATTTCGATTCCAATTTTCAAACACAAAGGAAACACCTCTTAACCTTCTTGTCCTTGGCAAGATTTTAGAATCACGAAGAGTATTAAAGGAATGGATTATACACCGCGGAATTGAGTAATTGTTACCTAGTCAATCGTTGAACCCGACTTTGTATGACGTCACCATCAAGTCATCAACTGCTTAAATTGGAACCCGACTTTGACGTCACCATCAAGTCATCAACTACTTAATTGGATATCTGAAATTTGTTATATTTTTTACTTTAAAAAGAACATATACTGAATATTCATCAATCTTTTAAGTGATTTGAATATATAATTAATTAACATTCAAGTGAATTTTATTAACTATACAAGTAGATTAGTATGGCGTGACTTTATAAATCATTTCTCTTAAAAAAAAATCAGGGCAAATAATGCTTCACCCCGATTCGATAGTAGCTGGTGTTGGGTGATTTATGATGGATAATTTAAAAAATTATAAATTTAAAATTACTTGTAAAATATATTTTATGTGATAAATTATTATATTATATTATTAATTATTAATTTCTTGGCAAGGAAATCTAATTTTGTTGGTTATTTTTTTAAATCTAACAGTATATTAATTATTTTCATCACTTTGTTTAAATATAGATGTATGTAGCATGCATGAAATACCCTCAATTCCTTGCCAAGATGTCAGATCAACGTATTGCACTGCGATGTACGAGATAACAAATGATACGAAATAAACTTTTCCACATATCAAATTAACCCCACCTCAAAAGCAATAGGCCGACAAAATTTCTCGTCTCCACGCGGCCTTTTGGAATTGGAAAGCAATGGTGATGAAAAGAACCTTATTTTTTCCTCGTGCTTTTAATTCTTGTGGTCTACCACAAATATGAAATATCTAGCTAGCTTGGCCCCTATCTGATGTAGCCCCAAAGCAAGTTTTTGTTATCTTGATTTTTGCGAAATAGTCGAGCAGATTTGGTTTGAAGTTCACGCCGAGGAACGGTTTTGAGTCTTATGATATATATATTTTATTATATTTGTATTACATCGTGAAATAGAGCAGCATAATGTATTTTTAATGTAAAAACATATTAAACGAAATATAAGTGTTATATCATTATATGATATAATACAAATATAATAAAAAAAATTATAACATGGAAAATTTAATGCTAAGAGGAACACTAACTAGTAACTATTACTTTCCCATAGATTCTATAGCATACAAGTATTTCTTTTTTTCCTTTTGTATGTGTTTTGAATAGGAAATTTTGTTATATGAATTAAATTTTATGGAATAAATAACAAGATATAAGTATGATTTTATGTAAGATTTAATACGGACTATAAGTTATATAAGTGTTGGCAGCTAATTTTTTCCATACTTATGAAAACAACTAAAGCAAAAAAATCAAATTGTAAAAGAGTTGGAAAAGAAAACTGTGTTTTATCACTTATTTGAATAAGTTACACGTGCTAAAATAAAAGAAAAAGGATAAAAGCAACAAACAAGTATAAACGGATGTCGTTCAAATTTTTATGATAGCATGTGATCTTAATGATGATGAAGTTTTATTTTAAATAATTGTTTCAACTCCTGATAGGTATCAAGAAGATTTTGATTGTCTGCTGTATAACTTAGCTTTATTGAACTTTTTCAATGAAAGAGGTTTGATTTTGAATTCAACAAACAGATGCCATTTATAAATTAATAGTATGAATTAAGATGATGTTTGGTTTGTATTCGAAAATTAGAATAGATCCGTCATAATTTAAATTATATATAAATAAAATAAAGAAAAATTTTACAATTTCTTTTAAAGAAGTATTTTCTTAACTTAAAAGTTTGTGCATTACAAACTTTTAAAGCACATAGTGTTATACTGTACAATTATTTAAAATATAAAAAAATAATTTCTTAAAAAAATTATAAAATTTTTCTTAAATATATAAAGTTGATTATTTAATCGAATAAAGTGATATGAATAAATTTAAATTAATAAAATTCATACCATTTATCATAGATGGAATCCATTTAAAAATCAACGACAATCAACTTCTAAACTTTGTTTTTTTTTTCATCTTAGACTTGCTGTCATTTATTGTAGCGTTCATATAATTCCAAATGTGTACTTTTTGTACAGTTAAAGAGTTCCGGCCCCCCCTTCCCGGTTAGTTCCCATGTAGGAATTGCGTAAACCGACCAATGTTCTTTCCTTTCTGTTTTGGTCGTTGTTGGTTGGACATGCTACATTTACTTTAAATTAAGGTATATATTTTTTAATAATTAAATCAAAATTTAGATTCATTTGAATAGCTATTTTTAATAATATTATTTAAAATAATACCATAACTCACTGTTTAACTTGATATATGGTGAGAATTAAAAGTAATTAGAAAACAAGCAATAAAAGTTGTCAGAAGACATGGAAGATACACTAATCCACTTGTAGGATTTCAATTTCATTCTCACAAAAGAAGCGGATTTTCAAATACCACTAATTTGATATAAAAGAATGCTTGAATTCTAAGAATCCCATAAATTTATAAATCCTAATAACAGATTCTTGCGAGAAGAACACCCTAAGCTTCATGCCAAAAATACCAATTTGATTTAGGAAAACAAAAGGTAAAAGAAAAAACTGTACTCCCACAAGTGAATACATAAATCTGATGACTACCAAACACCTTTATGTCCCAAGAAAGAGGACAGAAAAGCAACCTACAACCCAAAGAGGGGACCATGTCCGACCCAAAAATTCAGCTCCAGAAATGCAAAAATAATTAAGTTCAGCTTAAAGTGGGTCAATAACTGATGTTTATTAGAGGGGTTTGCAAGTAATCTGCATTCATAGCAAATATGGTCCCGACAAACTTCATTCTATATCGTGACACGGCAAAGACTGCGGTGTCTGAGTGATGATGTTTTCAAATGATCACTGGCAAATTTCAAGGTGCAGTTTCTAATCTTTTCTTGGCCAATAGAAACAAGTTTGGTAAATTCTCTTTTTCTTGCCAAAGGATCAATTATGTTACAAATCATTTACCTTAATGGTTGACCATAATTAACGCCAGTAAGAAGAAAACTCCATGTCCTACCATTGTGAAGCCTATCTCATAGCTATTTCTTGCCTAGCCAACAAGAGTGAACCTGAGAAAATTATCGATAGAGTGAATATTTGTAGCTAATCTGGTCAAGCAAGAGTTAACCATTAATTTAATATACAGAAGCATAGAGTTATATCGTCTACAGGCAATTTGCGACCATACTAATGAAGCACCACTGAACTGCTTGTTGCTAAATATGTAAGCAAGAAGTTTAAAACAGGGGTAAGGTTTCAAAATGCTGATAGTATAAGTGGACAACCAGTACAGAAAGAGACGATTCCACAACTCAACCAAGATTCCTTCCCCTTAACTATAACTTAAACCCTTACTTCTGCAAACATCACTTTGTTAATTCAAAAATGACCAATTAGAAGTTGAATACTTCATTATTCAACAGGTAATGTAAGGTGGAGGGGTCAAAAATCCTAGATTGACTGATAGCTAATAAAGAGTCTAGTTTATATGGCAGGGGACAACCCTTCCTATGTGAGGTGTATTTTTAAGGACAAAACCGTGAGGTTCCGGCCAAAGCGGACAATACTCGCATGAGCACATGATAAACTCTAGAATTGTCCATCAACAAATATAATTATAATTATCTATGCAATATCATTAATTCACTAATTTTTAAGTCATAACTAGTAAATTATAAATTGATATTCTAATAATTTTTTTGATTATATAGCTTATTAAGTTGAGTTTGACTATATAGAGATTAAAATTTTTGAGAAATCTTATTTATGACTGAACCAATTTGGTTATTTGTTCTCAGTCTGACTGGTCAGTCGGGACGATTATTAGATTTGGAAATATAACAAATTTAAACCAGAAAATGTAAATTTAATGTTATAATTGAAAGTAAAAAAACAAAAATTTTAAAATAAAAAATTATAAAAACATTAAAAGTCAAAGTTTTCACAGGTTCAAAATAACCAAATTTAGATAATACTACTCGTATCTTCCATCTAATTAATGTGCAAATTAATAGATACAAATTGGCATGTTATCAAAATGAAACACGATTATAATCCTCATACTTTATTATTATTAACATTTTAATCTTATTATTTATGATTATCTTTAACATAAATGTAACTACCCACAACTCCATGTTCCATGGAGACAAACTTTGCTACAAGTACAATGATTTGGACAAAGCGTAAATTACCTTATTAATCCCTCAACTATTTTACTAAAATCAAAATAATTTTTCAATTTTAATTTTAGTTTCGTTGGTACCTCTCCTAAAAAATTTTCACCAATTTGATTCCTAAGTGGTTGAGCAGCCTAAAACATAAAATTTTTAAAGTTTGACCGGTGGTCAGCATGGGTATAAATGTGAATCGAGTGGGTTGATGGTTTAAATGCTAGAAGTGGTCTTCAGATAAAGAGAAGTGGGAAATTGGGGAAGTGTGAAATCCTAAATCCTTAATCCATCAAAATCAAAACCCTTAAATCGAAACAAAAAAGATTTGGGATTTCAATTTTTTGATTTGTTTGTTGCAAGTCTTAAAACTCCAAATTTATGATTTTTGATACACTTAAAATGAGTAACATGATCAATCGGCAGGTTAAATGTCCAATTCCCTGATTTGTCGAAATTAATCTTGTGGTTTAATCTTTCCCATCTTGAATGGCTATGTGGTAATCCTTCAATTTCGTAGTAAATACACAACTTGATGATCTCTCACAATTTCTGTTGTAGTTTTGGACCGAAAAGACTTGGGCATTGCAATTACTTGGTGAAGACAAAACTAACAAAAAAAAAAGAAAAAAACTCTTTAAATATGAAACAGATCTTTGTATTAGGGAAGAGATCCCATGCTGATTCAAGATTTGGTAAAATGTGTCGCATACATCAGTACTTTCCCTAACCGCTGTCGAAATTATGAACTGTAGTTAGCTGATGCGATTTTTGTTCCTCAATAAACAATTCTCCTTTTCCATTCGGTGGACAAAAAAGTAATAATTCCTGCAAGTTTGGATTACCATAATAGTAGTGGATTGGTTTTATATATTTGTCTCCATCCTCTTTTCTTCTTACATAAAATCTGATTACTTTCTTCACATGCACACAAAAAAGTTTATTAATATTGTAAACCTCGTGAATAATAAATGCCAAAATCCCATTAGATTTTGTTTTGAATACATATTGTTTTATACATTTCTTTAAGAGTGCTATGATTTCATTAAAGGCTAATTTTTTTTTTTTTAAAATATTGTTGCTTAAAAAAGAAATGGGGATTGTGGTTTTTTCATGTAGTATGATGGATTATAGATTTAAGGTTTTACACTTCCCTCAATTAATTTTCCTAATTCTTTAAATCGATGAAGTCCATTTCTAGTATTTAAGCTATCAGTCCCACTAGATTGACATTTGTACCTATGTTGACTATCGATCAAAATTTAAAAATCTTAGGTTTTGAGTTGCTCAGCTACTTAGGGATCAAACTGTAAATAAAATTTTAATTTAAAGATCAATGCGGTTAAAATTAAAGTTGAGAGATTATTTTTATTTTAATAAAAATAATTGAAAGACTAATAAAGTGATTTGTTCTTTGGACAAAGCTCCTCCCCATTACCCCTCCTCTCTAATTTCCCTCCTTATGTCCTTGGATGTAAAACATACACACAAAGATATATATATACACACAAACTTATTAAGGATTGAGATTAGTTCTTACTGACCGCAGTTATTCTCTAATGAAATTCCTATCTTTCATCCTCAAAAAACGGGTAGTTGTTATCTCAATCATAATTAACACTCTCCGTTTATAAATAATTGTCACTTTAGTTAGTGTACAAAAATTTAAAAAATTATTAAATTACATTAATTTTACAAAAAAAATATATATATATAGTTTCAAGTTAACCAAATTACCTTTTTGTATTAATATCTCAACTACATAATTTTCTCTTCATTAATGTTGCATTAATATTTAAAAGTGAGAAAAAATCATTTAATATTTTCTTGATTTTCTAAAATAATATATAATATGAAACATGACAAATTACCAAAAGTGACAATTATTTTGAAACGGAGGGGGAGTACTTCTTAGCAACGCTTTTGGCAGATAAACCCATTTGAAACAAGAAGAAAAATGCAATTATTCCTTTTGCAATGTTTTATTTTTATGATTAGAATGCATACTAGAACATTATTCTTTTTGCAACTCTAATTTATATTGAAATTTGTATAAAAGATACTACATTGAAAAATTGTTTATTAGCTGTCTTACTAATTTTAACTATTTTACTTTAAAAACTAAGAATATTTAGTGAGAAAATATAAAAAAAGTGAAATTGCATATTTTATAATTTTGTAACCGTCTTAAATTTTATGCTTCACCATGAACTTCTCCAGTGATTTTTTTTTTTTGTAAGAAAGAGAATATGAAGTAAATTATTTTCCAAAATCTAATTCCTTTGATATTCTTTTTTGATGTGAGGAGCATAAGATATTGGAAAATTTTGTACATTATGATAAGCCAACCATATTTTAAGGAGAAAGTGCAGGAGATTTGCTTAGTCAACGGTACTTCGATGGTGCAGAATTTAAGCTAGTTAAGGAGTGTTTGTTAATGTTGAATATTGAATACTGAATTGTAAGTTCTGAAAATATTAATTGTTGAATTAATAAATTTATTTCTGATTGATAATCAACTCAATTCAATTTTTGAATTAAATATATCACTGTATTTTGAAATTCTGAATTGTAAGGGTTGAAAATATTAATTATTGAATTAATAATTTATTTTTATTTAATAATCAAGTGAATTCAATTTTCAAATTAAATATGTCACTTTATCATGTATTAATTTATTATAAATAATTATCATATATGCGTAGAAAAGAAAATGAATAATTAAGAATGGTATAATTGTGAATGAGAGAGAATATGTGTGTGATGGGATATGTATATGTGTGTGAGAGAGAATCTGTGTGTGTGAGTGTGTGTGAATATGAGTGTGAAAATATAAGAGATAATGTATGTGAAAAACTAAGTGTGTATGTGAGTGAGAGAGACAATATATATGTGAGAGAGTGTGTGTTTTTGTGTGTAAGACAGTATGTGTTTGTGTGAGAGAGTGTGTGTGCAACCGAGAGAAAGTGTGTGTGAATATGTGTGAGAGAGTAGAGATGTGTGTTAGACTGTGTTTGCACATTTAGTTAAAATTTAGCAGATTAAGTGAAAATATTTTCACTTAAAATTTTAAATACAAATTAAGTTGTACTTAATGTATTAAGTGATAAGAGAATTATATTATCAAACATGTAAAATTAAAAAATCTCTTAATCAAGACCCTAAGTTGTTAATTATAGTTGGAAAATTCTTATATGGAGATGGAGCCGTCCATATTCATGAGATGGATCCTGTCTATATTCATCCACATTATTCTTAAATTATTAAAAATAATTTTTTTAATGTAATTGAATAAATATTAATTAAAAAATTCAATTAGTTTAAAACATGTTCTATTAAAAATTTTCCTAGTTAATTGTATATAGGAAAAGATACATGTTTGATGATAAATTCTACATTGAGGGGCCTCGTCCACAATGATTTTGTGAGGTGACAATTAACCAACCAATCCAATACTGCCAGGAGGAGAGATATCAAGGTTGGCACTTTCTCATGACATGCAACACACTTTGCCATAAGGACAATGATATTGCCACAGCATTTATCTTATTGCCACGGCTATTTTTCTTCTAATGACATATATACCTTTCAAAATTTCATCATCAAATTTCTTGCGCATTTTCACTGAGGCACCCCCCAGCTCCTCACCTCTATACCCTCTGTTATCTCCTTCTTCTCCAATTGTCCCAATTTTAACAAATTATTCGCCAATCAAAGCTCTTACAAAAGCATTAAATTTTCAATTGCATTTCGTAAAATACTTGAAATTAAATTTCCTGAAAATCCAAAACCTTAAAAGGTTAAAACATTAATTAACCACACCACAAAGTTATTTTAATTGGTAGATCATAAATTGCATAAAATATAAAAGAATCCAACAAAAAGAAAGTTGTAAAGATGACTGAAAATGCTTGAAAGTAGTTGTAATTGGTGAATCTTCATCTTTGGTTGCAAATATGTCAAGAATTTTTTTTGGTCAAAATCCAATTTAAAATTGCCTTAGCTTTAAAACAAAAATAAAAAATAAAAAAATTCTTTAACCATCTATATCAAATTACAGGCTAGAACGAAAGGTGACCAATAAATGAGGATTATAGCCATTGCAACATGGAGATGTCAGATGGGATTGTATGAAAAAGTTTGTTGAAATCCAGCCAGAGACACGGAAGTTAGAAAGGCAACCGATCGTTATTGAAATCTTGCCGAAGAATTGGTTAAAAGACAAGCTAATAATGACTTGAAACTAAGTCAAGGTTGAGAAGTTTGTCGGGATTTCAATGGAAAAAAAAGTTTTAAGGAAAGGTCGAGGACTGGAGTGGGAGTTTGAGGACAGCAAGATGGAACTAGGAAGGGATTGAAGAGCGCGGAGCCCGCCGAGGAAGACAATCTTGATTTGTTTTTTGAGGTATTGATGACATTGAAGAAAAGTAACTGTGGCCATAAGATAAGTGCTGTGGCAATATCATTGCCCGATATAAAATCACAATGTTTCGATTCTACTGGTAATTCATACAACTAGCTAGTTCACTCAACATGGACTCCGTATGTATATAGTACACTCCCCAACCCATATTTGTAATTTTCCTCAACTTGATTTGTGTTTTATTATTGTTGTTAAAATGATTAAAAAATATATATTTAATTAATTTTTAATTATTGAATGATATAACATATATCTATTTCGCGTAAAGTAAATAAATAAAAAAAATCTTCTATTTTAGGTACAATGATATTATCACAGCAAAGATATTTTTGCTTCAACAGATTTATAGTTAAATAACAAAAAAATACTCTCTCATAATTTCAAATTGCCTTGTAAACTCCAACAATTTGTAGTGGCAAATTTAATTTTCATATCCAGAAGCACTAAGGGGAATTCCCGTTTCACAGCCGCTCCTCTACAACTACCTTTCGTCCAACATAATCACCAACGAAGAGAGAGAATTGAGTAGATACACCAGTTTTCTTGGCGATGATAACCTTAACAATCACTCGTCGTAGTTGATTTGTCCATCACCATCAGCATCCACTTCATTTATCATGTCCTTCACAAGCTTGTCCTAGTTGAGAGGTCTGCAAAACAGGTTGAGATAATTGGTATTTAATTTAAAATATAGGCTTTGATGATGGTGGCTGAGAATCAGACAGCATCCAGTCGAAAAACATTTCCCAAGAGTCTTCATTTTCTTCCGCACTAGCAGTAGCACCCCCAGCATCTGCAGTATTAGTAGTAGTATTATTAGGGAATGCTGGTGGTGGTGGTGGTGGTGGAGGAGGAGGAGTTTGTAGTTGTGAGCTTGATGGCTGATGAATATTAGGATACTCTGAATGTGGAAAATTAGTCTTGGCTTGATCTCCTCTATATTCAATGGATTTCCTATCATAAGCTCTGGCTGCCTCCTCAGGCGTGTCAAAAGTTCCCAGCCATAAATTCTTTCTTAGATGCGGGTCTCTTATCTCCGCCACCCACCTCCCCAACCTCTGTCTCATTCAGACCCCTCTATAATTACTCCTAACACTGCTCTCACCATCCTCCTGCTGACCCCTCTTCTTCTTCGTCGTCTTCTTCTTTTTCTTCTTCTCCTGCGCTACATTCGTACCCAAATCGTCACACCAGTAACCAGTACTATTTCCAACGTCCATCATCATGGTCTCAGTCCAACTGCCTGTGGTGGATTGAGGTGATGACATGATGCTCTCGATTTGAACCGCTAATTGTTGCTGCTGTATCTCAGGTTGGGCTGCAGCTTCTGTGTTGTCAGGAGAGCCGCAGATGACGTGCTGGAGGGCCAAGACCATGCAGTTGTGTTCTTCATCTGTAAACAAATCTTCTGAAATACGAAAGAATCTGTGCATTTTAGGAGTAAGTGTAGTCGGAAGATTCAGCAGCATTTGACACAGAAAATTTGGTGCGGGAAGAAGTTGAATTCTGGGATTCTTATAAACATTTTGAGGAGAGGGGCCCGGGGAGGGGGTTTTGACATGGCTGGAAACGTATCATACATAATGATGAACATGAACAGAACATGACAGAGCAAATAGTTACTAGTCAAACGAGTTTACTTTACACGGTGGTTTCGGATGACTAGATGTTTTGCTTAGTTTAGTTTGCTGACGTGCGCGTTTTCGTAGTTGACAATAATATGCTAACATGGGAATCGATGGTGAAGTCTATCTGATATTTCTTTACAAATTCGGAATTTCTTGTCAACAATTATGGGAATTTTCGCCGCACCAATGTATACACAAATTACTGTAAACATGCGCTACCTGAACCCTGGACGGTATCTTAGATTTGCGAAATGTAAATTTAGATTTATAATAGAGTGAAATAAATTTTTTAATTTATATTTATTTATATTATTTTAAAAAATTTTATTTTAATAAATTAAAGCGATATATATAAATATGAACTAAAGAATTTATGTAAAAATTTCCCATGTTATGTTTATCCGTTAAGGGGGAAAAAGGTTTTTCTGGAAGTTATTAAAATTATGTAGGTAATAAACGTCTTAATGTACATCAAATTTTACTATTCATAAGACTGCTAGTGTACTTTGTTGACATCGAATTTAAGGTAGGGTGTTTATCTGTGATTTTTCGGTAATTTCGGTTAAAATTTTTTGATATTTCAATATTTTGATGTAAGAAAATTAAAAACTCAAACTAAATTTTTTTTTAATTGATTGGTTAATTAAATTTTCGACTTTATCAAATTAACTAAAGTTCACTAGTTAATCTAAAATTTAAGTATAAAATTAAATAATAAACTAATCAAATTAATAAACAAAAATCTAAAACTACTAAAACTAACTCTAGAAAATAAAAAATAACAAAAAAAATAATATCAAATTGTTGAATGAATGAAACATAGAATTAGATTACTAAAAAAAATTAAAACTAATAAAACTAGAAGTTCGGTAATTCAATAATCCGATATTTTATTTTCAATAAACATCTAAATCCAAACCATATAACTAATCTTTTTTATTTAAGATCTAATTATCGAAAATCGATTAATTTGATGATTTATTCGGTTAAACCAAACTACAAATACCTTTAGGTACTGCAAGTAAAATATTTCTTTTATAATTTATTAATTATGGATTCAAATAACTAGAGATAGTAATAAGTGTGATTAAAAAAAAAAGAGTACGTCTCTTATATATATCTATATATATGAAAGTTGTTGATCGCTGAAATTCCATAATTTACCGGATATTTTGTAATCAACCCAAATTTTATGATAATACTTGAAAAACTACTTATTATACGTAATTAATCAAGACCTGATGAAACTCTCGCATTGATTTGAGATCAACTTAATCATACCAAGTACCCAGTCCAAATCACCATTAAATTTCTCCATAATTGTGGAATGCTATATATTCATTCAATTTTATTTTAAGGCACTGTCAGAGTAATTCCTATACATCCAAAGCAAATATGTTCAAATGGACAAAATTGCCCTCCTTTGGTTACCATGCTCTATACCTTGTCCGCTTGCTAAATTTCCCTGTTGTTTAAATTCTTTCCAGTTTTCACCCTCCATCCCCTCTCCCAAAATCCCCTCATCCTTCCCTGCCTCATTCCTCCCACTTCCTCCTTCGTTTTCCCTCACCTGGTGCCCTCTCCACCCAAATCCCACATTCTACCCTCCATCACTAACCAATATTTTCACTCAAAAAAAAAAAAAAAGAAAGAAAATCACTAAGCAATAATTCCCTCACAATCCTTTTAAATCTTCTTCAATATAAAGAAGGAATGGGATGGCCACCAACAACGCCACCATCAAAATTATTTTAGCAGATTATGCAGAACAATGGCAGTAGTTGATTATGTACAATTGCTTCATCAACTTTGATGAACCCAATTCTAAGACTGGGGGCTATACTAGAATCTTGCATACTTGAAATGTATATATATATTGTTGAAATCTCCCTTTCTGACTTTTCTTTTTTGAACTGAGAATTCATTATAGCATTTTAAATACTGTCTCTTTAACTTCTAGAAAATAATAATACATTGAGATCGGATATTAGAGATAGACCATTTGGAGTTCGGCGAATGTTGACCAAATAAGGGCAATTTTGCCCGTTAGAGCAAATTTGCCCTGTATGAATAGAAATTGTTTTGGTAATATTCGCACCCTTTATTTTATTTATTATTTTAAATAATTTATTTTATGTTAAATAATTTGTATTTTTATTAAAAAAATCAAGAAAATATTAAATGTTTTTACCAACTTTACCCTTAATATAAAAAATACCCCTCCCTTGCTCTACCTTTCCTTTATTTTTAGTTATTATGATCAGCATCAACTAATTGTGGTTCCATTACAAACATCTTCTCCATTATTCCATTTCTCAAAATCTGTTGATGGAGTAACAAAATTGGAGTAATTTGCTAAACTAACATTTTTCTACAGGGCACTAATACAATTTTCACAGAATTAAAATTGCATGCCTTACGCTGAATGTAGCTAGGTGCCTAGGTCAATGCTGCCATCCATGAGTTACTTATTTCACTTTTTCAACAAGGAAACAAAAATCTAGTTAATATAATGGAAAAAAATAGAAGAAGAAGAGTAATTATACTTTATTTTTTAAAACTACTACTTGCGTCAAAATAGAAAGTAACTTCTTGTCCGGCACAAGATTTTGGAATCATGGAGATTATTGGACAGCCATTATTCTTGAATTTTTTTTTTTTGTAATAATATTGTAATAATTTTTTTGATAAGATATATGTGAGATAAAAAAATAATTAAAAAATATACATAAAATAATTATCAAATATTATTTTTTTAAAAAAAAAATAAGAATTAGTTGATATCCAAACAACACCAATGGATTGTACAACGTTGAATTGAGTAATTGACCTAGTCAATCGTTGAACCCGACTTTGACGTCATCATCAAATCATAAATTGGATATGTGAAATTAAAAAGGAAAAAAAAAAAATGACCTTTATAATCTCTCACATTTCACATTTATATTTTTTTATTCTCTCACACTCAGAATAATGTATTTTAAGGTTCAAAATGCAGAGACCTAAAATGTACAAAATTAACAATACATAATCTTAAATAATAAATTTCCTAAAAATAAGAGGATTAAAGCTGTTGGAATAAGACAGCCCGTGAGCTTTTAAATTATAATGATTCTAAAAGTACTAATCTGAAATGTGAAATGTGAAATGTGAAATTTGAAATGTGAAATACAAAATGTGAAGAACTATATAAATCTGTCACATCCATGTTTTCTGTCTCTTATACACATCTAGTGACATATTAATGGAGATGGAGGATTATTAATTGAATAATATTAATGTAAAAGGATAATTTAATCATTTTGAATTATGTTCTTGTGTAAAATTGATACTAATTTAATAAATTTCTTAATTATTACTCTCTTTTGGAAAGTCATTAAATTGCATCAATTTTACAAAAAATAGTTCAAAGTGACTAAATTACCGTTTTGCATTAGTATCCCCACTACATAATCGTCCCTTCATTAATGTTGCACTAACATCTAAGGTATTAGTTAAAAAAATATCATTTAATACTTTTTCGATTTTCTAATGTGAAAGATAATATGAAATGAAACAAATTATTTAAAGTAATCATTATTTTGAAACGAAAAGAGTAAATACTAATTTAATTCTTGTTCACAAATCCAAAACTACATTTAAAATGAAAGGAATTGAGTACTTGTTAAAACTCTAAACCCTAACTTGCATTGAATACGGAGGATATTAGTATCCTCTAATGCGATATTAAATATGAAATCAGTAAATAATGCTCTATCCGGATTCGATAGCAGTGTTGGGCGATTAATGCAATGGAAAATGATTTTAAAAAATCACAAATTTAAAATTACGTGTCGATATACTTTTTATGATAAAATTATATTGCATTATTAATTTTTTTATTTTAAATTTTGAATTGAATTTTGTTTAATTTTTTTTAATCTAACGATATATTAATGATTTTTATCACTTTATATATATATATGGATGCACACGTAGCATACATAAAACACCGAACTTTCATTCCTTGTCAAGATATCAGATCAACTTATTGCACTGAAAGATGTATGAGAAAACAAATGGTACAATACGAAATAAACTCTTCCATGTGCTAAAATAGCCCCAGACCGAAAGCATTAGCGACGAAATTTCTTGTCTCGTGAGAGCCTAAGCGTTGTCTCGACGCGGCCTTCTGGACTTGGGAAGCGATGGTGATGAAAAATACTTCTTTTTTCCTAATGCATTTAATTCTTGTATTCTACCACAAATATGAAATATCTAGCTAGTTTGGTCCCCTAGCTAATGTAGGATTTCTTATATTGATTTTTGCCAAATAGCCGAGCAGATTTGGTCTGAAAGTCACGCGGAGCCCCAAAACAAGTTTTTGTTGTATTGATTTTTGTGAAATAGTCTAGTAGATTTAGTTAATAACAGCAGGCTGATTTGGTCTTAAAGTCACGAGGAGGAACGGTTTTGGATACTATGTTGCACTTTTTTCTACTACACTTGTGTTACACTATATAATGAAGTGTATGTGTATATTTTTAATATAAGAAAATATTAAATGAGAAACAAGTGTCATACCATCACATAGTGCAATACAAGAAATTAATAAATATAATAGAAAAAAATGTAACAAAAGACCCAATATTTGAGGAACACTAACCGGTAACTATTACTTTCCGAAAGATTCTCACATACAAGCTTTTTTTTTTTTTTTGTATGTGTTTTGGATGGGAAAAATATTTCGATAGACTCGAATTTTGATCCTATTTGTAATTTTGTGATATGAATTAAATTTTATAAAATAAATGACATGATATAAGTATAATTTTATATAAAATTTAATATTGACTACAAATTATATAGGTGTTGGCAATTAATTTTGTCCATACTCATAAAAACAACCAAAGCAAAAAACCAAATAGTAAAAGAGCTGGAAAATAAATACTATTATCACTTATTTGAATGAATTACACATGCTAAAATAAAAGAAAAAAAGGATAAAAGCAACAAACAAGTATAAACAGATGTTGTTCATATTCTTGTGATAGCATGTTACCTTTATACATGATAAAGTTTTATTTTAAATAGTTGTTTCCTGATAGGTATCAAGGAGATTTTGATCGTCTGCCCATATAACATGGCCTTTCAATCCTTGACGAACTCTTTCGATGAAGTTTGATTTTGAATTCAACAAACGGATGTATTCATATTGATGGATAAGTGATAAAGATTCTCAAAATTCAAATTGTCTACTACTTGCGAGATTCAAGTTTGAAAATTAAGGTGATGCTTGGTTTGTATTCGAAAATTAGAATTGCGAACAATATCGATGTGAGATTTTTTCATTTCTCATTACTTATTTGATTTGGTTAAGGAAATAATTTCATTATATTAATAATTTAAATAATTTAAAATTTAATTTACAAGTAGAGAATGATAGTAGCTATTTTTTAATATTTTCATTCGTATAAAATTATTTATATAGTGATTAATCAAATAACATTTATAAATATCATTAACTTTGATTCTCATTTTTTTCCTCACCCATAAACCAAACACTTTCTAAGCTCGTTATTGAGTATAAACTTTCAAATTTTAAAACGGGGAAAAAAGCTTAGTCTCCTGGAGTCTGTATAAATTGCAAGCTCACGGGACCAAGACGGAAGAGCTAAAAAAGATTTGAGAAGAGAAAAAATACTGGAGATTAGAATAGGTTATACTAGAATAAAAAAAACTAGTATTTAGTTCTCTCCAGATAGTTTATCCAATTAAAATGCGTGAAATTTATTGAATTTCACATTAGAAATCAAAGTTATATTCATATTTTTGTTCTTTCTCAAAGTGTAATTTTCTAAAGTGATAAATGAAAGCAGGGTAACTTGTTATTTTGCTTATTATCTAATATTATTTTATTTATACTATTTTACTAACATTTTCTCTTGATTAATCGTATGCATTTTCTCAGATATATAACAGGAAATATAATTAATGAATGATATATATATATATATATATATATATATATATATATATATATATGAAAGTATAAATCATTCAGCAGTATGAATCCGCTATAAGCTTTAAATTTTTTAGTATGAATTTAGACAGTTAAAATAACGATATATTTTGACGTGAAAATTCCATAAAATTTCTACACCTACAATTATTTAAGTATTTTATGTAAATGCTCTAAGGATCTTACGCTGAAATAGACCGATTTAATATATTTGGATGCATTCTTCTTCCTATTATCTATCATTATCATAATCGTAACAACACTTACATTATTGCACAATAGCTGAATCATTTTACTAAAGAGGTGTTTGGTTTATGAGTATGAGGAAAAAGAATAAAATTCAAAATTAATGATATTTGTAAATGTTGTTTGATTAATTATTATCGAATCCTTCTATACGAATAAAAAATTAAAAAATGCCTACTTTCATTCTCAACTCGTGACATAGATTTTAAATTTATGAACTTATCAATATAACGAAACATATCCCTTATTCAAACCAAATAAGTAAAAAGAAATGACATAAATCTATACTGATAATAAGATTTATAATTTTTATTTCGATTCCAATTTTCTGAACGCTAACCATACACCTCCTAATTGTAGTTCGTTGATTGGGAGTACTACTTGATAGCTTGGACGGTGTGAGTAGTTACTGAAACCAAAAAGGTTGCCGCAGCAACGTAGAATGGCCGCATCGCATGTAAACTCAAGCTGCAATCAACCTGTGTAGCTCATGCCTCAGTGGCTTTTTTGTACAGTTAAGAGTTCCGACCCCCCTACATTTCCCATGTACGAATTGTAGAAACCGTCCAATGTTTTTTCTGTTGGTAGGGTGGCCACGGTTCCGATTTCGGAATCTGAATCGTCGGACCGAATCGTCAAAAATCGGCAATTTTGTAATCGAAATCGAAATTAAAATCATGGTTGACGGTTCCTGGAATCAGATTCGAAACCGTGGACAAGGTTTAATTTATATCACCAATTTATGAACCAGGTAAAACGACAATATCCAAAACTGTATATATATATGTCAATATATTTGATGCATTTAATTTTTCTTTAAATTATCCTTTAGTCTATGAATTATCTAAAATGTATCTTTATTTTAATTTTTAATGGTTCAATAAATGATGTAATAATGTATTCTTTTTTTTTTTCCAAAAACAAAATCTATAATTGAAATATAAATAAAATGTAAATTTTTGTTTCTCATCTTAGCTTTTATTATATATATATATATACACACACACACTAATGTAATTGATGCATTTAATTTTTATTTAGATTATCTTTTAGTATGAATTATCTAAAATATATCTTTATTTTAATTTTTGATTGTTCGATAAATGATGTAATAGTATTTTTTTTTCAAAAATAAAGTCTATAATTGAAATATAAATAAAATATAATTTTTTGTTTCTCATCTTAACTTTTATTAATTTTTTTTTAGTATTATCCAAAATGTATATTTACTTTTTAAAAAAATTCAAAATTAGAATCGTGACCAGAATAGAATTTTTTGAACAGCCGGTTCCAAACCGAAACCAGAACCGGATTTCGACTCCCAAGATTCTGGTTTCGGTTCCAACTCTTCATAAAATCGAAACTGATAGTTCTAGAATTGGAACCGACGGTTCTGAACTGTGGTCATGCCTTGGACATGCTATATTTACTTCTTCATAACACCAAAATAAAATGTCCACTAATACTAGTATAAGTAATTCTAAGTCCAGTACTACTGCCATTAGAGACATTCTAATAATTTTATTTTTGCGGACAAAATATATTTAAATGGATCAAATATAAATAGTTAATTCACGTATCCATCAACCATATGTATAAATATGATAATGACAGATCGAATTCATTAATTACTTTGCAAAATATACAAGTTTTAATTTTTTTCTCAAATTTATTATCTAATTTAAGTATTGATTTGAGCATTAGAATCTATTCTAAAGGCAAAACTTTGTCATTTCTTTTTAAGTGATTTGTATCCTAGTGTTGGACGAAGTTGGACTTGCCCTTCCTTTTAGTAATTCATATGTGAGTATTACTTGTGAACGCGTAGTGTCTAACTCTAACATTGGACGAAATTGCTCTCACCTGACCTGTAAATTTTGTATCTAACCCTTCTTATACGAGACACAATATCATGAACATTAGCATTCGTAAATGTACATTAATTTGCAACAAGACTGATGACGATGCCACAGGCCAAATGTTAGTATCACATTATTAGAATTGAAAAAATATTTATGTAGATTTGATATTTGATTTTATTTGTAGATTTCATGGTCACGATTCATTTTATGAAATTTTATTCATATTAACTCATTTTATAAATTTCATAAGATATAATTTATATTACACGACGTACAAGTGAAATTAAAAACTGGATCAAATAGAATACTCTATCCTCCAATTAATTTTAATTCGATAATTTCAACACTCTTGAATCAGTCACTGGAATGTTTCCAACTCCTACACGCTACAAATGCGTCAAATATCAAGATTTAAAAATAAAATTTGAAAAAAAAAAGGAAGATGTTTCTGCAGAAGGTTCTCCTAATCTCCTTTCTATTTCGTCAACTGTACAAGTTCATCAAGATCAACTAAACTAATTTCTCTCCATGCTCAAGTAAATTTTCCGGTAAAGAAATAATGTCACCAACTTGAAAAGTTCAGAGTGCTAAGACAAACAAAACGAGTAAGAAATTTACTCCATGAAAATGTGTACAAATATCTTACATCTATATATACATAAGAGAAACACCGGGGAGAGGCGATCTGAATATTACATCTGTGCTGAGGAGAAGCATTCGCAAGCTTCCTGAAGGCTTTGGAATCTGGGGTGGTCCTAGTTCTGTTGCATAATCATCAGTTTCAGAATTTCTTAACCTTACGACTCAACAAACTTGACAACTTCATATGCAGACCTCAACTCACCACAGCCAGCTTCCTCCCAAAGCTCAAGTTCAAGATTGAGCATTCATTTTCTACACATCAGCCTCAGCCAGTCTTCTCCAGTCAAGTGAATCATATATCCAACATGTGTTTGAATCTCGCTATATTTTACGGACTTCCTTATAAATCTCTTGCCTCTTTTCCCTGGTTTACCATTCAAAATTCCTAATCATGCCTATCCACTTCCTTCGACAAGGCTAAAACCAGGTACTTTTCTCAATTGTTTTTCTTCCATGTCACACCTCACCCTATTGGCATCAGTCCATCTCCCAGCTGCAGCGTATATATTATGAAGGATCACATGTGGTCCTGAATCTCCTGATTGCATCTCGACAAGAAGCATACCAAGTTTTTCTCCAAGTTCCACATTGCCATGAAGTAGACAAGCACCTAAAAAAGAATCAAGTAGATTTCGAGAGAGTTTGTATGGTAAACTTTTTATAATATCATAAGCCTCATTCAAATAACCTGTTCTACCAAGAAGGTCCACAAAACAAGCATAGTGTTCCATGCGTGGTAGTACACCATCATGTATCATACATTGGATAACAGCTCTGCCCTGCTCAACTAAACCAGCATGGTTGCATGCCGATAATAAATTCAAGTAAGTGATACCATCAGGTTTCGTACCCGAAAGCCTCATATGTGAGAAGAGAGACAAAGCAGTTTCCCCGTCACCATGCAACCCATACCCATTAATCATCACACTCCAAGAGACGGAATCCTTTTGGGGCAACAGCTCAAACAGCTTCCTTGCAACTGAGATGTTCCCACATCTCACAAACAAATCAATCAGTGCGTTGTTGATGGTAACATCGTTGTCAAATCCTTTACGAATCAGATAAGCAAATAAAGAATCATTTATAATCAAATTATTTATCCGAACACAAGCTGATATAATACTCAGAATTGTTACTTTATCTGGTTCCATTTCCCTTCTAAGCAATTGGATGAAGAAAGAGAATGCTGTTGTGGCATCATTTAGCTTTAGATGTGCAGATATAACAGCATTCCAAAGAGAGAGAGTCCTATCTTGTCCCATTTGAAAAAGGAACAAACATGATTTAGCGTTTCCAAATCCAGCATACATAAGTATAAGAGATGTGAGACAGCATGAAAGGAGTTTCTTGTACAATCCCTGTCCTAATAGCATATGCATGAATAGCCTTACCTTGAAAATGAGCGTTGCATGATCGTAGTAGACTCAATAACGTTATATAATTTGGTTTCTGCTTTTCTTCTATCATTTGTCTAATTAAGACAGTGATGTCACATGCTAGATTGTGATAGCGGTAACCAGTTAGAAGAGCATTCCAAGAAACCACATCTCTGCTAGGCATGTCCTCAAATAGAAATAGTCCAGATTCTAGATCTCCATTTTTCACATACATGCTAAGAAGTGCATTAGCTAAAGAAACATCACACTCTAATCCGGTTTTAATAGCATATCCATGAATAGTCACTCCTAGCATCAGATCTTCACTCACATTGCAAGAAGGGAGAAGAGTTTTCAGTGTAACCAAATCAAAACCCACATCTTCTTTTTGCATCTGATGAAGAAGCAGAAGAGCAGTTTCTGCTTGCCCATTATATATGCATCCTGATATCATAGTATTCCATGACACCACATTTCTTATATCCATTCTATTAAATATATTAAAAGCAGAGAATAATTTACCAAAACCGGAGTAAAATGCCAAGAGGGCATTGGATACATTGAGATTGAAGTCAATTCTCTTCTTTACACTGAATGAATGGATGGACTTCCCCATCAGAAAGGCCTCCAGTTCAGAGCATGTGGAGAGGACACTAATAACAGAGACCGAATCTGGATTTACTCCAGCCAACTGCATTTCCCGGAATGCAGCCAGACTTGCATCAAGTAGGCCGTTGCTTATATATGCGGAAACCATTGAGTTCCAGGACAGCAAATTCCTCTTGATCATGCAGTAAAAAAGGGACTCAGCTGATTTTATATCACCAAATTTTGCATACATTGACAACAAGGCTGTTGCTACAGAATGTTGATTCGCTAATCCCAATTTCATTGCACAAGCATGAAGAGACTCACCGTGCCAAAAGCTATCGAAGGTCTCACAAGAGGGAAGGATGGCTACATGAAAGTAACCACGTCTGGTTTTAGTCCAACTTGCAGCATCTCATGAAACAATTCAAAAACAGGACTTGATTTCTGGTTCCTGGTATATGCAGACATCATGGCATTCCAAATGGCGACAATATTCTTGTCCTTTAAGCAGTCAAAAATATTCCTCGCTAACAATAAATCACCACAACTAGCATACATAGAAATTAAACAAGGTATCAAAGACTCATCCAAATGGTAGCCAGATTTGATTACAAATCCGTGAAAAGACTTGCCCACATCACATCTAGATGTGTATAAACAGACAGGAATGACACTAGCGAAAGTGCTCACATTCGGCTTCAACCCCACATCACAAGCCTCCTTAAAAAGCTGCAAAACTTCTCCATCAAATCCACTCATAGAACAGCCAGAAATCAACGCATTCCAAGCAACCAAATCCGGTTCAGGCATTCCATCAAGCATGAACCGTGCAATCCCAATTCGACCCATCTTCGCATAAAATCCCAAAAGGGCAGAGTCTTCACAACAAGATTCTCACCACACCCATTTCTCAAAACAACACAATGCACAATCCTAACTAACAGAAAATCATTCAAAGCAGCGCAAGCCTTGATAACGAGGGGAAACGTATAGTTATCAGAAGGGCACCCTGAAATTCGACATTTTTCGTAAAACAACAAGGCATCCTCAAACATCCCATTATTGCATAACCACTTAAGTATCAAATTCTGCAACAAAAGCCCCTGTTTTGAACCAACTACTCTAATAGTTGAGAGAGCTAATTCGTGAGAGCCCAATTCAGAACATTGCTCAATGAACTCTTTAACGAAAAAATCGTGCGTGAATAGACCCTGAACAATGAGGAGGGGTTTCAGAGCTTTTAAATCTTGCGTGTTTTTGCAGTGCGGTAAGAAAGATGGAAAATGGGTTCGATGTGAATTGGCGGTGGAACAATTTTGAAATGAGTGGGAGATTATGGAGTTATTCCGCGAGAAAGAAAGATGGAAATAAGAGAGAAAGGAGAGAGATTATTATAGATGTTTGAGAATAGAGAGGATGTAAAAGAGTACAATTTCCATGGAAAAGATTTCGAGTAGAATTTGTTCATGGTGGAATAATTGGTCGAGACATTTGCTGTTTCTAACTCCCAAATTCCCGCCACCAGCCGCGTCGCCGTCTATAATATGAAAATTGTTCGAGTTTCGCGTCTTCAGCCAAATCACAAAAGGCGTGATTTTTGACAGCTCAAGAGCTACACGCCTTGAAGAGCTAAAGCACAAAGGCCCGATATGTCTAGTTTTTCTTTAATTTTTTTTCAACAAAATATTTTCTTTGTGCGTTGGTAAAAAACTAAAATGAATGCAATTAATTATGTCTCTCTTAGAAGTTGGTTAGCTACTTGCCATTCGTTGGTTATTAGTGATATCTCGAAAACGTCCGGGTTTTAAGATCATGATAGGACTCAAACATTGTGTCTACCAAAAAATGTAAACCAGAAAACACAATATGTGCTCCAGCTACACCTTCATAACTCCAAATATCTAGATTCGTTACAATTCCCCAATCTGGTAGAACAAACCAAAAGATAAAGAAGTATTGTTAATTTCTTCGCACTTCCTTGGATTATAAAGCACATTCCGAAAGTGAAAAGTCATAGGGTATTTTTCTTTTACTTTAACGCACAAAAAAAATATTTTGTTGCGAATGAACAAGATATTGAGGAATTGTCCATACGTAAAATCATAATTATTGATCAAGGAAGTATCCAAAAAAAGATGCTTAAAAGTAAATAATTTAAAGGAAACAAATAAATGAGAATTAGAAAGAAAAACATAACTACAGAAAGTGTTTCCCAATCTATCCTTTGAGGATGTTTTTTGGGTCTAGGAAAATATATAATTACCGGTTCTACTAAAACGAAGAAAAGAATTTGTTTTTGTTTAGCATGCAAATGTTTACGCTTTCAAATGTCTAGCTCTAAACGTGTGAAAATTAAGGTGAAATATTATATGATTTTGCTCGGAGTTAAGTGGATTGGATAATTTTGTAATGAACTACTTATAGGGAAAGAGTATCAACTTCAGTGCAAAAGACTGGAAAATCCATTTCGGCCATAGGACTTATGGGTGGTACAACTATTAGGCCTATTTTGAGCCTTGGACTAGAACCATCATAAAAACACTTTGAATAAGGACGCATATTGAAGATGACTGTTAAGATCGATCGAGATCGTCTCATCATAAAGTGTGTTTCAACCTTCAAACACCTAGGCTGGCTTAATGATTAGAAAAGAGACTAATTGATTCTTCTTTTTTACAAGAACTCTGCATTCAAAATACAAACTGAAATTGTTTTTACAGCTTACAAACATGCATTAATTAATTAGAGCTGGAGATCCATCTTGCCTTCAATCCCAACTCCCTAATTTACATCTAACTGTATAGGAAAAAGAAACATTAATGCATCAAAACTCCATTATTCTGACCTCGCAAACCAATATTACAGTTGCGAAAGCCTGCTTATATATCACTCGTAACACCACTAGTCCAGTTCCAAATTACCACCCCCTCTGACGTCTGTACTAGGTTGTTACTATAGTATACTAGTATTAATAACTTCAACCTTAATGTCATCAAAATATATGCAGAATTTTAGTTGCAAACCTTGCTGGTTTCATCCAAGCTGCACAAAATTAAGTCAGAGTCTCTTAATTTCTTTCCTACGATGAACCTCATGATCAAAACCAATATTGATCTCATCACGACCCCTCTTTTCCTTCTTCTCTTTCAACAAGGTCACTCCAAACAACTTTAAACTCCCTCCATTATTGTTTTCGTCATCATCTTCGTCGTCTTCATTGTCATTTTTATCATGATGAGTCTCATTAATATTCAACATGATGCTGTTGATTTGATCAGGTGCAACTCTTACGTACTTGGTCAAGAATACAATGAGGTCATCGCACTGTTTCTTGGTCTGCGCCAGCTCCGAACTCAGCATTTGATTATCTTTTTTCAGCTTTTGGTTCTCATGCCGACAAGTCAGCGAATTGCTCCGCGGATGGGGTGTCCACCGATCCTGGATTCTTGGAGTCCGGGAATGAGGTTGAGCTCGAGCCCAGGTCCCCGCCGGAGTTTTCTGGTGAGGTGGGATTGGCGGTGGTTGTGAACTTGCCGGCCCCAGGTTGGTTTGGGGACTGAGCTGACGTCAGGGTTTTCCGACGACGGATTTCGGTGAGGAGCTCCTTCTGTCCTCGCTTGAAATTCTCGTTGGCAAATTCCCATTTGTCAGGAGCAATCTTTCGGAAGCCCTGGAGATTCACCAAAGAATGGCACGTGAGTTACGCGTGACCAAAAATAATTAATCACTAACTTGGGAAATTTTGAGTAATAAAAAGTCTTTTTCTGTTCTAATATTAATCATATATACACATCATATTCAAAACATTACTATAACACTTCTTTCAAAAAGTATTTCAAAATTTCAGATAATATTATAAATACTAGTTATCCAAAACGGGACCAAGTATTCACGCTACTTTTAATGAATTGATTGAAGGATCATGCATTCAAAACTTAAACAAAGAATTTAGCCTATAAAATACAAATGGGATAACTAATCAAACTTATTTAGTTAACATGTAAAAAATAAAGAATATATAATTCGTACAGTGGTTTTTTTTTAAAATTAAAATTTAAGTAAAACCAAACAATCAAATTGATGACTCTTATACACATATAGAGTGCTTTCGAATCAACACAATTATATACATGTACTAATGTTAGTATTCACTACATCTACAATGGTGACAAACTACACATCAAATTTACTTCCATTTATATATGATAATACCAAAAAAAATAAATAAATAAAAATGACAAACTACAACTACAAATTAGGATCCTTGACTCTTATCTTCCCAACCAACTTAACATGAAACAACAATTAAATGGCATTTCACTGAAGTCGTATTCAGAATCATTCGGCGCATAAATCCAAATCGACAAGGAATGCAGCAGTACACAATTTAAGAGTCAGATCACAACCATTGTACACTCGACTAATTGTTTGGTGACATTAATGTTTATTGCAAGAAACAAAACTGGCTCAATTTTGACGCACTTTCAGAGTAAAACAAACCGTTTAGACCAAACCAAGCATTTTTCATTTTTTATATTTCATTGAATAATTTTTTATAGGGTAAGATGCAAATAACCCTTTTATTATTAATTTAGTAAGTATTTTATCTCCTTATGATTATCAAATGTACATTTAACCTCCTTGTGCTTAATTTTTTTTAACAAAACTAATAGAATTTGTCAACATTAACACTTATTTGTGAAATATTCAATATACCCTAACTACATCAAGTATCCAATAATTACCTAATAAAGTTTTGGATCAAATTAAAAAATAATAATAATAATAAAGTTTTGGGATTAAAATTAAAATAAAAAATCAAATTAAAAATATAAAATCCTACCACTCTTTATCTCTTCTCCCACGTAACCAACCTCCCTTACCTCTTCCCAGCTGCCACCACCTTCCCTCAGTCCTTTACCCAACCCCTTTCCCTCTTCTCCTTCAATCTCCTTCCCCAGCCCCCTCTCCCATCCCCCACTCCTACCCCACCACCCTAGTACCTCTTCTATCACCATTTCCACGCCATCCCAGCCCCCTCCCCGACCCCGATTTGCAGCCTTTCCCCTCCCCCTACCCACTTCCCCAGCCATCCCAACGCCTCTTCCCCCACCTAGATCTGCAGCCCTTTCCACTCTCCCGCCCCTCCCTTCCCTTATCTGTCTCTGTTGCCCCTTCCTCTTCCCTTTCCCGATCTGTTGCCAACGAAATTTGGGGATTCTCACTGCTGCAACTAGGATAATGATAATGGTGGTGATAGAGTTAGAGGCGTGAGAGAAGAGACTGGTGCCTGGGTGAGAGAGAGGAGAGAACGAGGTGCCAGTGGTTGTGGCTGGAGAGGAAGACGAGGTGGTGGCTGGTGGGGATGAGTGGCAGTGCAGTAGTGGAGGGACTAAGATGGTGGTGATGAAGTGGTTTGGTGGAGTTGGAAATGATTAAGATTTTTTGGATAAAAATATTAATTCTTGACTTATTTTATTAATATTTTTTTAAAGGGACAATCTCTCAATCGTCCCATATACGTTTGAACTTCAAACCTGGTTAGTTTTAACGGAAAACATTAATTTTGCAGCAAAAAAAATTTAATCATAAGAAGTTAAATACATATTTAATAATCATAAAAAAATAAAATATCTATTAAACTAATCAAAAGAAAATTATTTACATTTTATCTCTTTTATAGACGAAGTACTACTGAGAAATTGCTGAGAAATCAACAACAAAGGACAAAAATCAACATCAAGACAGTTTCTTAGTCAAATCGTCAACAACTTTACCCTCCAACAATTAGTAGAAATAAATTAAACGTAATTGCGCTGTGAAGGAACTTTTTTCTGTTTTTTAGAAATAGGCTATAAATAGTATTTTTTTCCCTTTCAAAATATGTACACTTTTAGTTGTGCACATGAATTTAAAAAATTATTAAATTATATTAATTATATAAAAATTATATTAATATTTTAAAAATATAACCGTTCCTTCATTAGTATGATATTAAGATAAAAATTTAAAAAAATATTATTTAATATTTTCTTAATTTTTAAAGTAATAATAAATTTAATATAAGATAAAATTATTTAAAGTGATAAATTTGAAAGGAAAGTAGTATATATAAAAAACTTCAAGTTCTAGTTGTCCTACTTCTTCCCTAAATTCTACTACTAAGAAATTTCTGAATACAATAACTTATTTCAACGTCATTGACTAAAATAAAAGTAGGCATTCATTCCAGCTCAAAAAATAAGACCGTGTGTTCTAATTCCAACAGAGATTTATGACTTTTTTAGACGTAACTGTATGACTCCAAAAGCGTACGAATTTGACCGGGTTAAATTTTCATCCTAAAACACCACACCCGTTCCAAATTCTTCCTTTGGGAAAATAATTTTATTAGTTCTTGACGTTTTATATTTTTATTTTTTTAATTTTTAATATTTAAAATAATATATTTTAATTCTTTATAAATTTAAAATATTATTAGTATATTTTGATTTGAATTACTTTATATATGTATCGGATGTTATATTTTTTGTGAATAAAATTAATAATACATAAATTTTAAATATAAAATAACACTACCTAAAATTCTCATCTATTATTACCATCATTATTCCCCTTACTCGCAACTTTTCCCCCACCAACTATATTTCAACAACTCTAATTCTCTTCTTTGGGAATAATTGATTATTTAAGATTATGTATTATCAATTTTACACTTAGATATGTTACATCTTATATTCATATGAGTATTTTAAGATAAAATATATTCGTAATTAGGTTGAAAAACTAAAATAGAGAGACTAACATACATCATTTGAAATATAAAAGACTAAAAAAATATAAATGTACAATATAAGGGTAGGTTAAAATCATTTTCCCTTCTTCTTAACCAAGTAGATTAGTTAAATGATAACAAAAATAATTTTTTTCCCTTCTATGAAACTCGAAATTAAAAAGAATACATTCAAAAAAAGAAAACATTTTTATAACCCACGTTATAATTTAAAGTGGTTATCCGAAATTGTTTTATAATTAAAATGTAATAAAACATGTCAAAAATTCAACGATGACTGCACTGAAGCAGAAGTGGATAGCTGTACAAGATGTCAAACTGTGTGGCCTACCACTAGACAAGGTTGATCTTTCTTCAAATAGAAATAGACATTTCAGACTGACTAACGTATGTAATCTCTTCGTATATTTGTTTATATTTTCAAATTTTCAGAAAAATTAAAATTAAAATATTTTATTTATAAATTAATAAATATAAATTATAAAATAAATAATAAAATTATACACTTTAATCTATATAAAAAGACATAGTCTTATGGGCCAGCTTCTTGACTTTTCAAACTCAATATTGTACGCAATGCATAGGTAAAATGGAAATTTAGGCCGGTAACAAAAATGGGACCCGCTCCAGCTGAAACACTTCGATCATAGTTGGATATGGATTACTTTCATTTGATATTACTAGCTACATCCTTTTTGCTATTTTAATCTCTAGTTTCTTGCTGGTTAAGTTGATAAAAAGATTAAAAAAAGAAAAAGAAAAAAAAAGAACCCTTTTAATTATGTCTTAATTACTACCTCAATATTCTAGGATTGTCTTCAACTTCCTAGCTGCAATTGTCTTCAGAACTTCATTCTGGACATTTTATTTGTGTGTAGGATTGTGTGGTAGCTTATGAATTTATGAATTGTTGTTGTAAAAAGAAAGTCTCAATTACCACCTAATTATACAAGTTGCTTAAGACAAAGTGTCGTGGTAAAACAATCCTATCATGTCTTACAATTTTCATTAGGGTAGTTGAGAAAACGAAATTTTGTTTCAGAAGTTTTATTTCGTTTTCGCCTATCTTTGGGTAAAGTATTCCAAGAGATCTTTTTTAATTTTTGGCTTTTGTGTTTTAAAAGGTGTACAAGCTATTTAGATACAAATATTCAATTATTGATGGGAAACGAGCTCTATAATAGAGGAATTTTTTCCCATTTCCTTTTTCTGTTGTATTGCTATATACAATTCTCAACAGTATACTTGCAACTTTGATCAAGGATGATGGCTGGTTGATTCGGATGCTTACGAAAGATCAATTGTGTAGACAATTTAAATAGTCCCACCCATCCACCTTTTTGTTCATACAAGATATATATACACTAATCTTTTTTATCAGATGGCATACAGTTTATGTGTTAAGATATTTTTTTACGATTTATTAATATTGATAATGAATTCAAGTTATTCGCGAGATAAGTCGTGAGAGAAGTAAGTTTTTTTTTTTTCTTTTGAAAAAAAAAATGCTTTTACCAAATGCATGCCCTCTTGTTTGTTTTAGAAGGTTAATTGTACCACGTAAAAAAGATTCTCTCCTATAGGTAAAAAGTGAAAGACAATTATTCTCCAACTAGTAGACCCAAATCAACCAAATTTCTTGTATTCAAACAACATCTATCTAACAACCATTATGTGGATAGAAATAAAAAATACTTGAAAGTAAATTACTAGTCTAATTGTAAACTTTATGATCATTAAAAAATTCATATCGGATCATACACCAATTATCTAATAATCAATAATTAGATGAAAAACAATTAAGTATATCCAGTTTGCTTGTAATCCAATCATATTGAATCACATAATTTCAAATAATATTATCATTTTTTTTCATCGATAGATCGCAAATATATAAATAGATTATAGACCAAACATATATAAACATTTTATTATGTAGATTATCTTTTGGATGATATGTCGTTAGTCCACTTTTTTTTGTCAAGTAAAATAGTAGACCAATCACAAAAAATATTTACGTAGACCACGACTTCATTTATTAAATTCGTGATTATTAAAAAAAATTATAATATATGTCATTTGACACGATAATGTTCACGTATATTCTTTTACGAGTATGTCGTTTACAAGGATGGCCGTAGACGCCAAACAGTCAAATATTTTGCGACCAAATTATGATGATCATATATCGTTGCCCTTTAAGTTTAATAATTTAGATTAATTAAGAGTAAATGGATTTTCATTGCAAAACAAATAAAGAAATTAACTTACATAGGTGTTGAGCTGGCGAACAAAGCTGGAGAAATTATTGTGCTTGAAGTAATTAGGCAGCAAATCCTTGGCAAACTCCGCTGTTTTCCAGATCACGAACGTCGTACCACTTTCATTCCACGATACTACGTCGTCCGACTTCGGATCATCCACCAACTGATACGTCTTGTTCAAAAACGGCGCCGGAACTGTCCTTTGAGACATACTAATATATATATATATATACTACTCTATAATTTTTATTTATTTTTTACCCCTCAAAATCAAGATAGAAAAATTGTTAATGACTAAAGAGAAGAAGGGCAGTGAGGAATTCCCAACCCCAGCAGTAAAAACCAGAGAGGAAGACTCGAGAGTGAAGCAGATCGACGTCGTTTAAAGGACAATGAAAATAAAACTAGAATCCATTAATTAATCAGCTGTACATGTGTTGTTTTGCCAATATTCCGCCAGCCAAAAGGGCAACACGGCCATAACTTCGATATTCACAGCAGCGAGGCAGTATGGGACATTTGGGATGTCTGTGATTTCTGTTCTGGAGACGTGTATGGGACTCTTATTTATCAAAAAAAACAACAATAAGGAAAAGTTCGACTAATGGGAACGTAAGACCAAAGAAATTGCTGACAAAGTAAATAGTAATAGCGTGGAATTCTACGTCTTGTATAGTGTAAATTTATAAAGAATATAATATTATATTATATAAATATTTAAATTACAAAGAAATAATTTTTTTAAAGAAACTGTAGAATTTTTCTTAGCAATAATAGATTGGATTGGAGATTTAGTTAAATTTAGATTTGAAATTTACATCTATTTTAAATTATTTAATTAGAAATTTGAAATTCATTAACGAGTAAAAACAGAATTTTAATAGTTAGATGAGTCAATTTTTATTTTACTTAAATTTTATGTTATTTCAAATATTTTTTACAATTTAAATCTACCTAATTCATACGTAACCTTATTCAATTTTGTTTCAATTACTTAATATAATTTATTTTTATAAAATTTATAAATAAAATTAAAAATAAGTTGTACCAAAGTATTCCTTGTGATATTCTACCTCTCTTCTAGAAATATTTAGAAACCGCGGCCACTTAACTACTCCTTCAAACAAACCCGACAGTGTATTAAATTGATAGAGAAATGCAGGGGTGACAGAGATTAAAGAACACCAAGCAATCAACACGCTTTTTATTTATTAAGTGTTTTGTTTTTTAATTTTCTTTCCGAATTGTATGGGGTGGGGTGGAATGGGTTTACTACAATTATTAAAACGTCGAATTAATAGAATATAATAGAATAGGTGGTTTCTTGAGAAGGTTCCAACTTCCAATGCATTTTAAAAGGTGGCACTCTTTACGTTTTCACCTGATTAGTGCTTATTATTTCAATTGTGTTTGATTGATATTCGAAAAATATAGTAAGAATAAAAATTATAAATTTTTTTACTAATATTTGTTTGTTTTATTTTTTTATTTATTTGACTTTAATTAAAATGAATTTCGTTATCTTAATAAGTTAATTGACTTGAAATTAAAGTTTTAAGTGAATAATAAAAAAGAGAATTTTTAATGTACTTTTATTCTCAAAAATTATTTTATAATGTTTAACGAAACAATATATATAAATATCATTAATTTTTATTTTTATTTCTACATCTCATATTTATAAACCAAACTAAACACCCCCCTCTCCTTATGCTAGTACTAGTATTTTTTTAAAAAAAAATAATAATGGCTTGCGTTTTTATTTGTTGCATAGGAAAGTAAATTATTAAATAAGAAAAAGTTATGGATGGTTTGGATGGAGAAAATAAGAAAAGTTACCATGTAGTGTAAGTTGCAACTTGCAAATAGATACAACCTTTCGCGGGCTCAAACAAATTCTGGTGTTGATGGTTGATACTTCTCCAGTTCTTACCTAAACAAAAGATGAGCACCAACAATTTCCAACTTTCCCCTGGTGCGTAAGGGCTTCTTCAATTAATCGTTTCCTGTCCAACATTCGAGCGCCATCTTAGGCTGCTTAAGCTGCGACAGTTAATTCCCAGTTGTGTGGATGGATGGATCCAACTACGGGTAAGTTTTGATTACGCACTCCGTAATGCAGTGTGAGTATAACAGTTGTTGAGATAACTAAAAAATAAGCGGATTCGCTGTTTTTTAATCATCCAACGACTTGTAATAATCACTCCGCAATGCAGAGTGAATAATAAAAAAAAAATTCCAACCACTTAGGGGCGGGCAAGATGACAAACTCCCAAGATTTTCAAAATTAATTAATTAATTAATTATATATATAAGTTAGGCAATTAAGTCAATTAATTCTAAATGTGACTCATTGTCCGAATTCAGTAGTGTGAATGTGATTGTCTCGCGACGAAGGACACGGTTAAATATTTAATATCTATAATATTGTGAATGGTATTTCTTTATAGTAAAATGTTTCGAAACTTGCTTAAAACACAAAGAAAGATAGTCACATAGATAGACAGTTGTTAATATTCATTATATTTTAGATAATATTTTGTAATTATTTTTTAGCTATTTTTTTATTCACACATATTAAATACTAAAAGTTATCAACGAGTATATTTATCAGTATTAACATTTTCAGCGAATCTACAAGCAAACACATTATATTTAAATGAAAATGCATTAGAGTAAGTTATAATTATATTTAAATGAAAATGCATTAGAGTAAGTTATAACTTCATAAAAAAATAATAATAAAAATCAGAATTAGTGTTGGACTTCTAATAAAATTTTCAGAAAATTCCTATTGACAAATCAAGTGTTCCTATTGAACAAATTAAGATAATTTCCTCCGAGGCTTTAGTGTTTGAATTAATATTTCCTAAACTGTTGATGTAAATTTTTTTTTTTTTATATTATCGGCTTTTAATGCACGACAAGCGTGAAAAAAAAAAAAAAAATTTATACCAGTATATGAAAGGTTGTCCAAACACTATGACACAGTCTTTCTTATAATGTCATTTGTCCAATTTTTATCTTTTAGCCTGATTTCTTTTTAACCCACCAGATCTCATCCTCACAATGAAAAGTTTTTGGGTGCATGTGAGGTTAATTACGTGAGGCTCAATTTCGATTAAACGTGACATAATTAAGAATTGAAATGAGACCTCTTTTTTTCTTTTTTTTTTTTTTGCAAGTCAAAGCTGAGTTTCACGCTGTACAAGTTTAGAGTTGGAGAACGTCCAAGCGTTATCGACCTTCAGTTCTCTGCTTAAGCCTGGCTCTGATTAATTTACAACGGGCTAAAAAAATTTATTTATTGCACTCTTGGTGGGCATACAAACTGGTTCTAAATTAGAACTTGAAACATGGACTCAGGCATTCTTTTTGGGTTTCATAAAGTGGCCTGCACCAGCAACTTTCATATTCGGGCTTCACACATACACACTCAAATATATATGGCACATTTGGGTGTTGTGGTAGGCGAAAAATTCTTTTCTACTCACTTCACATTACGGAGTGAATATTTTAGACCGTTAAACGATTGATAAGTATGAAATCTATTTGTGTATAATCTACAGTTATCATATTAAAACTCTCGCATTACAAAATGAATAACCAAAACTTACTCGAAGTAGAGTTTTACACTACGCACTGTTCTTGTTTTGATTAAACTATGTACACGTTGCAATCCAATGAAATACAGATGAATAAACCAAATCGATCCATTGGCCAAGTGATAAGCAACTTACGATTCGAGGGGCAAATATGTGTACAAAACGTGTTGGAGTCATCTGTTGTGAGTTTCTTTTTGTACAATCTATCCGAAATTAGTTTTTTCGGCCTGACATTTTTTCCAAAACAAAAAAATAAATCGCTGTCGGTACCTAAATCAAAGTTTCCATGTTTCTACACATCTACAAACTTGACTTGGTGTATAAACATAGGAAAATATTTAGGTAAATTCGATTTTTGACCTCATAGATTATGTGATCAGAATTAAATTTTAAAAAATCTTGCTTACATTAGCTGATGTCATAAATTCTCTAAAATTTAATCCACACTGCAGTATTTACAAATAAAATTAAAAATCGAATCTATTTAAGTATTTACCATAAACATATGTGGCATAGATTACATTTTCCAAGTCTAAAACGTCTCAAGGCAAAATAATCTCACTAGCTGGTGGGATATTGTTTTGGACGAGTGTGGTTTGACTTGATGTCTTTATCACTCGGTGGCTCTTTACCATATTAACTGAAGTAGTTGCTAGAGTACAAATGATGAAAATTCCTTGTGATAATACCTATAATTATCTGTTTTGAGCCATATGGATGTCACCAAAAAAGGGAAAAATATACTAATGTGTGAATGACTTGAGAGAAAGTTGTTGGAGGACTATCCTCTGTAAGAGTTAAATTAAGTACTAATAGAAATTAGATTCGTTTATTAAATTTTATTCGTATCTGTTTTAGATTTGTAGGCAGCTAAACAAATCCAAATAAATTTTGATTTAGTCCTACATATATAAATATATATATTACTGCATAAATTTGGTGTGAAAATCACGGAAAAATCAAAAGGAAAAAATACAAAAATTTATTGTTGCTACCTTGTTTATTGTGCAGTAAAAAAATTGAACAAAGCCCTGAAGTTTTTGTTTTTTTTCCTCCTTAGAGCCGTCAGTTGTGTGTGTGTTTTCCAATTAGAAACAAAAATTTAAACTTTGTGTGCTATCTTGTGTTTTGAGATTGAATAAAAATTAAGAATTCTTCTGCCTAGTTCGTGTGAGCGGCTACTACTTCGTTGAGTTTTCTTGGTCTTCGAGTCTTGTTATATTTGTTATCATTGTGAGTCAAATTAATTGTTTTTTGGTACGTTAAAATTCTACAAATTTGTATCAAAGTCTTGTGAGATTTTGGAGATAAACAAATATATATATATATTCTATGAATAGTTCATACATATTATAAAATTGTCAAGTTTTTGTACTCTTTAATAGCAAAAATTATTTTGAGATTTGGCAAAAACAGATAATGGAATTTTTCACTTGTATTATATTATGGCGTATTGTTGATCAATGATTTGATGAACCCTAAGAAGGTGCATAGTTGACAGCTGAAGAAACTAAAGAGTTAGACAAAAATAGACAATTGGATTGCAAGACACGTCACTACCTCAATACCAAGATCCAGTTACATGTATTCAATAAATTTATGAATACAAAAACTGCAAAAGAGGTCTGAATAATTTTGGTGAATTCAAATCATGGTACCGCTGACGTAAGAAAAATCAAATTACAAGAATTCAGGAAAAAATATAAGTTGACTCAGATAAAATCAATCGAGCCAGTTAAAGATTTTATTGGTGGGATTAGTGATCTTGCCAATGATATGAGAACCAACTGTGAGGTTTTTGAAGAATTTAAAGTTGTCAAAGAAATACTCAACAGTCATTGAGTACAAAATTTCACACAAAAAAAAACGGTTCTTGAGTTGACTATAAGGACCTGAATACTTTGAAGCTTGATGTACTAGAGGGTGAATTGGTGACCTATGAGATATTCCTGAATCAATAGGCAGTTGATACAGTTGAGGAGGTATTGCAAGCCAAAGTTGATCAACCCAATCAAAAGAAGGAGACGACGAATATGGCTGGAACAAATCAAAGATGTCAAAATTTTAAAGGTAGAGGACGTGGCGGTAGAGACAATTTTCAATGTTGTGATAGGGGTAATTTTAATTACCAACAAAGAAATTATAATCATAATTTTAGAAGGGACCGACAGATTAATCAGCCAAACAATAATTTTCAAAGAATTGTTGATCTAAAATTAAATGTTATTGTTGTGGTAAAACTGGACATTATCAAAATGAATGTTGGCATAATAAAATTGTGATGGAGAAATGCATGTAAACATGGTTGAAAATAATGGTGATAAACAAGAAATTATTTTGTTTTCTAGTTTCGGGACCGAAGAAAATGAAAAGAATGAATGGTTTATTGACTCATGCAGCAATCACATGTATGAAAAAAAAGAATTATTTTCTGATTTGCATGAATCTTTTAAATCATATGTGAAGTTTGAAAATAATAAAAAAGTGTCTGCTTTAGGAAAGAGTAAAATTGGTATTATTCTGAAAGATTGGTCTTCCAATTTTATTTCTAATGTGTTTTATGTGCCAA
Source organism: Cinchona pubescens (assembly GCA_025175665.1). Lineage (NCBI taxonomy): Eukaryota > Viridiplantae > Streptophyta > Magnoliopsida > Gentianales > Rubiaceae > Cinchona > Cinchona pubescens. Next base: position 3,319,464 of record JANKKI010000090.1, read on the forward strand.
ATTTATATAATAATTTATTGAGTTTGGGATAATTGTTTGAAAAAGAGATATGATTTGCATTTTAAGCATGATGTTGGTACTACCATTGATGATAAATAAGGACTAATTGTTAAGGTAAATATAAACCGTAATCGTTTGTGGTCTCTTTATCTAAACTGTGATGATTTACTTTGCTTTAGTTCTATGACTTTTAATGACACTTGGTTGCGGTACTTGGGTTTAGGGCACTTAAATTTTAGCGTCTGAAATTTCTTAACAAAGAAAAATTTGGTTGTCGATTTGCCTTTTATTAATTATTCTAATAAAAAGTGTAAATCTTGTACCTTGGGAAACACGAAGTTTAGAGATTCTTTTCCAAAAGGCAAGGCTTGGAACGCAAAGAAACCATTGCATTTGATTCATTCAGATTTGTATTCAGTAGAGGTTCCTTCAAATGGTAATAATAAATATTTTATCACTTTTATTGATGATTTTAGTAGAAAATTTTGGGTGTATTTTTAAAAAAATAAATCTAATGCATGTAATGTGTTCAAGAAGTTCAAGTATTATGTTTCTTAAACAAAGTGGTTACTTCATTAAAATTTTAAGAACAAAAGGTAACTGAATTTCTTGTGTATGATGATTTCTTAGAAAAATATGGCATTAAACATCAATTAACAACTAGATACAGTTCTTAACAAAATGGTGTAGTTGAGAGAAAAAATAGAACTGTGATGGATATGGTGAGATCCATTATGCATTCTAAAAATATACCTAAAGGTTTTTGGGTAGAAACTGTCTCTTGTGCTATTTATGTACTAAACAGGTGTTTTACAAGGTATAATTATGGCCAAACTCCATTGTACTTATATTATGAGATTTAGACTGGTAAGAAACCACATATAGAAATTTAAAAGTATTTGGTTGTCTTGTCTATGCCCATGTCCTGATACTTTGAGGAAGAAATTTGATGACAAGGCAAAAAGGTGTGTTTTTCTTTATTACAGTGATGAGACAAAGGGATACAAGTTGTTTAACTCTGATACAGGAAAAGTGATTATAAGAAGGGATGTTACCTTTAATGACTAGGGTGTTTGGGATTGGTCCAAAAAGGAACCTGAGTCATCATCAAGACCTCCACCAATGATTCCAATTGTAGAAGAAAGGAGCTCTAATGCACAGCTAGTTCAACCAGTTGTGGAGCCTATCTCAGTAGAGTCATCCAGTCGCCTGCAGAGACAGCGCTAGCTGCCTATTCGTTTGCAGGATTATATTATTTCTAATGATAATGATGTGTGTGATGAACATATTGTTAATTTTGCAATGTTTGTAGATTATAATCCAATTACATTTGAGGATACTATCAAAGAAGATCACTATACATTCAATCATGGATGAGAAGATATTGAGAAAAATAACACATGGGAGTTGACTACTCTTCTGCGAGCAAAGAAGCCAATTAAAGTCAAATGGGTGTACAAGACATAATCAAACCAACTGGAGAGATAGATTGCTACAAAGCGGGCTGGTTGTTAAAGGTTACAAGCAAAGGTAGGTATTGATTATTTTGAAATCTTGGTACCGGTTGCTAAACTTGACACTGTTAGGATGATTGTCTCACTTGCTACCCATTATTGTTGAAAATTTTATTAAATAGATTTGAAATTTGCATTTTTTAATGGTATTTTTGAAGAAGAGGTTTATGTTGAGCAGCATGCAGGTTATATAAAAAGGGATCAAGAAAATAAAATTTACAGGTTGAAGAAGGCTCTAAATTGGTTGAAAAAAACTCCTAGGGTTTGGTATACTCGTATACATTCTTATTTTGTTGATTTTGGATTTCAAAAATGCTTATATGAACATACTTTGTACATCAAATTCAAGTCCAGGTGGAGATGTTCTCATTGTAGGCTTATATGTAGATGATTTATTTTTCACTGGCAATAATCCCAAATTAATTTCTAAATTCGGGGTGGTAATGATTAGCCATTTTGAGATGACAGATTTGAGGTTAATGTCTCATTTTCTTGGTATTGAAGTGTGTCAAATGGGTGATAGTATTTTAATTTCTTGAAAAAAGTATGCAGGTGATATTTTAAAAATGTTTAAAATAGACACTGTCAAATCAATAATGATCTGGTTGAAGAAAACTTGAAATTGACAAAAGATGGTATCGGTGATTTTGTCAATGCTATTATTTTAGGAGATTGTATTGGGAGTTTAATTATTTAACTTTAACGAGACTTAACTTCACTTTTGGAGTTGGCTTGATCAGTAAATTTGTGGAGTCTTCACGCCAATCTCATTTGCAAACAGTTAAGAGAATTTTGAGGTACATTCAAAATACTCAATCTGACGGTATTTTTTATTCTTGTACTTATGATTCTATGTACATTGTTAGATATACAAACAGTGATTAGGTTAGTGACATGATTCAAAAAAAAAGTATTTCGGGTAATACTTTTTATTTGGGTAATGATGTGTTTTTCTGGTATTCAAAGAAGTAATAAGTGGTGGCTTTGTCTACAGTTGAGACGAAGTACGTGGCAGCGCAAATAGTGCTACTCAAATACTATAGTTGAGAAGGATGCTTGGATTTTTACAATACAAACAAAAGGATCCTACAAAAATACTTTGTGATGGCAAATCTGCTATTGAGTTGACAACGAATCCAATTTGAAGAAAATATTGGGCATGTTCAAATTTGAAGATCTTGGTTTAAGGAAGGCAATGTAGAAGTTATACCAAATACCAATAAAAATTAAGGTTGTTTATTAAATCTTATTCGTATGTGTTTTAAGTTTATGGGCCTAAATCTAAATAGGTTTTGACTTAGTCCTACATATATAAATATATGTATTGCTGCGTAAATTTGGTGTGAAAATCACAGAAAAATATACAGAACAGAAGGGAAAAATAAAAAATTTTATTGTTCCTACCTAGTGTATTGTGCGGTAAAAATTGAACACCTGTTTGAATGTTTTGTTTTTTTCCTCCTTAGAGCCAGTCAGTTTGTGTGTGTTTTTCAATTAGAAACAAAAATTTAAACTTTGTGTGCTATCTTGTTTTATGAGATTGAATAAAAAGTAAGAATCTTTCTACCTAGTTCGTGTGAGCGAGCCGCTACTATATTTGTTGAATTTTCTTGGCCTTTAGGTCTTATTATATTTGTTATCATTGTGAGTCAAATTAATTATTTTTGGTGGGTTAAAATCCTACATCCTCGTCTTTCCTTGCCTTCTTTTCTTGGGAATTAACTAATCCTGTGCTGCTTACGGATTTACAGCGGACTTCATCTAAATCGAAACTTGCAACACAATTGTCAATTGGGCGATTGTGTAGGATTGGTGTTTCTACAGTAGAAATTGGTTTAATTTACTATCACATCACGTTGTTACATTCAGAGTACAAACATTCAATTATATATTGAACATTTTGTTGGTGTATGTCAATTTTGGACAAGAACAATAATATTATAATATGGAAATGATTAACAAACATATAAATTCAATACTTTATTTGTCAAAATTATATTTAATCATTAATTTTTTATTTTGAATTTTAAGTCAGATTTTTTTTCATTTTTTTACGAATTTAATGTCACGTTAATAATTTTATCATTTTATATGAATGCATTAATTATAATATTATATAGTAAATTGTGTAACAAATACATTGACCATGCACAATTGAACCAACTTGTAATTGTACACGATTGAATGAACCCGTAATTGTACACGATTGAATGAACATCCCAATTCCAATAAGAGGCAAGGGGCTTTTTTCTACTATAACATTCCATTTTCACACTTTATTTTACTTCAAACGCACTCAAAACCTTTTGTTATAGCTATCTAGAAAATATTATCAAAAGTTTAATCACCACACGAGGGGCTCCCTTTCTACTTTTAGTCCTTTTTCTTTCGGAGTGGCAAAAGAAATTTTCATCCATCGACATTGCCTACAATCCTATCATAATCTTAATCCTAATCCTAAACCTAAACCTAAACCTAATCCTAATCCTATTCCTAGCTAGTAAAAACTATAACACAAGTAGGATCCACATCCCACCTTCCTTTAAAATCTTAAAGTTGACAAGGATATAGCCGCGGCTTGACCTCCCTTTTCATGAGGATTCATTGAATAATTCAAAAACCACTTTTAAGAAGCTTGTTTCATAATAATAATAGTAATCATTTAGATTTCGTCTGAACAACTATTAATAAAATATTATTTGAAATAATTATTATAGAAACTTTTGGATGAAAATGTATATGACTATGAGATAACAAAATAGTTGAGAAAGATATTAAAAAATTATTGTAAAATATTATTTTAAAAAATGAATACTAATATTCATCCAAACATTGCATAATTTGCTTATTAAGTAATACTACTACCATTCTTCGCACCCCAGCTATTATACAGACTACTAAGTACTAACTTGAAATCGTATGTGACATCTAATGTATTATCAATCAATCGCTTTCAAAAGAGCTCTTTAGATTAATTAGTTTAAGCATGCTGTTAAGCTTTTTTGCGTACTTTATTCTCTATATAAACAAAATGACTTAATGATGCAATCTATTTTCTTAAACCACCTCTGCTTAGGCTACAACCATCCATTATTTCCTATAATTAAATTTAGACAGCTGATTTTGGATCAATTTTTAATTATAAGAAGATTTGATGGGAACACATGGAATATTGGTGAATCTCTCTTCAAATAGTAAACTATAAGCTTTTCCTATGAAATCTCTAGTGCTATTATTTGTGACCAATATAAGATCTACCCTACAGAATGATCGATGATGGCATCATTGTAAACATGCATTCTCTTCTCTTACTATAGTTACTAGGCTTCCTTGACTACTAGTCTACGACCCTTAAATGATGCAATTTAGGAAAGGAAATTACTTTACAAAACAACATTTGGGTGTCACAAATTTACTTCTCAAAATCAGTTTATGCATTAAAATTTTATTGAATGTCCAAATCACTGATTTTAAATTATTAGTTAGATTTAGTTCTTCTTTTCTTGATCTAATAACATATTACTCTTTAATGAAAAAATTATTTGTTACTCACTCTTATAGAGTGAATATTATTAACTGTTAAATAATTAAAAAGTAATAGGATCTCTTATTTTTCAATCATTTTAATGATTGTCATACATACTTTATACGTAACCAAAACTTACTCGCAATTTAAACCCTAAACAAATAACTTTCTTAATTTTCAACCCAATTGAGATTTAATTAACGTCTTCAATTATATAGTATTTCTTGTGGCTCCATGTCAATCACGCATAGACACACACAGAGAGGCGTCACGCTGAGGTCATTGGTCCATACTAATTAAGTTGTAATCAAATTAATCATTTACACTTCGAAGAGAAGCTGGTTCGTGCTGTATAAAAATCCCGGAAAAAAGTTGCTTCAGAATTAAAAGTTAATTCAGTCCTTACTAAAGTTTAAAATATTAATTAGTGATTGGGGGTCTTGTGATTTTACTTGATATTTGTTTCATTTTGATGTAACCTTCTTGTACTGTGCTTGGCTTGCAATGAATATTACTTTCTAATGATTTATGTGAGATCAAAAGCTTGTTAGTGAATCATCTCTATTGTGATGTTCTCAATAGCTTATTGAGAGTTGATTCTATTTTTATTTTTATTTTTTGTGGAGAAATTGAAAATCACAGTTTTAAAAGAATTTATGGACAAAAATTAAATATATATATATATATTTATTTATTTTTCATGTTTAGATAACCTAAAAGTTGTTTTCAAAAGTAACCCTCAAACTTGCTTTTTTTAAAAGTGTTTTTTTTTTTCTTTTTTTGAAGCTTATACCTTTTTCTTAACTAGTAATTAAGCTAAGAAATTACAATTTACATCAAAACGCTCCAGAGACATTTGTTTTACTACCTTTTAATTAACAAATACGAATAATGGAACAAATGCTCTAAAAGAAATTAGATATTACTATATCCATTGGTGGCTAGCTAGAGGATGCAAAATAAATAAATAAATATATGTGTGTGTGTATATATATATATATATATATATTTATATTTTTTCGTGAAACGTAGGTCTGATGAGAAACAAGAAGAAAACTTTTTTCTGTAATCTTCAATTCTCCATAAGTATTAAGTAGTAAGCGTAAGTGTGTAAACGGTTTTAAATTAATGTCTATGATGTCACCCAGCCTAATTTAGTGTGAAAATTACATATCTTTCTGAGTAATCACCATCTTTGTTTCACTATGCAAGGTAATTCGGAAAGAAAAAGCATGAAAGATAGAGACGGAAACATGAAAGTAATTGCAATGCTGCCCGCTCTGTTTTCTGTCTAGTCTAATTTCAAAACGCAAGAGTAGGTAATTTTTGTTTGTTTTAAGTCCAACATGCATGGACCCACACATTCCATGGACAAGAAAACTGCTTTTTTTTTTTTTGGGCCCCGGGTTGGGGTTTATTGCAGTTTGCTCCATTAAATTATGATGATTTTTCAGTTTGCATATGAGAGTATTAATTTCATCAGTTAACCATCTCCAACTTTAAATTTTCTGCATATTCCACCATTAAACACTATTAATGGCACATACTACTATATACTAACTATTTTATTGGACTTCTTAGAGCACCCTTATTAGCACATACACTAAGACTCATAATCACACACACATTAACGAACACAAAAACACATATAAAGTAGTGCGTTCTATGCATATTTATGTTTGTATGATTATACAATTGAGCTTGTCTGTAGAGAGTATTTTCAGAATTTGAGTAAAATAATGAGAATATATATATGGGTCATTAATAGTATTCGCAGGTGTAACGTGTGGTTAATTGTTCAAATTGATGTTTTGGGAGGCAAACTGTAAAATCGTGATGCTTTAGAGGTGTAACTGCAATTAATCCTTTTTTGTCAATCTCATTCTACACAGCGTTGGCATGCCTCTGGCACGGGCCATTGGTTCCTACATTTCCAAGACAGCTAATGACATTTTTCTGGACTTTTGTAGTTTGTAGGTCTCCGTGAAAGTGTGAAGCCATGCCCAATGGTCCCTTCTGCTCTCCTCTTCCTCTTACAAATCTAATCTCACGTAACAAAGATTTTCTCTTTGGATCATTGACCATTTTTTCATATAATTAATTAACCGACCCTTGCAAGGTCTTTGTTTTTCGGTCGGAGTATGTAGTGCATTTGTTGTTTTGATCATGTTTTAGACATTGGGAGTAATATGTCATCCTAGTTTGATTAGGTTGAGTTTGGTTTTATTTTTTAAGATTTAACCCAATCTGATAACTAAATAAAATTTAATTATATATATATATATATATATATTGATTTTCATTTTTGTCCTAATTATTTCATCTAATTTATATTTTTTCCTTTTCATTCTTATAAAAAATAATATCTAATTTATCATATTGTATATTTTTTCCTTTTAATTATTGACCTAATAACATTTTAACTAAACATATATTTTTTATGGATAATCTTGCAATGTTATATTTTTTAAATTTTTTTATTAATTTGGATTTTTAATCCAAATAATTCAAAAACCCGAGTAATCCGCTTGACTAATACTTGGGTTGGATTTAATTAGGTTTTATATTAATTGGGTTGGGTTGAGTTTTATTTTTGATCCAAAATCCAAAAAATCAAATCCGAAAACGTGCTGATCCGAAAACCTAATCCATGAACACCCCTAATAAAAATAGTAGCATTTTATTTTATTTTTTTAAGTTCTCTCTCATTTTTCGATTCAGATTTTTCTTTTTGTGTAGATAGTAACTTTAAGAGCATATTACTTTTGGGTGTCATATATTATTATGCTCACTCGTATTTATGGTTAACAATTTCTAATACGACACGATAATACGATAAAAATACAATACAAAATTAATAGGTTATAACACAACCTAAATTTTATTGGGTCATTCTTGTGTCAACTCATTTATGACACAAAAGTAAACGACCTAGTTGGATTGGGTCAACCCATAGGTTGACACGATAGCCTATTAAGTTACTAAATGAACAAATTTTGTTGAAGTTTTACTTCAATTATAGTTGAATATAACATATTTTAAGATCGTGAATAATAGTTTTAATGCAAAATCAAATATAATAATCATTTAAAATAATATTTAAAATTTTCACAAAATTATTTGTTCTAAGTTATTATAAGGACAAGGTTGGTATTAATAATTATTTTAATTGTTAAAGAATTAAAAATTAAAATTTTTATTGAAATGGGTCGCAAGTTATTTAACTTGTCAAATAAGTTAGTATATTTTTGGAGAAAAAAATGGGTCAAACACAAATACGATAAAAAATAAATTTCACATAATACAATATGAATATGACACAATAAAAAATGAATAATACTTGACACGGCAAGATCCATTGCTACCGTACTCATATTGAGGGGTGGATATCAAGTTGTTTGTAACATTAGTTTTGGAAGTCATATTGTACTACTAAGAATAATGCAACATTAAAGAGCGAGCAGCTTAATCGAATTTGAATGATTTATCAACCTCATTTTCAGTAAATCAACGGCTGTGCCAAAGGACTCATGCAACAGCCAAGAATTTTACTAGTTTTAGCACAAGATATACAATAAATGGTGCTGAAACCTAACATGAAGAGAACAGAAGTTAGCCGGGAAACGGTTGACCAATGATATCTTTAGTCATTACCGATCAAATGATGGTTTTGAAATGAACCGACAACCCACCCAAATATTATTAAGTGCCGAATTTTAAGGTGATATGCACATGTTAACCCAAAATTATCGAAGTCAAACAGTAATTAATTAACTTCCAAACGAAAAACCTTGTCCTTGAGAACTTGACACTTACAAAGAACAGTCAATAAATAAATAAAAATGATAAATTTACGAAAGTGTCAGCATTTTGTCACGTGCTTGGTTTGAATACATGACCGTTAGTCTTAATCACGAGCTTAATTTAACAGGAAAAAAATAAGACAAATACAATTAATGTATTGAGTTGAATGCAATAGATACTAAGAAATTGAGGTGCATTACTTACTGGGAAGGTCTATACTTCCAGGGACCATTCCATCAAATTATAATATAAAACTTTTAAAACATATATTATTACACTAAACTAGGATTAAAGCACAATTTAATGGTTTATTAAAGAGATGGATTGTAGATTTTTTTTTTTAAACTTATTTTATGATTCTAAACCTTTTTTGTAATTTCTCGAAATTGGGTATCATTTTAGACACGAGTCACGTGAAAATAAATATGAACCCGTGAAACGTACTTTGTCAATTGGCAAACGGTAGTTAACAGTTACTTGTGGAAAGGTATTGATGGCAAAAAACATAAAATGTAAACATATGTGAATTGCGGAAAAGTAGAGGTTCCTTTTGATTTCATGTGACTCCATATTTTTAACAATTGACAGAAATAAACACTGAGTGCTGGCAGTTGCCTGCTTTCTAACATACAACCAAATGCATGTAGTTACAGATTATAACCCCCCCCCCCCCCACCCCACCAAATATAGAAAAAAAGAAGACATGAATTCTTGAAGCTTACTAATCTTTTTATTACTTTCATTTCAAAATAAATGTTTCTTTTAATTAGTGTACAAGAATTAAAGAAACTATTAATTTGTATCAATTTTATAAAAAAATAGTTTAAATTGATTAAATTATTTTTTTGTATTAATATCCCAATTACATAATCATCCTTTTATTGATGTGGCACTAAGAGTAGAAAAAATATCATTTAATACTTTCTTGATTTTTTAAAGTGACAGATAATATGATACAAGATAAATTATCTAAAGTGATAGTTATTTTAAAACGGAGAGAATAATTAGTCTTTTTATTATATTCTCATGAAACACATACATTGCAAAGTGTTTTGGTAGTTTGTGGTTATGAAATCCAAAAGGATTCGTTTAAGAAATGATTTTTCCCATTGTTTCCATAGCTAAAATTTTAGGAATAACCTCGGAAAATGAATGAAGCGAATAAATTATGTTAGTTACTCACCTTTTCATTTGAGTTAACGAATCAATTAAGAATGTAAAGTTTGTCTACTTAGCGTACGTCTGAATGTCTATGCAGGTGACTTACTAACAGCTTGAGCAAACAACTTATTAGTTGAAGGAAAGGGAAATCCTATTGTACAATTATTAGTATTTAATAGCATTCAATGTAATTTATGGTACAGAAATTAATATTTATCTAGGTAAAGGGGATGTCAATATCCACATTTGAAGAAACATGAGTAATTAATTTCTGTCGGCCATTTTTACAAATGAATTGAATAAAACCCCCTCCCCAACAAAACAAAAAAAAAAAAAAAAAACAAGGATTCTTTATCTTGAATTTGATATTTTGCGTAGGAAAATTTTTAATAAGTGCATGGACCATATTTTGAAGATGTGTATTTTACCAAAGTAATATGAATATTCATATTGAATAATACTAGTATAATGAAAATTTTTATTTTCATCAGAAGTAATTATCTAGATATATTTAGTAATTATTTTTAATTAATAAAAAACTTTTATTTAAAGTAAAGAGGTGACTCCCTATTTTTCAAAAATATGTCAGTGAGAGACCTTGTTCAGAGTGGAGAGCTGACCTCCTGTTTCTTAAAAATACGAGCCGCACTGCAAATGGAATAATTACGCCTGATCGAGATAAAATTTTTCATAATATAATACTGAAAGCATTAGACATTTACCATTCTCCATTTTATTATTGTTGGCAATACAAATCGAAACACATTATTAATTTAGAGGTCCACATTCTAAAGACAAACAATAGAATTTAGCCCATTTTAATTATCAAATTATTTCTATAAATAAATCTGTTATTAACACTAATCCGTCATTTTTCGTTTTTTTGTTTTTTAGTTTTCCAAAAAAAAAAAAATTCAATTACCAAAATCTAAAAGTGGCCCCCCATTCCACCACCCCTTTCTATAAATATCTCACATTTCTTTTACTCTCTCAAAAACCTCCTCCATTGAATCCACTTCACTATTGTCATCACTCTTCTTCTTCCCCATCTCTCCCGGACCCAACCAGTAGTTTGTGGGCTTTCATTTTCCGACTTAGTTTCTTAAAGCCCAGAAGGTCCCACAAAGCCTATCTTTATTACTATTACTGACAATAATGGTGGACGTAGACCGGAGGATGGCCGGTCTAAACCCGGCCCACGTGGCGGGTCTCCGGCGACTCTCCGCTAGAGCCGCTGCAGCAGCCTCCGGTTCAACTCCCTCTACGCCTCTCCCTCCACGCAACAGTCTCCTTTCCTTCACCTCCTTAGCAGATAAAGTTCTAACCCACCTAAAGAACTCGGGTATTCAAGTCCAACCCGGTTTAAGTGAATCGGAGTTTGCCCGGGCCGAAGCGGAGTTCGGATTCTGCTTCCCGCCTGACCTTAAAGCTATCCTTTTAGCTGGGTTGCCGCTGGGGCCGGGGTTCCCGGACTGGCGCTCTTCTGGGCCGTCTCGTCTTCAGCTCCGGGCGCTCCATTAATCTCCCTATCGCTGCTATCTCCTTTCACATAGCCCGAAATTCTTTGTGGTCCAAATCTTGGGGGCCCAGACCATCTGACCCGGAAAAGGCGCTTAAGATCGCCAGAAACGCTCTCAAACGGGCCCCACTTTTGATACCCATTTTTAACCATTGTTACATTCCTTGTAATCCTTGTTTGGCCGGGAACCCCATTTTCTACGTCGATGAAAACCGGATTTTCTGCTGCGGTTTTGATCTCTCCGACTTCTTCGACCGGGAATCGTCGCTGTTTCAGAGCTCAGACCCTGGGATTCTATCCAGACAACGATCCGTCAGTGAAAAGTCAGCTGGGTCGTCGTCGTCGTCGAATTTTTCAAGGAGAAGTCTGGATACTCTGGCCGCCGGCGGAGGTAGAACGCCGAGATGGGTGGAGTTTTGGAGCGAAGCAGCCGTGGATCGACGTCGCCGGAACTCGAATTCATCGTGCTCGTCATCGTCGTCGCCGGAGAGGTGATTTTGATATGCCCAGGTCCGAAATGCCCAAATGGGTGGAGGAGTACGTGGTGCAAATAGGGTCGGTTTTAAGAGAAGGCGGGTGGGATGAATCGGACGTATCTGAGATCGTACACGTGTCAGCATCTGGGTTCTTCGAGGGAGGAGAGATGGTTTTAGTGGATAATCAAGCGGTCATGGACGCTCTCCTGGTGAAAGCGGATCGATTCTCGGATTCGCTTAGAAAAGCCGGGTGGAGCTCCGACGATGTTTCGGAAGCATTGGGTTTCGATTTCCGGTCGGAGAAGGTGAGGAAACCGGCTAAGAAATTGTCTCCGGAGTTGGTGGAGAAAATTGGGAAACTGGCTGAGTCGGTTTCCCGGTCGTCATCATGATAGCAGTTTCTAATATAATCAGCGCAAACCAAACATCGAGATTATTCTTTTTCTTTTTTGGATTTTCGATACCTCGAGTTTTATTTTTGCTTCTTTCGGGTATAGAGAAAAAGAAAAATATGAATTTGCGGAAAAAAAAGGAAAAAAAAGAAAAAAGAAATCATATCATACTTCTTGTTGTAAACGAAAGCTATGGAAAATTGGGTGCTTTTGTAAATTTGTATAAGTTGTTACTACTAGCAAAGAGTTCAAAATAGAAAACATCAAACAAATGGAGTGCTATGAATAAGATATAGGAAATCGAAGTAAAATGTTCTTGTCACTAATTAATACCACTAATTGTTGTAATTCATTATAATGGTAATCGAATATTAACATATAACCCTTCATAATGGTAGTGAATTACAACACTTGAACTAACTTTTTTATTTTGAAACATTCCTTTTAGTCTACTACTTGCATTTGCAATATTAGGAAAGATTAAGGTGTTTAGTTTATTAGTATTAGGAATTAAAATAAAAATTAATAATATTCATAGATATTATTTAATTGATTAATGTATAAATTATTTTATGAGAACGAAATTATTAAATAATATTTTGTTACATTATCACTTAAAACTTGAATTTCAAGTACAGGAAAATTATTTAATATATCAAGGATTAATAGCATTTTGCACTTTTCAATTATGCATGTTTTAGCACTTTGCATTCTAAATTATTAATTTTTATAAGTCACCAGCTCAAACTTCCACTGGTTTTAGCACTTTAGTGCAGTCGCCTTAACCTCAATCAACTTGAAGCGCTAAATAATAAATATAACCTTTCAATATTATGTACACTTTTTAAAATATTCACATGAAGGGTAATTTAACTTGGAATAAAGGGTCTTTCAATCAATAAAAGATAAGCCAAATTTGGCAATTTTGACATGAATTCAAGCAATTGCACTAAATTACTAAAAATTAGAAGTTTGAGATAGTAAATTATAAAAATTAATAATTTAACATATAAACAATTAAACTCATATAATTGAGAAGTGTATAATGCCATTAAATAATATATTAATATAATAAAACTTATTTCAATTTTAAAATCATACATATAAAAAAAATAATATAAATTTATACCAATTCACAATTTAGGAACTTCTATATCAATTCTTGAATAGGAACCAAGTATAGTTCTTAAAAGTTTTTTAACATCTAAGCTATGGATTTTAGTTTATTTTGTATTTTTTGTTTTTGTGGTGTTATTTCAAACTTCAATGGGAATATATTGTTTTGAGGTGACCTGGCACAGGTTTCGAATGGGGCAGCGCACGTGTGCTTCTTTTGTGGGTAAAAAGACGTTATTGTCGGACCCACAATTTTCTGAGGCTTATAAGAATCTAGATGTGTATAAGAGAATTCGGAAATGAATCTTTTAAATCAGCTCTAAATCAATTGCAATTGGTGGTGGTGGTCCAGCTGGGTGGGACAGTGGCAATTCGCTTCTGGGATAAGCGACCGTAGCGGCGTCGTTTAGCTGGTATCATAGCAAATGACTACTAACATTTGTGGGGTTTCGAGTAGGGGTGAGTAATGGTTAAATGACGGGTTAATCAATTAAATAATTCAGTTAAAATTTAAAAATGAGTTATAAAATTATAACAGATTAATTAATTTTAATTTTAAATTAAATTTAGAGTAAAATTTAGTTAATTAAATTTGAATTCGATAATCAGTTTCGATTTCGATTAACCATATTCACTAATTTGACTTATTGACATTGGATTAAAATTATTTGTACAAAAATTAAAAAACCTATTTAATAGAAAATTCAACTAGTAATAGAATAGTTCATAATTTCATATTATCAAAACTATATTATAATTGAATGGATGTTATGTTTTCTTAATACTTTACACAGATAAGGTATACATGTTTGGATACTCGTTGTTTGATTAAAACTTTATATATATAAACTGTATACATAAGTGTGTTTGTATTCGTGTGTAAGGATGGAATATCGTTTGGGAGACTATATATGTATTTTATAAGTAAAAATATAATATTATTAGTTTGGAAGATCATATTGTATAACAAAGTATATTTACTTAAAAATAAAATATAATATTACAAGTTAAGTATTAAAAATTGTTCTTGAAAGGTTTGGTAATCAATTCGTCTTCAGAAATCGGTTAATTTTGAATTCAAAACTCAATTCCTATTTCATTACCGAATTCCGATTAATTCAATTTCAAATTTTCAATTTAAAAATAAAAATAATCGTGAATTCGATTAATCGGATTCGTAGTCACTCTTAGTTTTGAGTTATTGTTCCTGTTTGGCATCGTTACATTACTACTCAAATATGACGAAATTTGTTTTAATTTTTTTTCCAATTCAAATTTTGTAAGTATTCTTGTAACTGGTTGTTACTAAGAGTTTTGTTTATCAGGAGATTGAGTGGGTAATGAATAATGGGGTGATTTTCATGGAAAATATTTAAATAGATTCTATATTACCATAGTTTTAAAGTCAGTGATATAAATTAAAGAGTTAATTACACTTTCACATATTTATTTTTAAAGTCAGTGATATAAATTAAAGAGTTAATTACACTTTCACATATTTATAAAATTGACAACCTTTTGAATTGTCTTTTATTGAAATTTTACTCTATATTCACTAACTCTTAAAGTCAAAAGTTAGTCAAAACGTTATAAAATAACAAAAATTATTATATTACCTTCATATAATTTTAGAATTAGTTTTAATTTACTCCCTGTATTGATATAAATTTAAATTTTATGCCTATAAGGCCCGAATTTCCATTTTGCTCTATATGAACTCGTATAAGATACCAAAATAAGGAATACTTTTTATACCGATGGACCTTTATTATTTTACTAGTTAATTAACGTGTTAATTTAATTGTCATCATCCTTATGATGCTTTTTGATAGATCGTTTAAAAATTTTAAAACTAAAATTAACGTAATTAGTGCTCTAAACTAGGTAAATTTGATATGATTCATGTATGTTCTTTTATTTTATTGGTGAAGTTGTTGCTTTATTGTTGTTCTACAATCCATGGGATCATATTAACAAAATTTTTTATGGGATTTATATATTTGCTAAGCATGTATGAGGAGAAAGCGTGTCATAGGTCTCCCCCATTCGACATCTTTCAAAATCAGTTATTTTTGACTAATTTATTGGTACAGTTATAATCTTGGTGAAAATTTGAGTTTGTATTTGATCACTAAATTTTTTTTTTGACTATGGCTAGGCTAGATGTTATCTCTAGCGAAATCTGCCATTGACCATTTCATGAATTCCATGAAATACTGTCTTTTACAATTAATTCGGTAGTTTTATCAAATTAGGGATAAAGTGTAACTTTGTGTCATTATTGCAATAATGTGTTATTAACCCTATATCATATGGGGGTACTTCAATAATTTTGTCTCACTTTTTAACGTTTTGAGTAATGGTTAACTTTGATCATTAGTCTAACTGGGTTAAATGTATATAAAATTTTCTTAAAAGACAAGTTGAAACAAGGTCATATTGAGAGAGAGATAAAGTATAATTAACCCTAAATTAAACTATATAAAATAAAAATAACCATGGCAAATGACAATAGGTTCAACATGGATATTATTACACGGGCATGAAAGGAAATATGTCTACCTAACAGTTGTCTATTCTTTTGAGAAACTGTAAAATCTGACTTTGTTTTTTATATTTTATTTTTGGTAAGATAAAATATAAGTTTGATGATAGAGAATTTGATGGAGATATCTGTACAATTTCCTTGGAATTGGAAAAGTGAATAGATAAGGTAAAATGTTTGGGGAGGGGTATCCATACGGAAAGGAAAGGAAAGGAAGAGTGCAAAATCTGACAAACCTTCTTCCCGTTTAGCTTTTGAGAGACAGAACAACAAGGTGATTCTTTTGTTTTTTGAGTTCAAGTACGAAAAAATTATGCCACTCGGAGCTGCATTTGAAAAGTTCTCCTCTTCCAATTTTTGATTTTCTTTGGTTGTACTCCTTTCCTTTTTCTTTACTAGTACAAAATTAAAATGTTGATCCACTAGAAAATCAGCTAATGTTTGAGCATTTTATTGAGATATTATTTAAAATATTATTGAAAATTATTCGTGTTCCAAAAACAAATAATTGAAGAATAATTCTATTTAAAACAAAGCCATTCTATCAAGTTTCTCATACCCAACTTCCAATTCTAACAAACGGTGAGTACTACCATAATAATGTTGGAAAATGTTTGAGTTGATTTAAATTTAGTAACACAGTGTCATAAACACGGTACATTTTAAAATTTCTCAAGTAAGATTGATGACTTCGTCCCACCACCAAACCAAATAGGAAAAAATAGGAAAAAAATATATGGTAGAAATCAATAAGAGGGAAAAAGATAGTGAAAGAAGAACTAGAATGGAGTCTAGAGTAGACAAAAAATGCTCATGGCAAAATTAAGAGTTCTTGGTTCATGCTTAGGAATCAGAATTGCAATTGAATTCATATATAAATTTGGTATGGATTTTATTAAATAGAATTATTGAAATGACAAGTGCTTGGTAAATATTTTTAAATTGAGAATCATATTAAATTATTATTTTTATTTTTATTTTAAAATTTTGTTTTTAGTATTAATTCCCAAATATTCCATATCCATCCTACCACATTAATAACGGTACCACCACCTCCGCCCTTTGTCCCTCACCCTGGCACAAATTTTCAAAGACATAAGTTCTCTATCTTCCCTTCCTAAAATCTAATGTAATTAAGAAGACTCCTTCCCTTTCTCTGCAAGAAACCCATTCTCCTTAGATTACGAAATTCCCTTTCTTTGATGATCTATGGTAGGGGCAAACTAGTGAGCAGATAAGAGGCTTTTTGAGAAGATATGATATTGGAAGTAAATTATTTAGGATGTTGCAATTTTGTTGAGCTTCTCAAGGGTTGCAGATTTGGGATTTTTTTTTTAGTAGTGAGCATATGTTGAGTTTTTCTCAAGTGGTAAGTCCAAACAAATCGAAGAATATCGCACAAAATGTATCACACAAATGATTCACTTATAACTCAAATATTATAATAAATATTACAAGTATGAGACACTAAAACAACAACCAAGTAAACACTAAATCACAATTTAGACTCAAACACTACAAGTACTTAGAAGGCAGGAAGACTTAAAAACCTTACTTTGATTTATTCTCAAATTCATTAACCCTATTTCTACTAAGTGAATGATGTTTGTAGTAGTTTGTAGACTTTATGATATTTTCTAAACTAAGTTATTGAGAATATTTTAGAAATATCTATACAAAAACTTGGTAGATGAATGATTGATGTTTCTAGAATTCCCTAGAATGACTACTTGGAAGAACTTTCTAGCATAGTTCTAGTAGTTAGTGAATCTTAACAGCATATTGGTGAAGAAAGCTTATTGCGGAGGATGGCATGGAGGGGAGGCTGGTCGGAAGGATGGTATAAGGGAAAGTCTGGTAGCGGGGGAGATTGGTTGGGGAGGATGACAGCAGGGAAGAGTTGATTGGGGAAGACGGCGACGGAGGATAAGACTGGTAGAGGCCAAGATGAATAAATTTTTTTTGTCTTCCATTTTTTTATTTTTTTTCCCAACAAGTTGAAAACAAATTTGAGAATCAAGAAAACCCTCCAATTTATTCAAGAAATGAGAACTCTCTTCTCTTCAAATTTTTAAGTTTCATTCTAAAATTTTTATATCTATACTATTTACCTAAGTAACAAATAAGGTAATCATTCCAATTATTGATTCCGAAACTCTCTTTTCAAGCACCCTAAGTTAAGCAACAATATACTATAAGTCTATAAAATACTATCCTAACAAAAAAAAAAAAAGGAGAAAGAAAATCAACAACGTACTATAAGTCTATAAAGTTGGCTTAGCAGATTCGAAAAGGAAAAGGAATAAAAACTTATTTTTTTCTTCCCTCCATTTTTTTTGCTGAACATTACATTTTTGTTTTTTTTCTGCAAAAGTTGGTGTAAGTTCACCATTAGCACTTAGCAGTTTAGCACACTCATATTAGCCAGTTCCACTTGTGGTTAAAGAGATTCTTGATGCTTTTGTTGAATAAAGATTCAAGGAACGGCTACAATGTAAAGGCACCGAGATAAAGCTATATATCATGTCTATCAAACACCGAACTAGTCAAGAAAGGCATCAACCATGAATTACAAAAGTAAATTGGAGCCACTTGGAAGCATCCAAGTAAATGATATGTACATTTATTTTTTTGCCCCCCCTCCTCTCCAAAAAAAAAAAAAAAACAAGCTAATGTGTATTTAGACAGTTATTATTTAAATTGAGTACTATAACAATTTTTTTTTTTTTTTTTTTTTGTGATATGATAATGCAAAGATTAAAAAAAAAAAAAAGTGAATAAGACACGTTTTTTAAAATAATTCAAAATATTATTTTAAGATATTTTCCAATATTGAGACATTAAAATCTTCAACTTAATTAACATTTAATCATATGATTCCGTTGCAAAATCATGAACTATTCTATCCGTTGATGAGTAATGAAACCTACATGTCTTTTATATAACTGCATATAAAAACAATTAGTCAAGTTAACATAGTGATTGATGATTATAATGCACAACTTTTTCTCTAACTGTACTATTTAATTAACATCATCACTTAGCTCCAATGCAATAATGCATGGAGAACTATCTGTTTCTACCATAAAAAGGATTTTACCATGTCATGAGTAAAGGAAGGGAAGCCTATGATAAGAGCGTTCTTGCCTCATCATTTCAATCCAGTCACATTTATTCTTAATAATTAGTTGTCACAAAACCATATCGAGTTCTAACTTTAATTCATTTCTGATTCGAATGACTTGTCTTTTTTACTTCAAAAACTTCAATCAATTACTTTGACAGCACAAATTCTGATGAACTACATTTAGATGGAAGGATTTGACGAAAGATATGAATTTCATTAATTTGCTGGAATGTTTTTTAGAGTTAAAATTAATAAATTTTAAATTTATTCAAATTAAAAAAAA
Organism: Cinchona pubescens; assembly: GCA_025175665.1. Classification (NCBI taxonomy): domain Eukaryota; kingdom Viridiplantae; phylum Streptophyta; class Magnoliopsida; order Gentianales; family Rubiaceae; genus Cinchona; species Cinchona pubescens. Next base: position 3,338,927 of record JANKKI010000090.1, read on the forward strand.
AGTGTAAGAAAAGATTTTTTATAATTTTTAATTTAAGTAAATTTAAAATTTAAATATTTTAATTTTACGAATTCCTTTTAAGTCAAGAATTTTAAATTATCCACTAAATTCATAGATACAAACATAATATTAAACTTTTTAAATATTCGCATTTCGATGATAATAATGTGTTGGTCTACCATGAAATTTCATTTTGAGCAAAAGACCATACTTCAGCCTTAGGATCCAGTCGTTGGTAAACACACAAATAATTATGCAGTCAGAAAACAGAAAATGAAAATTAACTTTCGGTCCCAATTACGTAGTACTATTAGAAGTAAATGCAGACTACTTGTGCATGATTTTCTAAGATAATTAATTGCTTCAACGGTCACTTTAATCTGAATAGACCGTTATGGACTGTCACGTGTTGTTCCACCGCCGGTGACACTTATATCACGTGCCATCACCGCCACTCCCGAGTGCTGGCCTCTCTAGCGCATGCAAATGATGAGGGAAATTTGCCAGCGACTACAGGTGTAATGGGAACCCAAACGTGGCTTATAGCTGTTGGCTGGATCCTTCTGACTCAGCTACTTAGCTTTTTTTTTTTCATTCACTTTAAATATTTTTCTGTGGCGACTGTTAGGGTGCTTGATTGGAGAATATGGTAATCAAGAATAGGAGTGAAATCCATATCTTATTGCTTGATTATTGCGTATAGAAATTGAAATTTTAAAATAAAATCCAAAGAATCTATCACATCCCATACCCAAGTAAATTGGGGAGGTTTGTGTTGATTCTAAACTCGTGGATAAAGATATAAGGGAATTCTACGATTTCTTTTAGAAAATTATTCTCTTAATTTTAAAAAGTTATGCAATACAAAATTTTAAAATTAATGATATTATACTGTACAATTATTTAAAATATAAGAGAATGATTCTTTAAAGGTATAGTAAAATTTTCCAAAGATATATTTTTTATCTTTCTTTTCTCCTTCACTTCCCATTCCGGCAGCCCTCATCCTTCTCTTCCTCCTCACTTCCACCTCATTTTCCTTCTCCACCCTTTCTCTCTCCTCCCCTTTTGTAACTCTACACCCCTCCTTCCCCTTCTTTCTTCTTTCTCCTTTCTCCTTTCTTCCAACAACAACATTTGACAAATTTTGAAAATGATTGCAATTCTATATATTTGAGAGAATATCAGCATAAGATATTGTTATGGATAGTAATTTGTACTAAAAAAAATACTGAGAAAACTTGCCAAGGAGTACCATGGTGGTCATGGGAGTCACAAATAGAAGAAGGTGAGAAATAAGGTTTTAATAATAATAATAATAATATTTTAATATGATATTCATACCCAAAAATATTACCAAGGAGCCATTATTTGAATGATTTCTAAACACAAAACTCATATCTTCTTTTTTCTTTTTTTTGGAATGAATCCGATTCCTGATCATGAACCAAGCAGTCCCTTTAGTTGTTGTGTATGCTGTTCTACAGGCAAATCAGACTGAGTTGTTAAATCATTTATATTGAGGCATAAAAATCTAAAAAAATATTTAATAGATTCGATTTTATATCTCACGTATAAACTGTATTGTTAGTATTAAATTTTAATATAAAATCTTATTTAAATCCACATGTAGTATCATTTATAGCATATGATTTTACTAAAGCATAATGCATGCTAAATGACTTACAAGTAAAGTAAAAATCTTACTTTGAATCTATTTAAATATATTCCAAAAATCTAATATTCTAGTTTTAAAAAATTATTTTTAAATTTCATAGTAAGTGTTGTAAATATTGAGATGTGAAAAAAATATGATTTTTACAAAATATGTAAAAATTTAAACATTCTTGCATAGTTTGACCTAGAATTGATGCTTGGTAGGCGCGCACCCCCAAAAAAAAAATGGGAGAAAAGAACCTCCGCTGATTTAAGTCAGTGAAATACTGCCCAACTAATATGACCAAATCTGAATTGTATCTATCATGGAGATTGAAAGAGGAAAATTGATGCATTTGGTCATTTGTGAATGTCATCGGACGGTGGTGGTGGTGGTGGCTGGTGGACTTCGAGTAACTTGGTCTAGTCAGAATAAAGAAGGATATAAAGCAGTTGTTGTAACTTGCAAGAATGAAAGGAAAAAAAATTCTAAAATGAATACGAACCACGCTTGCTGTGAAATTTTTAATCTATAATGAGTTACATTATCATAATCAATAGTCGTGTAACTCTTGATTCATAATAATATAGGGTAATGATATTACCACAGCAAAATTCTTAATGCCACAGCAAAATTATGTTGATGGACAAATTCACCCTCACAAAAAGTCAAACATCCTCCCATCGCGGCCGACAATTCCACCAGCCCTGACTCCACCAGCAGTGATTAAATTCTACATTAATACAATGCTCATCAGACACCACAACATACTAATCAAAATCCAAGTTTGAGCAAAAACCCAAACTCACCACCAACCCAAATCACTAGAAAATAATAAATCCAAGTTTGAGCAAAAACTCAAATAATCAATCATCTTTTAGACCAAAACTCACCAATCCAAATCACTAGAAAATAATATATATCAAATCCCCAAATCATCAAATGCCATTAAAAAAAAAAATCTGGATGTCAAATCAAAGAAAAGTTACAAAAAAGTTAAATCTTGCATTAACAAAAGCAACATAATATGTATATATATAAACACAAATTTGTTTTGACTTTTGACACTAGTTCAAAGTACATAATGCAACAATACTATTTTTTAACTCTACAAACTTGACTTTCTCTCCAATTGATTTTTGTTCGACTTTGGTTTTATTATAAAATTGCAAATTTTTCTAAAAGATAGAAATTTTATTATTGAGTTAGTGAGTTAATGAAACAGATCTATTATTTAAGTTGCAAAAGAAATTATGCTGGCTTGGAAGAATTCTTCGAGTTTAAATAGGCCTTGGAAGATCAAAGAAAAACAGGGAGTGAAAGCTGATAAGAGTTATGGAGCAGAGGGTAGGCGGTGGTGCTGCTGCATGAGTCAACAGGAAGGACGGGGACAAGGAGAGAATGCTTTGTGATACGGTCCAGAAAATTAGTAATCATTGGGAGGGTAAATTTGTCATTTCAATGATTTTGTGCTGTGGCAATATCATTGCCATAAAAGAACGGCTTGAATGAGTGGGATGTCTGTTACTGTGGTGGCAAGGGAACACAACACCACTGTCCATATCTTGCCAGAATCATTGAATTCTGACATCGATGTGTGGTTGAAAATTTGGCTCAACCAACCAAGGGCTTAGTTTGTCAAGGATTAGATAGTGATCGCACGTTGACCTTAAACGGAACCTTGTCCGGACACTTTGCCAAAAAGTCTAGATATGGCAAAGAGAAGTTGACTCTGTTTGCTGAAGCTTTAGGCTCCGTTTGGACAGGATTTGAGCTTAGATGTTTGACATACTCTGTTTTGGAGAGGTAATTTCTTGGAATTTCGTTTTCTCAGAAAATTTTGTTGCAATGAAACAAATCAAAGATAGGTAACCAGTGTCAACTTCCTGTATTAATCCAATTTCCAAGAAGGAAAGGAGGTCCTTTCCTTTCGGAGAAAAAAGAAAAGACACTTTCTCTTGCATCTTGGTGGTTATATCACTAGCCATCGGTCATAAATCTAAGAATCATTGTGATCTGAAAATCATCTCTAGCATGATCTATATGTACAGAAGTATTCCAGTTTCTCTTCATTATACGAAATGCAGCAGCTTTGCACTCTCAGCTGCCACGCGAAGAATGCTGTACAATTTTGTGTCTAAGATTGAGAAAATTTTCAGAACTTGGATGATGTCTCATACAGCAGAAAGAATTTCATTCTCTGGTTTCTTCCCTGAGATTTGTGGTGGTTTCTTCATGACCTTTACCCGGAATGCAGCCTAATGGAAGAGCAAAGATGCTTGGTTAAAGATGTAGCACTACTCGTCTAACAAGCAGTTAGTAATTCAGTGCAAAACAAAGTGTGTGCTTATTAACAATTAAAATGTGGCAAGAAAGAAGAAATTATCACCACCTTGTCAGAACCAAATTCGATGATGTATGATGGATGAAAACGAGCCGGTGAGTTAGGAGGCAGCCTATAGCGTCTACCCTCATTGCTGCAATTTTTTAAAATCCAAGTCATAAAGAATTTAATCAAGAAAATCAGAATTAAAAGGAAAATAATATATACTAGTGGAAAACTCGGTTTCTCCTCGACTACCTACTGTGTAATCCAGGTGCCATGCTCGCTCTGTAAATCAGTCAAGAAAAATAATCCATCTTTGTAGCTTATTTGAGCATGCAGTTTGGAGACCTATCCAAGTGCAAGATTTGATTCAGCAATACTATGTATATGAATAGTGGAAATTTACACAGATACTAAAGCACCAAGATTGCTACCTGGGGTGAACAAATAACAACGGATGCTCCAGGAGTATCAGCATGTGTTTCACTCCTGAATCACAAACATGTCAGTGACCAGTCTTACTAAGTTTAAGCTTTGCAAACATTAGGTATTGTATTACTAGATGTCATTTTTCCAGGACTCTTCTTGATCCACTTAAACTATTCCATTCAGTTCTTTTTTGATTTTTCCTTTGCTAGATCTGTTTCTCATGTTGGCAATAGAAGTCTTTACTCAACAATTGCATAATTAGCCAAACCCCCTATGAAGTAGTAACTTTCATCTTTTCCTCACCTTCACCTCTATCTCTTTCTTTTCTCTTCTTAGCAAATTTTGCCAACAAAAATCATGCAAAAATTTCATTGATATCTGACATTCTTGCCTTCCCAGATTAAAAAACAGATCTTTCACACAAATCATCTTAAACGAAAATCGAAGATATTTAGAAAGAGGAAAAATAATCTGTCAACCCTATTAATAGCAGTAAATAACAGAAAACAATATCATATTGAGGTCATTTGATTTCTTAAGCAGCAAGAAGATACTCAATATCTTGCACAATTATCACTTTTTCCGCACGTTATAGAAAAAGATATAATAAACAGAATAACATACCCGATTGTGCAGGGATTTTTCTCATCTCTGCTTAAGAATATAGCTTCTGAATCAGGATTGACTTGTCCAATAGGAAACAGGAACCACCTGTGGTTAAAAGAGCATGGACATTACAGATTTACAGTATGGAATAGCTTATGACAAAAAAAGAAGCTGAAACACATCAGAAACTTTTGGCTTGCTACACTCACTCTCCATTCAGAGCACGCTCCAGAGCGTCATCATCTTCAAACCATTTTTGCAGCTGATCACTTGCCTTCATTAGTGGCAACGTCATAAATTAGCCACGAAATGGGAAACTTAATAAATCTTGTTGAAAGATGAAAAGAAGCTATAATTACATTGAAATCATGATTTAAAAAAAAAAAAAAAAAATGAGCTAAATTCTTCCAAGGTTCACATACTTTGTCAGTAAGTCTGCATTGCAATGGTCTGCCTTCAAGCTTTGAGCTGAAAAAGAACAACATATGACTATTTCAGGTTAAGTAAATCGATAAAATATGTTAAATTCTATAATAGTCCTGCGAATTCTGGAACATTTAAGTTGAGTAACTCTTGGAAATCCAAATACAGTTCTTCCTATCCTGGTGCTTGGGTACTCGTATGGGTTTCAATGGATAGTAAAGCTCTTGCACCAGAAAATAGACGTTTCAGCTTCCCAGGGACTTCGGACTTTGAAGAGCCAAAGTATTAGAGATCATGCCGTTGACCACAACTTTTTACATGACAAAAGTCGAAGTTTAAATAAATTAATACTTTATTCTTAAAATCATAATTTGCAATAATCGTCATCCTTGCTGGTACAAGTCAGTGTCCACCATAAAAGCAGTAATACATTGAAGAAGACCAACATACCTTCTGTCACAAAATTTCATAACCCCCAACTTTCTTCAAATAGAAAAGAACAAGGAAATAATGCTTGAAAATGGTTTCTGGAGAATGAAAATGAATTTGAAAAAAAAGTTCTCTTATCTTACCCATTGCCCCCTAGGACCCAACTTAGCATTAAAGGCATTCCGATATTGATAAATACTCTCCCACCAACTCTTCCTGGATGCGGTATCCGAAATTTTGTTAAGAACTGCAATAGAAATTATCAGCACAATGAAATGAAGAGAAAGTTCCATTTACTGACTCCATTGATTATTTCGATCTCATGTTCGTCAGCATATAGGAAATTCTTACCGATAGCGGGCCTAATCCAACACCCAAATCACATGACTTATAAGTTGAAGCCATGATTGCAGCCATTCTTGCAAGTCCATGAATGATAGCAACTCGTAGTTTTCTAGTGCTCTCATAGCTGGAAAGAGGCAAATATAGAGTAAGCATCCCAAAGACGAATCTCATCCACTTATATTTGATCCATGAAATTTTAGCTCAAACAACTTGGAGAAGCTGCAGAAAATCATAGTGCAACTAGAATCTTCATTGGCAGAGACCTACCATCTGCATGCAGTATGGTACATATGAATTTCCTAAATTTTCCTCATCCTCCATAAAATGCCTTAACATTTAAGCATTTTTGGATTTTATAGTTTTAATCTTGTAAAAGCTCTTGACTTATGGTGTTATATTTATACATCCCTTGAAGGTTCAAACTCATTAAGCTCTGTTGCACAACACTTCTGTACCAGTAAACAACTTACTCTTTACCTCTTTAAAGCAGAAACAACATCAATTGGCCTCCCCGATTGTATGCTTTGTCCCCAAGCTTTCTGGAATACACTGATCAAGCTCCAATGCCAGTTGAAAGCTGTCCTGCACTTGTGAAAAAGAAGGTCAAGTTCTGGTATTTGGCTGGTCCAAAGAGAGATGAGAGTCAGATAGTTAGACTGACATATTGAGAGAAAAAAAAAAAAAAAACTTTATTACTTGTGAACGCGGTTTTGCTTAAAATGGATAATTTTAACAAGAAACCAGAAATCACAATTGCGAAAATGTGAAAGATAACAATTTTCAAAATAGGACATAAAACACAAGAATTGGTACTATGATAGGAATAGGAAATGCTTTTACAGCATCACATCTTCAATGTAAATGAAAAGGTAAAATGACAGACAACAGGGGAAAAAAATAAATACTAACCTCAATTGCCATGCACCCTCCTTGTCCCAAATTAGGTTGCATTGCATGGATTGAGTCCCCAAGTAAAGTCACACGACCCTTTCCCCAGCTAAATGATGGTGTTCTGTCATAGATATCACGGCGAAGAATAGCATCTTCATCTGTGGCAAGCTCAATAGATCTATCACATTGTCACACCATCCTTCAAAGATTTTGAGCAACCTTTCCTTCTTACCTGTGAAAACAATCAAAACCATATGGCATAACTGCATCATCAATATTCCCTTCCTAAACATGGACTTGCCGCCATAAGAGAGTCTGGTATCAATAAATCAAATATGCACTATGTTGTGCACTAAAATATGTTATTCCCATGATGTAAATGACTTAGTGCAGTCGTTGCATGTGTAACCTAAGTTTTACATTGCAATTTGTATAATCTCTTCAGGATACTCCTATTTATTTATTTTATTTAAATAAAAAAAAACACTCTGCTAACATCCTTGTGTTAGATGAAAGAGCAAAACACAAGTTAAGCCAATAAAGTCTATAGACACTCTTATATTGGTGCTAATACAATGTATAAACATCCACAATGGGCAAATTTCCAGATATAAATGCTACATACCATTTGGACTATCTACACCTCCCGGTGGTTCCTTATGAAATGCATACCACTGCATCTTCCCTCCACCAACATCTGAAGAAACAAAATATTGCTTGTGACCAAGAAAAACTCGATACCTGCAGAACAATTGACAGTAAGTAACTCAATCAAAGTAAATTGCAAATGAGTTAGGGACATTACATAACTGATGTCACATACCCAACCGTATCAATATCAACAGGAACAAAATCCGCAATGCCAGTGTAACAAGTATAGTCTGAATATATAGGTTCTGTGTGCCCAAACAAATTTCTGCGAACCTGTTGAAAGAAAGCCAGCCATCCAATGCACCAGAATCAGAGATATATCCCAAAGTACAGTTCCAGTCACACATTTGTTTCCAACTCCATAGAAAAAAAAAATGCTATTTTTAGCAATGTATCTTTCCTTTCTAAAAAATTCATTAAGAAGGACAACTGCATTGTACATTGCAAAAGTTGATTAGTAATCGTCAAGAAAGCTTAAATTGCTTATAAATATGTAAAACTAAATGTATACCTTTGACCATATCCCATCATTACTCTCAGCACCAACTAGAAGATCGCCTTCATACCGCTGTCCATTCTCAAGAATCACGGTGACCTGAACATAAGGAAGATAAAAAGCAATAAAAACCTGACAGTCAGCAGTAATTGAATAGCTTCATGTTTTAAAGGGAGAAATAGAAGTGCTGAAATGCTGGTCTTCAAGTACTACACAATTTGAATCTTTTTATGCTATTTCAGAAAATAAAATAAATATACCTTTCAGAGTTTATTCTACCTTATTACTGTCATCCTCAAAGTTAACCACATTACTTTCGTTCATAATGACATCCTCTCCTACTGCACTAGCAAGTATTTCTTGCAAAGTCATACGGCTAATAACTCTTGTCACTGGAAGCCCCCGTTCTGCTGCAGGAGTGAACGTGTCAAACTTGATGTACCTGACAACCAACTACTATCGTTTCAAGCGATTGACCGATTCTTGGAATAATTTGTCAAACTTACAGCTAAAGAAAAACTCTCATTGTTAAAACAATTCCAAATGGAGTAAACTATGATGAGTACAAAAATAAAATTTTGTACAGGTTTAGAAGCATCATAAATTAATTTTGGCCCTTTATATTTGTGCGCTCATGGTAGCGTTTGAGATTCAAAGTACATAGTCCAAATTTAAGGATATAAAATGTTTGGTTGCTTCTGTTCAAGCACATCAAATGTGGTAAAAGAGTTCAAGATCTACGCAGGTTTACTGTAATTGCACTCAAATTTAACAGTATAAATCTATTCTTTTTCTGCATTAGGCTACTCTTATCCTGTTAACCGCTTCAAACTAATAATGTGCTAAGAAAAACACAATCTTGCATGATCTTGATGATTCTTCAGCATCCTGACAGTTGAAACTACAACCACAAGCAAAAGAATGACCGTGACCAGTGAACCACAAGACGTGCAGCATGTTTAATGTTTAGAAGTTTGTAAGACCACCAAAATCTGGGATGTTATAAGGCAAGTAATTTCCTCATGTAAACAATAGTATGATATTAATTTCATAATCACCATCCATCGCGTCGAAAGAGTATAATTGGCCTAACATCTAGAAAAACACCAAAGTCAAGAGGTTTTTTTTTTTGTTTTCCCTATAACTGTCTATATGTGTGCATAACAGACTTTCAACTGTAATTGGTTCACCAAAAGCTTAAGTTGTTGCATACAAGATCATTGAATGCATTTAGTTTGCAAATTTGGTAACTAAACAACCTTAAATGTGTGTTTGCAGTCACTCCGTTGTAAATTTGATCATTGAACTACCTTAAGTGTGTATGCAATCACCATGGAACACACAATTAAGGTAGTTTAGTGACCAAATTTGCAAAATAAATAGTTTAGCAACTTAGACACATTTATGATGGTTCAGTGACCAAATTTGCAAAACAAATAATGTCTGAACCTTTTATGCAACAATGATGCAATAGTTTGGTGACCATTCGTGCATTTTTCTCTTGAACCTATCAGCCTGTGGTTCACATGTTATTTATTGAATTTGAAGCATTTCAATTAACACAATCATAGCACAAAAGCCTTTAGGTTATGTTTGGGTTGGTGGATTTGAAGTGGAGTAAATATTTGAAATAATTGGATTTGAATTGGGTGCCATTGAAATGACATGAAATTTGGACGAATTTCAAATCTACACATTGAACTATTAAACTCACACCCTCACTTGTTAGTGGATTTGAAATCCACGACTAAATCAATTAACTTATTTAGATAATTTATTATAAATTAAAATTTCAAATCAAATCCATCCAAATTACTGTATCCAAACACAATGTTAGTGATTATGAGCAAATTCATTCATGCTATATTACCAAATACCAATTCAGATAATCATGCAAAACTTTAAGTTTTCAGTAATTTCCCCCAGACAATTCTATACACAAGTAACTACCAGGAGTAAATAAAGTCAAAGGGGCTCACCAATTCCCAGAAATGCCATCAACTAATCCATTAATCCTATCCCCAGTGATGCATCCAGCATTCATAATCTCCTCAGCAATTTTTCATCCATATCAATAGCCTCCAAAGCAGCCAAAGCATTGCTCTGTACTTGAATAGGACCTCTATACTGTCCTTCCCCTCTAATAGCACTCAAATCCTTCTCAAACACCAAAACCTCAAACCCTTTCTTCTTTGCAGCAAGAGCAAAAACCAGCCCACCAATCCCTCCACCTGCCACAAGAATCCTCAAATTCTTCTTCTTCTGGGGTGGCTCTGATGACTTTTTCTCCTCATCATCAACCTTTGCAACAACACTTTCTTTAACTGACACCCTTCTTTTTTGGGCTTCACCTAGTTTAGCCTTGGCACCTTTTATCCTCTTGAAATGCCCATTTTCTTCTTGGTGCAGGAAATGAAAGAACTCAAAGGAAGAATCTTTTGCTATCAAAAATGGAAACTTTAATTGGGTTCTTGCTAGAATTGCAGTTGAAGAAGGATTCATTGAGTTGTAAAAAGATGCACTCACCATCTTCTTTTCTTGACTAAAAAAATACTATACAAGTTGAACTGTAGAAATAAGGCCTATTAGGTTCAGCTGTTTCCTGATAGCATCTTTTTCCAAGTATTAATAGTAATTGGGATTTCAGAGAATTAGGCCAGTGCCCAACATTCAAAAATCTGAGTAGAATGCTGTGAAGTGATGGAGACGGTGGTGGTGGTAGTGGTGGTGGGGCCACAAGGATTGAGAACCAATCCAGGGTCATGAATGCTCAACCACGAACGAAGATTTCATCCACGCGTCACGCCATTTTGTCTACTGCCTTACTCAGCTACACCAAAGTAAAAAGGAAAAATCTTTAAAAATATGTATACGTGTCCATTCATAAAATGTTAATTACACTATTAAATGCTTGTTTAAGACACGCAAATTATTTCGCACAATTGGTCCATCTGTAAGCCTAACGAACTTATAATTATTAAATAAATCATATACATATCGAATTGTTATGCAGTATTATTTATGTAAAATATATTAATATTATCTAATATTACGTTATTTATATAGTCACATTATTTAATAGTCACAAAATGTGTAAATAAATTTATACACTAATATATATATTTAAATGTTTTTCTTAAAAAAAATATTATTATCACAATAAATATAACTATAGAACGATTAAAGTACTCATATCACTTAATATTCTTTCACAATGAAAAAAAGAGAGAGGCTATTTTGGTTATATCATAGTTATTTTAATGTGGCAATAAGATTTCAACTGTGGCCCTTTGTTTAATTTTGTATGACAATATTCAAATTGTATAATTGAATGCATCCCTCTGAATAATCCTAAGTTGAGGAACTCTACATGCTCCTCCACAAGTAAAGCATATATGAATTTTTTCTCATGTTGTTTGGAAGTTTTAAAAAACAAATGATAAAATTTTGAACTTATTAGATTTTAGTATTATTTTGTTATTTAATATTGTGCCAGTAAAATTGTGATTTTAAACAAGTTTATAAGTCTTTTAAGTTACTTCTCTTTTCATCTCTCTCAATTTTTGGAAAAAAAGTATTTTTTAACATTTTTATCTTTTTTTTTTTTTTTTCATTTCTCCTCACTTAAAACTCTCAAACTCCTAAATAAGCTAAAAGATTCACTTTTCTTTTTACCTTTTTTCCCGCTTCAAATCATTCAATCCAAACGAAGTTGGGAAGGGAAGAGGGTTCAGTTTTCTAAAAATAATCATTGGTTTGCTTTAACAAAGATGACATAGCTAAAGGCTTCGCACGTTGTCTCGCACATTATGTCATTGGGGAAGAGGGGGGCAGTCACTGTTTTGAACACCAGCTGGACCAGTCACTTCTACCGATTAAATTATAAATTGAAATAGCTATCTATCTAGTTCATTTATATATTTCACTTATATTAAAAATTGAACAGATTCATAAAAATTCTTAATTAAAAAGAAGCGGTTCAACTAATTCTTGACAATTTTTTAAATTTTAGAATAAAAAATAATTCACATAAAGAGAAAAACTAAAAATAATGAAATAAATTCCAAAACAAAAACTAAAAAATTAATAGAAATACATTGCAAAACGGCAAAACATCGAACAAACCAAAATCTAAACTATTAAATTATTATTTTTTGAAGCTTTTTTATACATATTTTGTACATGTTTGATTTTTCTTGTTAGAAATTTGATTAATAGTTTTGGGTATTAGGTTAGAATTTTCAAAAAGTAGCATTTCTCTTCTATTTTGGATTTTACAGAAATATATTTTAGATCATTTTAAATTATACCACACAAAAAAAAACTAAATTAGTGAACTAGCCAAGCCCAAGGGCGGATCATGGGGACTGGGGCGGGACGGCCGCCCTCCCCCTCTAAGATTTTCAAAATGATATTTTTTTTCCCTTAAAATTTTTTAAATTATTATTATACTATTATAAAAATTAGACTTTGCCACCCAAAAAAATTTAGAAAATATAAAAAAAGTATTCCCTATGTATATATTTATACAATCTTATTCTCCAAGAGTTTCAAAAATATTTTATTTTTCTTGATATTTTTAAAAATTTCAAAAACTCCCTTTCAAAATAATTAGACTTTACCCCCATAAAATTTTACAAAAATTATAAAATTGTCTCTCCAAAAATATGTATCTATAGTTTTTGTCCCCCAAAGTTCAATTTCTAAATACGTCCCTAAACAGGCCACTAATTCAATGCTTAGTTCGATTTTCAAAACATTGATGGCAGTCTCAAACTTTTGGTGAATAATCAATCAGTAGCACTATAAATATCTATACGAGATAAATCTAGGCATATATTATTGAAGCGTGTATATAAAAAGTGACCTTTCAAAGCTGACATGCAAAGCAACAAAATTAGAGACATACTTGGCATATATTTGGTAAAATATTAACCAATAAAAATAGTTAATCAACCATACAAGTGGACTACCATATGTGTTGCTTTAGAACGCGACATTAAAATGTGGTTTGTAAATAATTTCTCATATCAATGGTAGCGATTAAAAGATTATATGATTCTCGTTATATAGAGATGCAATTTTTTTTTAAGAGTAGGAAGAGATTCAAATCTTTGAAAGATAAATGAAAAGTGAAAACTAAACGAAAGTTCATTGTGCACTTTCCTCAATTTTGCGTGGCTGATCAGATTGAAGTAACGATCGCCATGGGAAAATTCAATTGGTAGTCTGAAAGCCTGTTGGGGACCTTGATTCTATCAATCTAATAAAATTCCAATTATTATTATTATTTTTTTTTTTAAAGAGAAAGTTTAGGAAGACATAAGTTACATTAAGATCAAAACATGTCAGATTGAACATATTTTTAACGTGGTAATTGCATAAATTGTCCAACAAACAAGACATTAAGGTAACAAAATTTGAACCTTAAATCTTAATTTTAATGGTTTGATTGTCTTGTTTTTTATTTGACGCAACTAACTATAAAATTTTACTATTTTTGTCATTTTTTAATTTTTCATTATTACTTCAATCAAATATTTAAACTTCTTAAAATTTTCAATAATTTCCTCCTTAGCTTCCACTCTTTTTTCTTAATAACATTTTTTTTATTTAATGGCCCACACATATTGAATGTGTCCTTTTCCCTAATTATCAATTAAACATGGCTAAAATTTAATTGTTGTACATACTTGAGGACCTACTCGCAAACTTTGTTCTATTTTTTCTTTTCTTCGCATTTGATCTTGAACATAGACTTGAACTGCGAATACCAATGTAATATCCTACCTATCGTGGTAAAGAGTCGAGAGTTTTCCAGATTCTTCCAGACCCCAAAAGACAGAGAATAGAAGTCAACTTATCATTGAATTAAGATCACATTTTTTTTTTTTCAGTATTCACAGCCAGAATGTCAAATATTTCTATCAAAAGTTTTATATTACTGAAATTCGTTATATATTCCATGAGAAATAATTCTAACTACGTAAAATTGAATCGAGAGTTTAATAATTTGATCGAAAATTTGAAAATTTTTATTTTAAACTTTGACTTGAGAATTTAAGATTTTAATTTTGAACTTTACTTTTACAACCTTGACTTCATCATGGATGGTATGCGGAAAGATAAGGCGCATTTGGAGCTTTTGAAGCTTTTCAGCTCTCTAAATATAATGTGGATGTTTGTACATATGCTTAGGGATAGTCTTTTAACGAAATAGTAAAAAAAATTATATTACATGTAATATTATCTCTTTATTTTATCTTTTTTAATCAAAAAAGATAAATACATATAACTTAAAATTACTACATACTACTACTAATTTTTTCAAAACGTAGGGGAGAGCTAGGGGTGTTAAAAAAAACTTGATGAACTAAAAATCGATAAAATTGGTCTATTTTGAATCGTAAATGAAAGGTACTCTAACAGATTATTTATATTAGTTCGGATAGAGGTTCGGACATCTAAAGGACCAGTTCGGATAGCAATTCATATTTTTCTGAACGGGTGAGTATCCAAATTGGTCCATATGTAGGAGTATATTTGTAATTTTACAAAATAAGTCTAAAATCAAGGGACTTTTATATAATTTTTCACTATATTTTTCCACCCTATTTATATCTACATCGGGACAATTATGTAATTAATAGTTTAATTTTTTTTTTATTGAAAAATTAATGAAGAAAATAAGTACAAAATTATCAGTTTGAGTACTCACAATTTCTAACTGATTCTAGCGCATAACCGATTGATTGATTACTCTATTAATATAAATCGAATATAGTTAAATTTTTTTGAACCGATTCAACTAATTTATATATTTTTATAGGTATATAGACCAAATAATCGGTCCATAAAAATCTGAAGAGCGGTGGCCCCTCCCCCTCCAATAGTGCACATTCATTTGAGATGGTGTGATTTAAATTATAAAAAAAAAAAAATCTCAACGATATATTTAATTTTAGAAATTTCCACAAATTTCTCTCTACAAGTCCGACCATAATATTGGTGTCTAGTGGCCGATAACTCAATTTATCACTAAATCTTAAGTAAATATCTGAGATTGGAGAGATTAGTGTGTGAAGCAAATTAAGGCACGAGGATACACACACCCACACAAGAGCAATAGAACATTCCTGCGGAAACTTTCGTTTTCACTCGGATTTGTGTGTAGAAAACTCATACTAAAAACAAGCAAATTTGGGATTGGATACGAAACATCTTGTGTGGTCTGAGTAAGAGTATTTAAGAAATAATATCCGTATATGTATTCCTTTCATTATCGAGATAATCCTTCTAAATACTATTAATCTACCAATTACCTAGGACTTGAATCTAAGCTAGTCAATTGTAATAAGAAGTTAGTAATTAATTCCACATGTAATGAATGATTAGATCAAGATTCAAGATTCGACTCTAACTTACTTTAGTATCTTGTTTAATGAATGATTTGTAAATACTATTATAAGTTGGGCGAAAAAGGTAAATTAACCAAACTTTTTAGAATCAACCAAAAAATTCCAGATGGGAATGAACTCACGTACTCACATGGACAAGCCTGAAAATTCTGGTTTGCTGCCCGAGTCCTTTGCCTTCCAACCAATTAGGCAACTCTTCCCAACTTTATAGGCACCGATATTTTTTATTTTATTTTTTTAAAACTTGATGGCACGTCACATGGACCAATCGACTGGCTTTTAGTATCACTTTTTTTTTTTTTGGATTAAAAATTAATGAAAAAATTTAAAAGAATGATAGGTTATTCCACTTTCTTCAGGGTTAAAAGTAAATCACCTACACATATTTCAATTTACATTAATTCTTACAAATTATTTATCAATAAAAAATAATGATAGCAAAATCGAATTTAAACCTTTCATTTGATTAACACCCTACAAATCGTTTTAACCAATCCTAATATCAGTCTCACCCTTAATTAATAGTTCTTAAACAATATGTGCCAACTCGATATTTACCTCCTTGAGATTTAATTATATTACCAAACGAATCTTGTGATTTTTGAATATTACGGTCACCCCCCCTTGAGTAGCCAAAGATTTATGAAATAAGTCCCCGAAGTTTAAAGACGTTAAAGGCTCAGTTTACATTAGCAAAATAAAAGTGTCAGAGTCCAATAAAATTGCCCTTGTAGTATCCAACTGTAATGTTAATAAAAATATCTTAAAACTATAATACCCTTTTTCCACCGCTTCACCTCGTTTCAATATTATATATTTTTACTTTTGCAGTCTGAAATTTTTTAAAAAAGGAAGACGGGAGATTTTGCTGCTTCCAAATTTTGTTCCACAAAGTTGTAGACAAGAGCCAAGATTCAGCAAATTATATTAATTAGTTTGCTAAATTAGTCATTCTTCTCAACCATTCATGTGTATATGGCCCTAAAAATGGATAAAGAGGAAATGGGTTTTCTTAATTGTGTTTTTTCAGATTTGGGTTTGAACTGAAATTCATTTGTGATTGGACTTTTCTTCTGCTCAATGATTTATAATGTCTCATTTTTTTTTTTTTTCAATTTCGGACGTTGCAGACAGCTTCACCAAGAACTAGTTCTACAATTGAGAATATGGATTTTAAAACCCTAAATTGCAACTATAGTAGGAGAGATTTGATTGAGGTTTCCAATGCCATGTAGATCTCTGCAAACATCTGGGAGGCTATACTACAGTTGTCTAATTCATGAATTTTTAGAATGGGTGCAACCCCATGCTTCTAGGAATGATGAGATGAAGATGGAGCCTATGGTAAGGAGGCGGCCATTTGCTAAATTTGGGACTAAAAGTGTCTCTTCTCATTCTACAACATTTACTATCAAGAATGGAAACTGGATAGGAATGAGGAATTTGAAGACTTCAGCAGCTATAAATCTTGTTTTCCTGCTTGTCTATCTGTTCAGTTGATTCATCTACTTAAAAGCAAATGGTTGGGACTGAAATTATGAAATGAATGTTGTTAGAAGTTAGTTTTAGTAAAATTATTGTACAAATATTATTATCAAATGAATGATCTTTTATGTTAGTTTCATGATGTTGCGTGTTATTTGGTTTAGTTATTGTTTAGTGTTACTTTTACCATCAATAAGTTCAAAAGCTAATGACAATCTAAAAAGTCAGGAAGTTTATTGGACTAACAATCAAGGCAGAGTAAGTTGATTAATAGCTAAACCACTACAATATATTACCTAATTGACAACAAAATCCAACACAATATGTCTATGGTACAAGTAATTAAAAATCAAACTACCACAATACCAGAAGATAATCTGATTAAAGCAAAAACACAATCTAAAGTTTACTACAATTCAAGCCAAACACACAACCATGCATGACAATAAGATAGTTGTTGAACTAACAAAGTCTACTGCAATTCTAGTAAAAAAACCACTATGACATAATATATAATATCATGACATAATCTAGTTGCTACAATAACAACGTTTACTGCAATTTTAGCCAAAAACCACCATGGCATAATACATAATACCACGACATAATCTAGTTTCTGCAATAACAAAATTTACTGCAATTCTAGCCAAAAACCACCATGACATAATACATAATATCATAACATCCAAAAGTTCATCAGTGGTGTTCCACACCATGAAAATACTTAAATATACTAAGCAAAAAGATAGGAGTTCATGTCTAATATGAAACTTCTTAGTTTATGAGTAAATTCAGAGGTTGGAAGATGGATTTCTTTCTAGCCTTCCAACTTTCCTTTTGATTGTTGAATGATCTTTCTAGCAAGTTCTTTGCCAAGTAATAAACTTGCCCTTGAACTTCCAAAGATGCCTTGAAGTGTTCCCTGAAAAATTTCCATCAAGTTCTAATAAGATACAAAGATGTTGATATTAAAGTGTTATGTAATATTTTATCATAAGTTGTATTATCTGAAATAAAGACCCTTGAGGAGTTTCTGGAATAGTTGCTTGGGAAGGCTGGATAACATATTCTTGAGTGCCTCCATAAGCCTCTAAAGTTTCACTAGCAGGTACTTTATCATCATTACCTCCATGAGCCATTGAAGTTGCGGCAGTAGCTACTTGACCATCATTGTCTCCATGAACCATTGAAGTTCCAGCAGTAGGCACTAGAACATCATTTCCTCCATGAGACATTGAAGTTCCAGCAATAGGTACTTGACTAGTAGTGCCTCCATGAACCATTGATATAACTTTCAAGAGTATTTTTCTTGGGCCTTTTGTTTTACTCTTCAAAGCTGCATCTAATCTATTAGTTGGATGAATACAATATTTAAGCAATTCATTTCTTAAAATTTGTTGCCCCGCATTTGCATCTAATCTCAAAAAACCAACAAGTTTATCTGCCATCCACTTAGCTGAAACTTTGATTTTCTCACTAATAACACATGAGTGATCTGAATTACATGTCTTTATTTTGTAAGTAACCCCATCGACATGGTAGAAGCATACACTCTCCATTCACATCCGTCACTACCACACTGTGCTGTTACTCTACACTTCTCATTTTTTATCCTTAATAAGAGGAAATCCCCATTGAACAGCATATTCATATAATACTTTCCTAAAGGAGTAAACATTAGCAAATATCATCCTTTGCAACAACCTGAATTTCTCCCCTTCTGGTATTGAAAATTCATCCACATTCAAACAAAAACCTATTAAATCATTTTCAAACTCACTATCTAAATCAATTTCAATTTCAACAGCATAATCATTTGATTCATATCCAGATAGGATACCACTATTTTTCTGAATCATTTTCTACTTCCTCTATCACCAATGAACTATAAATATAATCATCATAATTTGCACCCATCTCATCTTCATTAGTAAAAGCATACAAATTATTATTTGTTTCTATTTCATCATCAACCATCCCATAATCAATTTCATTAGTACTTATGGATGCTTTCCCTTTAGCCAACTTCTTACTTGTCTTATCTTCCTTCTAGAATTTCTTCTAATTTTCCTATTCATTAGCCTCCTGGGATTGTCATTCCCAACAACATGATTATCAATGTTAATAGCATCATATATAGTTATCATTTTCATTCATACACAGATTGATAAAACCTTCTAGAATTGTTTCTAATTTTCCTATTCATTACCCCCTAGGATTGTCATTCCCAACAACATGATTTACAATGTTAATAGAATCATAGTTATCATTTTCATTCACATCCAGATTGATAAAACTATCTCTCTTATGATTTAACTCGAACATCTTCTTCATATCAGCATCACAACTTACTTCCATTCTCTCTCCAGTCCCAGGAATATCACAACGGAGAACAATTGCTACATTAACACTACCAGCAACATTTTTAAAGGCATGCTCACAAACATAAGAGATTATGTCAATGTGTGAATGCTATTCAGGATCAATGTTCTTAATAGAAAAATGTTGGTTTCGGTGATGTATCCTAAAATCATAAACACTAGCAAAGCAAGTCTACAACCAAAAATAAATCAAGCAAAATTAGGATCATAATAAAAAAACAAACTACTCAAATAAAATATTAATGATTTACTTTCTAAAAAGGTCTATCATTATAAGCAAACTTATGCGCAGGTAGTAGAAAAATATAAAAAAACACCACAAGACATAATTTCGAAATCTAATAGTTGATGCATTTTTCTATAATCTAAACTCATATTTTGTTCCAAGAAACTATAAATATACAAATTTTCCTTTGATTACAAAAATAATCATAATATAACAAAAATACCCAAGAAAACCCTAGATATCACTCTTTATATTTTAGATTTGGGTTTAGTACGTACAAATATGTCATTCTAAGTCCATATATGTAAATCTTACATGAAAAATTGTAGTATTAAGTCCATTTTACACCATCCATGCATAAGAGTTAGAAAAACCCCAAACTAAAGAGGTTATTAGTGCTTATTTATTATCTTGGAAAGCCATTTATTTATTTTTTATTTTTGTTTAAACACTACTAAGAACACATGCAAGCACTGATCGGATAAAAAAGTTACCATCTTTGCGTCAATACTCGAATGATGCTGTTCTTGAAATATTTAGAGCATAACTCACTTGATTGTTGAATTGCTACTACCGATCATTCATCACTTTGATGGCTGCAATATTTTAGTGAAAAGGAAGGCAAAAAGACTGAACAGATATGGCAAGAGAATAAGAAGGCAGTTGCGGGTGAATATAATAATGGGTATAGGTAGGGTTTGGAGATAACATATGTGAAGATGACAACTTTTGGCTTTTAGAATGCTTGCGGATTAGAATTGTAATTAGATATTAGGAATGTTTTTTTGCTTTTAATTATTGGCGATTCTAGATCATTTTCTATTTGGGTAAATTGGTCATTTAACAAGTTCTGTTAGACAAACTTAACAGAAGTTAATGGGAGGGTGAAATTTGCAATATTAAAAAATCACAAGGTCTGTTTAGTAATATAGTCAAACTTTAAAGGAGGTAAATATAATTAACCTAAGGAAACCTCACTCATTCATAATATTGTAAATGAAAACCATTTCAATAAATAAAGTAAATGTTACTATACTGTACTAATATTGTTAATAGTTAGAACAAGGTACATTTTGTCGCATTACCATGTAGGAGTAAATAGAAACTCTTTTATTTATTTTTAAAAAATAAAATTAAAAAAATATTTTTAAAAATTAAAATCATTTATAATTTGAATCATATTCTAATAAATATGTTACAAAAAGTAAGAAAAAAAATGATATATTACAATTTGATTAAACTACTCATATTTTATCAAAATTTCAAAATTTTTACATCGAATAAATGTGATATACAATTTTGAAATTTTTTCAAATAAATTAATATTTTAATATGATAATCTACACGATAAAATAAAATAATAATATATTTAAAATTATTTAAATTATAATTATTTAAATATAAATAAATAAATAAATAAATAAACTAAATGGAGAAATCCAAATCCCATTTTGTCAAACATCTTGGTTCTGCTCAAATTATATGTGCGCCTAAGACCATCATTGACCGAACCCAAAAGACACCATCATTGACCGAACCCAGAACACCAAGACCACCAACCCCCGCCCCTCCCCCCGCTCTCCCTCGCCGGGGGGGCCCCGTAAGCTCAAAGCAGAAAGAAACAAAGAACTTATCAAGACTATAAACTGCACTTTGTACAGCCACTACATGGGCAAGTCTTCTTCAAACTCCAGTTTCTGACTAAGAATCTAAGGTAACTTTGCTTTTTGGCTAAATCCCTTACACTTCTTGCACTATATTGTATTCTGAATACTCTTTTCAGCTTTATCTTTTTGTTTACTTTGTGTTTGTTAGATTGCTGTAAAACTGAGTGAGAATAAGAACAAATATTGTAGCTTTTTGACAAATTAGTGTATTTGTTGTGGAAGTGGGAGTCTGCTGTACATTGTTTTTGGTGGGGGTTGTTTTGTTTTCGGGGGTTTAAACAGTATCTGTGTTCAAAATAAAAAAGTGGTCAATTTTCTGACGGCAGAAATTTAAGGCTTGTTTGGTTTTGAACTTGCCTCTGGTTTATCATTTGGAAACAAAGATTTGGGCTTGCTTTTATTTTGAGCAGTGTATAAGTGAATGGATCTAGTTCTTGTTTTTTCTTTGGTTTTTTATTGATATTTTTGATAGAATATGAGAATGTGGCCATAAGGAATTTCAGACTATTGAGGAAACAATGCAGCAACTGCTGTCTTGCTGCAATTGAGGAGGGTCATGACTGAGGAATAGTAATTCAGGGGCATATACAAGCCCAGGAACGCCCGAGTATGGGGACAATTACGGCAGAAGGATACCAAAAGGTTGGAGCTCTGAACGAGTTCCTTTACCGACAAAATGTGGTAGGAGGCATGTTAGTGCTGCTGCATTGATGCCATTCAACAGTGGAAAGACTTTGCCTTCAAAGTGGGATGATGCTGAGAGGTGGATTACTAGTCCTGTTTCTGGATATGGGGTCTGCAAGACTCCAACTGTACAGCCTCACAGGCAGCCTAAATCGAAGAGTGGCCCACTTGGGACTCCTGGACTTGTGTATTTGCCGAATTATTCACCTACTGTGCCCGTTCTTGAAGGCGGTGGAAGTGGGAGGAATTTCGTGGCAGGTTCACCGTTTACAACTGGTGTACTGGTGCCTGATGGTTTATCAATTCATTATGCTGTGGGGAATGGTGTGAAATCTCACTCTGATTATGCTGAGAGTGCAATTGCTCATTCTAGTGCTGCAGAACAAATACCTGGATTGTCAGATTCATCAATTCCAAGTTCTCAAGGTACAATGTGCTTGTTTGTTTTTTGTGTTCTTTCTTAGTTGTTGACAGTTCTGACGCATTTATCCAAATGTAGTTCCAGTTTCTTAGGTGTCAACTGAGTTGGCTAGTGGAAGTTGTGTAACTTCAAATATATTGATGTCATTTTACTGATGACTGATGAGAGGAAAAAACATTATCCCCATAATTCATTAGCTCAGAATCCAGCTGCAAAACAAAGGTTTGCTGAGAACCATCAGTTTACAGAAAGCTATAAGCTGTTAAATTGGATTAGTGCAGCAAAACTCAATTTACTGTTCCTGGCTTGAATTTAGACCAAGTGCCAAAATTCTTTAAGCTGAAAGCTAGATGTTCCCACATTTGATGCTTGCTTAATTTTAAGAATGTGAAAAACAAAAGTTCTGTTTGTATTTCCCATTGCCTTTAATATGCCGTGACTCAATGGTTGGTGTTTCCAAATCAAGCTATTTCAACCCTGTTAAATTTCATCTCAAGGCATCTTGAAGTGTTGATATTCTTGGCTTGGTGTGCTGTTATTTCTTACTTTCTAGCTTTGTGCTGCTGCTTCTGCTCTGATGATTGATAGCAATAAAGAGAGTGATGCCCTATGGCCTCACTGGAGGAGTGTGGCCAGTCTGTTAAATGCAGTAGGTTCTTTGTCACATGATTTATCTGGTCAGTATGGGTGTTTGAAGTGCAATTTGACCCAGAAAGCTGTTTGGATGGGTGTGCAATGGCTTGGTTCATCCTAAATGTCCATCATATTGATTCTTCTTGCAGTTCTTCTAGCTTCTTCATGTTGTGCATTTATCCAGTTATTTAAGCTTTGTTGTGCTCAACTTAAGCCAAACATAAAATTGAGTGCACAGAGCAAATTTTGCTTGGAACATTTTTGTTTTCCAGTGGATTCCAAGATTTGTTTCCAAATTTCTTGGAACTGTTTATGGAATTTACTGAGATAGTCTAGCTTTTATTCAAGTTTTTTCTGGGGTTTATGAATGATCCTCCCTTATTGAATTGCACAATCATATACGGTCCTCCATCAGGGAAAAACTCATATTTCTTGGTAATACTTTCTGGTTTTACATACTTATTTCGATTTGAGTGTGCAGATGATAAACTTGGCGGCTCTAAAGAGGCAGAGAGGAGTGTATCACGTGTTATCTCACGTAGGGACATGGCAACCCAGATGAGTCCTGAGGGAAGCACCCATTCATCTCCTAAAGGAAGGTCATCATTCTCTGCCTTCCCTCTGCCAATTCCGGCTGCAGATGAGCAACACGACTATTCTGCTAAAGTTGAAGTTAGAGATGTCCAGGTAGATAAAGGTGCTACTGTGACCAGCCAGTCCAAGAAACTTGGTCGAAGGAAGTTGAGAAAAAAATCGTCAGATTTTAAAGACTTATCTTTGCAATGGGATGTTTCAGGGGCTGCAAAGGGCTCGTCAAAGTACTCTCTCTTTCTCTTCTGACATTCCTTCAGTTACTTTTAATGATCAAAATATTTCCTGTCTTCCGCATAGAATGTGTTTTAGCCTTTAGGATCAGGATGATTCACCAGGCCTAATTCCGCTGCAAACTAACACATTTCTTCATGAAGCTCTGCCTTGACATGCCTAGCATAGAACTTAATCTTTTCAAAATTTCTGATTGAGATCCTTTCCAACTCTGTATTCCAATAGTTGAGTTCGCTACGTATTCATTTTGGAACGAAGAGAAGTAGGAAAGGGAGTTAAAAAAAAAAAAACAAGAACGGAAAAATGTTTAGTTTGCATGGCAGGAAATTGCAAGGCATGCAATTAACATTTCAATTCATCGTATTGTTTCAGGTTACAAAGACAAGAAGCCAAGATCAATGCTTGGGAGAACTTGCAGAAGGCAAAAGCCGAGGCAGCAATCCGGAAACTTGAGGTTTGGATGTTACGTGTACAGTTGACAGTTGTGGAGACATCTATCCGTTGAGAGCTCATTCGAATTAAAAACTTGATAGCTGTGTAATTTCTTCTTTGACTGCTCTGAAAGTTTTTTCGTTATCATTTTCAGATGAAACTAGAAAAGAAAAGATCAGCATCCGTGGATAAAATCTTGAACAAGCTGAGAGCTGCTCGGACAAAAGCACAACAGATGAGAAGCTCAATTAGAGAGAATCAAGCTCATCATCGGTCATCTAGAATTTCTGGGAAAGTGTTCTTTCCCAAATATATGAGAACAAGTTCTCTGAGTCGGTGCTTCTTTTGCTGCACTTGATTGCCAATTCTCTATATCTACACCTCGCTTTTCGTAAATAGCTGAACTTATTTATTATCAGGGGCGTTTTTTTATTGGGCCCAACAATTGAAATTTGTATGATCACGATATGCTACAGTATTATAGACTCCTGAAGGCTTTTTCGAGCTTATTTTGGTGGGCACTGTCAAAGTTCAACATTTTGATGTGAATTACTGTCAAAGTTCTATAGATGAGTGATTTTGTTCATCCTTTTGTCTTGTTTCAAGTATGGGAAATAAGGAAAATGGTCCGATTAAATTTCCCTATTTGATTAAACGCTATAATTTTCTCACATTCTGGATCAATTTCCCACCATCCAAATATTGCATGCAGACTAAATAACAAAACATTGTCATATGAAAATTAAAATTTTTTAAGTATGTTGATTACAAATCAAGATGGAATTAATGATATCTATACATAATTTCTTCAAATTTGTTTATGTCGAGAAAATGGATAGGTAAATCAAGAGTGTAACAGAAGAATAATCAATATCATGCAACAATTACTTTTGTATCATAAAGGGTTAATGGAATTTTGCACCCCTCAACTATGCATGTTTAGCATTTCACTACCTTAAACTTCAAAATTTTAGTACTTTAATACAATTACATTACATTCAATCAATTTGAAACGCTAAATGACAAATATAACATTTAGTATTGTGTGCATTTCATAAAATACCCACATGAGGTGCAAATTTAACTTGTGGTATAGGGTGTTTTCACCAATGAAATGTGGATAAGCAAATTAAGCAATTTTGATATGATTTCAAGTGATTACACTGAAGTGCTAAAAATTAGAAGTTTGAGATTGTAAATTGCAAAAATTAATTAGTTGGGGTGTAAAGTGCTAAACTAGCATATTGAGGGTGCATAATGCCATTCACACTATCATAATTTCCCAAATAATTACATAGTTATTTTTGGATAACTCCTTTAGGCTAAACTTACATTTTCTTTCATTTGTTTATACATATCATTTCCAATTGTTAGATTAAATTAGTGGTATTAAATAAACGTATTATTTAAGGGTCTTATGACCTTCTTATCCAACCGCATGACCCTTCCAATGATTACATGTAAGTCCACTTCAAAGATATGCTTTAATCTTTGTTTTGTTCATTCTCCATTTTTTTAAAATTAAATTCAATAAAATCATGAAGAAATGATGGAGATTTATGGCAGGCAAGTACTCTCCATTTATTGAATATGTAATTAAGCAAATTACATACGAGGATCCAGACAGTATTAATGACCACACATTTTCATTAAACTAAACTAATTCCCGGCAGGTAACACAAATTATAAAAGAGGAAGACATCAACCTTATCTGTATCACAACTCGAAAAACTCTGCCACCCCAATCCCAAGCATATTATAGTGACTTTAATTAATTGCAGCTACATGAAGACACCTTCAGACGGGGGGGCTCATTTATACTAGTCTTGCTAGAGTATCGACCTCAGTTTTCCACTTATTTTTGGGCTTTCCATTAGATGAGGAGCCGCTGTACAAGTCGGCTGATGCCAACCTTGTAGAATTAACATAATCTGGTGGACAATGTGCAGGTAGGCCGGCAAAAAACAAGCACAGAACTCTGAGCAATGTCATAAGAGCAGTTTCCTTGTATGCCGACCCCCAAACAAGTCCAATTATAAAGCTTCTAAACAGCTCCCAAATAGAGTTTATGATCATGGGTATGAGCCATATGATGGAGAAATAATTCTTGTTTGGTACTTCATCAACAATCTGCAGCTTTCAGCGCAATCGTATCAATATATAAAGAAAACACTTTTAAAAAAAAGGTTAATTGTAATTGTACATGCACTCTTCTTAATTAGAACTATTATCGATTTGTGGGTTGGGTTTAAAGTTTGTACGGTTCATCTGGACAAATAGACGCATGTTGGGTCCAATCAGAGGACACCAGCTCCCTCCATTCCCAAAATTGAGCAGGACATTAACTGGTATCGTGTGATTGGACACAAGTTGCACTCAAATATTCGAATTTATTCCCTTTTGTGGGTTTATATATGTTAAATTATACATCAATTGTTGTACTTGAATAGCTTTATACTAAAAAGATAAAGAAAGATACCGGCCTTTGTAAATGCTGTTGAAATATGCGCTCGTCCCAAAATGCTTAAACTCGGTGAAGGAATTATCAGAGGGCACTCGAGGCACAATATCATTGCAATAAACAGTCCTATAATAATTAGGGAGGAGATTATTAGTAATTTGGTCTTTCATATATTCAGCAAACCTGTTGCTCATCTCCAACCCTTGGTTGCCCAAAAGTATAGACCCCAACTAATTTCTTCAACAATGTGGTTTCTCCATGATAAGCCAAAATTGCTGGAAATAGAATTGCTAATGCACCTCCCAAGCTGTGACCTGAGACTATGAATTTAGCATTGTCATTATTCTTCAAAAGGTCCCTCAGCTTTTCCCTAATTGTGTAGTAAGCGTATTCATGTCCACCAACGACTTGTGCCAAGTCCTTGGGCCAACCATGGTCCTTCTGTTGCCCCAGAGCTTTTAAAAATCCAGCATGAATTTTTCCCACATCTGGAAGCTCATACCATGATAGATCCACGTCTGTTATCCAATCTAGTGTATCGAACGGTGATGTTCCTCTGAAGCTCACAACGATCAGCTCCGAATCGGTGTTTTCATCTTTTCGAAACAAGAATGCTTGTGTTGCTGATTGCTCTAGATAATCTATTATCCCAAAAAAAAAAAACTAACATCTTATTGAAACTGCTTACAGTATAAATTTTTTGAAATTGAAAAATAGTTTTCAAAAAAGAATTTGTTAATAAAAATTTTGAAAAACAAATGTTTTGTTTTCGATATTTAGAAAAGCTGAAAGTTATTTTAAAAAGCAATCGTGAATGTGTTTGTTTTCGAAAGTGTATTTTTTAATTTGAAAAAAGTACTTCACAGTTTTTTTATAAATAGTTGAGAATGAGAAGTTAACTAACGCGACTTAAATAAGAAATTACCGTTCCAGAAATTATAAAATCCCAAGAAATCCATCTGCAAAAGATATTTGAACACAATTTAATTAATTTTCACGATTCTAACCAAACTTAAATAGATCACAATACGCGTTAGCAAAATAAGACATAAAATTTGTGTATCTTATTTTGGAAAAAAAAATAAAAATCTAAAAAGAAGGAAAAAAATTTTACATTCCAGTAATCGGTGACTGTGGATTCAGTAAAAGCACTGTTCTCATAAGCAACTTTGGAAGCCATAATAGAGAGATGGGGATTATAATCTATCTACTATCCCCGGATTTAATGTTCTCATCCAACGTCCGCCGCATGTCTAGAAATGCAAGAATCGACATGTACTTGGCCGATGTTGTGTCCGGGATGCTTACCACTTGACCTACGAACAAATCAAAATAGATTAATTAAAACTTAGTTTAATTTTTTTTAATAATTAGTAACTCAGTTCTTAATATAAATTGAAAGGAACCACAATAAGGACTGAAGTTTGGTGACCTAATGAACACAGTTGCAACCAAAAAAATTAAAACAATGTTGTAGTGGAAAAAAAAGAAAAAGAAAAAAAAGTGTTGTTTGTCATTATTCTTCATTATTGTAAAAAATATTATTTGTAAAAGTACTGTAACAATTTTTTGATGGGATATTGTGAGATAAAAAAGTAACTAGAAAACAAACATGTGTGTAATGATTATAAAATATTATTGGGATAAAAGTAAATATTATTCTATATCCAAATAGCACTTTAATATTTTTATTTGTTCATATATAGAGTAGACACTATCAATTATATTTATACGTTAGGCCCAATTCAGACACACTATATTACTCTATTTATGCTATTTATAGCTAATGGGATATAATTTCAAGTTTATATTTATAATATGTACACAAAAATGCCTAAAAAATTAATTTGCCTAAAAAAACATGTACACAAATTTTTAGGGCAAGAAATATCCTTTTCGATCTAAATCTTCTCCGTTTGAATATCATGATTGGATAATTTCTGTCGTAGTGTGTCTGTTATGGGTGGGAATACAAAACTTGAAGATGGATGAAAATTTACTATTTCTAAAATTGTTTTTACTTCTGTTGGATATAATTTCCGAAATAAGTTGATACAAATTCCAAGGCAAAAAAGTGTTTATCAATCTGTATATTCTGAATCTATATTTGATTCAATAGGGACGAACAGAAGGAGCATAGTTTTCTAAATAAAATATATATATATATATCATAAACAAATAGAAATACAAAATTGAAACTAATTCAAACAAATTTATTCTTTTGCAAAAATTTAGAATATGTAGTATTCAAACTGATGAAGGGTAAAGTGTATCACATGTAAATTAGCTTGCTTCATGATATTGATTCAAAGTATGTAGTATTATTTTCGTTAATAATAATTATATCAATATGGATGTGATGTAATCACTATAATGAGGTTTTTTTATAAAGACATTAACTTAAAAAGGATTATTTCAACAACTAAAATTTCTACGAAAAAATAAAGGGAAAAAAGGAATTGTTTTGAAAACCATGTAAATTGCTTATTAAATTCAGCCGTCTTTTAAGCTCGATCTGTGGGGTTAAATTTCCTTATTTAATCAATCTTTAAGCCATTTTCTTCGATCAAAAAGTTTTAAATTACTGCCTTGGCCTATAATAGTCTCCACTGAGAAAATTATAAGATGCTTGAATTTGTGTACTCTCCAAGCATAGTACTTTTTCCAATAGCACAGACACGATCCAACAAAAGAAGATATCCATGCATGCATGTTGTATTATATATATAGTACTTGTCTTGTAGTCGTATATTCAAGGTCTTCAATCTGCACAAACACACACACACAAGGTCTGCAATCTGCACAAACACACACACAGATGAATGACTCCTGTCTCACCTTTTCTTGCACTAATTTCCTGTCTCACCATATGAATGCTTAACATATGTATTTTGTTATATAAATAGTATTATGTCAATATACACATGTCAAACATATCAAGTGTGAGTTAGAAAATCAGTACAGAAAGTGAAATTGGAACTTGGAAGATTTGTGATTCCCAGCTATACCCCCTATCCAAAAAGAGTTGATGAATTATCCAAAAACCAAATAGTTTTATCAGTAAGCAATAAACTAGACCAAAAACAATTGCAAATGTGAGAGGCAAGAAATTAATTAAGAATAATAACACCATGCATGCGTTAATTAATCAAAGAATAAACAAGTTAATTAGTAGAGTACTCTACCCTTAATTATATTGTAGATAAGCACAAAAATGTTGGTATTCGCGTGTATCAAAC
Source organism: Cinchona pubescens (assembly GCA_025175665.1). Classification (NCBI taxonomy): domain Eukaryota; kingdom Viridiplantae; phylum Streptophyta; class Magnoliopsida; order Gentianales; family Rubiaceae; genus Cinchona; species Cinchona pubescens. The sequence continues at coordinate 3,369,052 of JANKKI010000090.1, forward strand.
TTTTAAGTCCCTTCTCGAGCAAATTCCCAATCCATGCCATTGGTTTTGCAAATAGTCGCAAAATTATTTGCACAATGATCGTAAGAACTATGAACCATCTTGGTGCAAATGGTATCTTAGTCCCTTTGGGGCAATCTATAAATTTTCTCTTATCTGTATTACTGGAAAACAAGAAGAAAATGAGATCAACTAGGCCAGCTTTCTCTGGACTCAGCAGCATATAATTGCTGCAAAATGACTTGTTGCAAGCCATTGTTTTGTTGCCTAGCTAAAACTAAAAGAGATTTCGACAATAATGAGAATGAATATATATATTCCACTAAGTGCTACTAGTAGGACTTGGAGAAAGCAATGCTTCTTCAAGCCACCTATTTATAGGGGTGGATGGATTAGTGGAAATGAATTTTTTTTTTTGGCTATGGATAATTTCGTCATTTTATTATTTTTATTTTTTCTTGGTGATCCTAGTCACGAGTGTGGAAAACATGTTGCTCCTGTTTCAGCTAACCTTTATGGATTATTGATTTTAATTATTATCCACGAGTTCAGCTACTTCGTCCGTTTAATTAACTTTCTCATAATTGACCTTTCTTTTTTGGGTAACAACATCTATTCTTAATGAATAATGTATATAAATTTACTTTATTTTTTATGAAATTTTTTAAGATAAAAGTGAAATTAATAGCAAATATACTGCTTGGAAACTTAAATTTTTGATATAAGTTAGGAAATTAAACAAAATTCAGTTTTGAAATCTAAATATATGGACCACAAAAAATTAATATTAACAAAAATAAATGAGACGAAAGTCGGAGCAAAAATATTGATATTGCCCTGAATATGACATTTCACAGAAAAAGAGAAAGAAATTTTTTTTTTTTTTTTTTTTTTAAATGGCATTCTCCCTACGCAATTAAGTAAAAGGTTGGGCCGAATTCCTTCACAAGTTATTCACCCCTTCATAAATGTAGCAACCGGACAAATACCTCTCCGCCACCTGGATGATGTTCAGACAAATGCTTCTTTCTGTTCAATTATATTGGGTCACAGTGCATCTATTCTCTTAATTATTTGACAAGCATATATAATTGGGACCAATTAGAATATTTTCTTTTCAAAATCAGCATAGGAAAATAATTTTTAAAATCACAAATTCAGAATCACTTATAAAAATCAATTTATAGCTTGTAAAATCATATCGAATCACTAATCATTGATTTTAATTATTCAACCGAATTTTGTTTATTTTATTTTCAAATTTTGTAATATAACTATAACTTTATCACTTTTTCAATTTGTATAAATGCATTTATAATATTAGTCTTTTGTGTACAACTCATGAGATATATTCTATATGCTTCTCTCCCAATACAATCTGACAATATTGTCTTTGATTTTACACGTATATGCATTCACGAATCTAAGACATTTTAAGAATGTATGTGTACACACCCATATGATTAGTGAGATTTTCTGCTTCTATTAGACACTATGGATCAGCTCTAAGTTAGTTAAACTGATTTTGGCTAAAAAATTATTAGAATTTAGGAATCATGTTTAGATTTAATATATATATATATATAATTAAAGTTGCTTATGAAATTGCCAAAAGTTACTGGATATTGATGTTCTGGTGAAAAGAATATCATGCAAATATGAATAGGTTTTCTAGACTTCATCGTTTATGAGCCAATTGTACATGGAAAGAAAGACTGCACGCGAAGATCACTTGGCTAAAATTAGTTTCATTGTTTCCACTTTAAGTCTTTCATAAATTTTAGCGATAAATTTTTATGTTTACCAAAATATATGATGCATGAAAAAATTTGCCTTCAACTCGACATTATGGAGTAGTTAGTCCTCCGTTAATTTGAGTTTGAACTTTAATGAGCATTACCCCTCTAAAACTCTAAGTAATAACGTTTCAAAAAATTCTAAACTAACAAAAGAAAAGAACTACAGAAAATGCTTAGGTAACAAAGAAACTTAATACTCCAAACTATTGTCTCATTTAACGACCAAAATACTTCGATCTCTATTAAATATTGAATGGACATCCTCAAGTGCCCTACATGTCAATTGTACTATTAGGAGTCGTAAATGCTATCATCACCCTTCTTTCCACAAGCATATCAGTGCATGGGGACAGTACCAATCACATGCCAGAGGCCCCATCCATTTAGACACTTGTGGGGAAAAATTGTGGAGTCAATAATTTGACTTCCCAGATAAGAATTTTTTTGCATAATTATTATTAAAAATATTATTTAAATAAAAAATCCTAATAATTTTTAAAATGTAATATATTTTTGTTAAAGGGTAATTAAAATATGTATTTAAACCACCTTTAAATGTTATTTAGAGAATAGAACTCTTTAAAATGACCCATCTTTGTTTTCAAGATAAGTTCCTATCTTTATAAGTGGGATTTCAGAGAAAAATTCTGAAAAAGTTGATTAGTGAAAGATGTTCCTTTATGAAAAAGAAGAGATAAGAGAAGAAAAAGATGAAGTTTCAAAAAAGGCATGCATGTTTTTGCATTATGCCATCATGGAATTTGGAAAGTGATTCAACAACCTACTCTTCTTCTTAATTATATAAATTAATTTCATTTTACACCTCTCAACTTATATTCAACACTCACTTTGTACTTTAAATTTTAGTTTTGGACACTTTACACCCTGAATTCTCAAATTTATTCCACTTTAGTCTCTTTTTTTTAACACCATTAAAAAAGATAACGGCATCTTTATTTTGCATCCAAAATCATTGTTGTACATTTTGCTAAATTTGTTGTACACAAGGCAAATTTTCGTTAATTTTTGAGATGACATTAAAAAAAAAGACTTGAAGAATGAATTTGAGAGTTAGAGATACAAAGTATCTAGAACTTAAGTTTAAAGTGCAAAGTAATAATCAAGTATAAGTTAAGGGTGCAAAAAGGAATTAATCCTAATTATAATGCATTGGTTAAATCTTCGTACTTAGTAGTAACTGTCTAACAGTTGTTTTTTGACACGTCTGAGGCTCCCGTTCAGTGTTTTTCATCAAACGGAAGAAATTGGGTTTTTTTTTTTTTTTTTTTTTTTAGGTAGGAGGAAAAAAAAATGTTTTGGAGGGCTCAGCTTAAAGAAGTCTGAAATCCGACTGCTACTGGTATTGAGCGTAGGAAAATATTTACATAGATTTAATCTTTAGTTTCACTTGTAAATTATACGATTAAAATTAAATTTTATAAAATTTTATTTATATGAATTGATATCATAAATTTCATAATATTTAATTTATATCACAAAATTTACAAATAAAATTAAAAATTAAACCTACTTAAATATTTCATTTGAACGTCAATAATTGCTGGGACAACTGGACAAGACAGTATAGTCTACTTACTATTTTGTTTTTATTTTTGGTAATAAAAATATTTAATAGGAGGACAGGTTATCTTTCTTTAGGATAGGGTTCAATGAATATTTTAACTGTTTATTATGATTCTTGTATGTCGCATACTAAACAGGAATTCAGGATAACAAAAGTCCATTCTTAAATTTTTATTGATACTTTAAATTGGCCAAATTACTATTTGAACCGATTTCTGTTAGCAATCTATGTACTACGTGGGGCCGTTTGTTCAAAAAATTTTGGCGTTTACAGAGTAATTTTTTTTGTATGAATCATTGTTTTAGTTAGGAATAGAAAATTTCTATGTCCACCTACCCGTAACCCAGCTACCGCTCTTTAAAGTTTAGGTTATTTTGTATTAAATTTTTTAATATTTTTTTTATTATTTTACCCCTTTGACTAACGGTTAAATATAAATTCGACGTTAATTTTTTAAAAAGATAAATTTATCCTTAAAAACCAATTACAGTAAACCCGTTTAAGATTTAAGCAAAATTTTACTTTATCCCTCAGATAAGTTTTGTAGTATTTAATACATTGGAATAAAAATAAAATTCAATAATGCTATCAATATTGTTAAAAATATAAATATGCTCCAAATTAATTACTAATATTCTAATTCTCGAATTATACTTTCTTTAATATTTATAATTTAAAAGTACGATGAAATAATTAATTTTAAAATTTTTGATGAATTATTAAAGGTATTTCATCTAAATTATTTTAATTTAAGTTTTTATTTATATGATAAAGTTCCTTCATATAATTTAGATACTAGTTAAATTATATTAACAAAGGAAAAAGGTAAGAAGAAAATTATTTTAAATAAACATAAAGAAAAGCAAAAGGAAAATAGATGCATATAATTTTAATAGATGGTTATAAGTTTCGTATATTTTAAAATTTATTTTTACATGAAATTAAAATATAATAAAAAGACCAAAATATACAAAAAGTGTTAAGAAATTTTTATATTTAAATTTTTTGCACAAATATTTTTAAAGAATCACTGGTGTTGGTAGACATCATTATATTTTTAGTTGTTTTAATAATATTTTTATATTGATCAATGACTAAAGTAGGTTATTTGATACAAAACTTGAATTAGGATTAAAATAACAAATATAATAAATTTTAAGATGTTAATTTTATATATTCTTGCAGTATCTAGGTTAGGTTAATTTTATATATTTTGGCAGTGTCTAGGGGTAAAAATATCTTTTTGACTTTTTAATAGTTAAATTGTTGACAGAAGGGGCAAAGTGAGAAAAAATAATATTAGGGTGTTTAGTGCAAAACAGTCGAAACCTTAAGGGGATTTAATGTATTTAACCCTTTAAATAATGGCTTATGAATTCATTTTATTTTTAAAATTACCACTTTAAATAGTGGAATCTATTAGTTGGAGATATCACTTGACATGCCACTTAGTAGGAACTTCCCATAATAAAGTTTCTCCATGATTATAACGACCACTTCCAATTTTTATTTTACCTTTTTTTTCACAAAATTATTAAAGAGGTGTTTGGTTCCCATTGGAAAATCAAAATTAAAATAAGAATAATCGATATATGTTTATGTCATTCTATCTTATTTGTTTGATTTGAATAGAAAATGAGTTTCATTACATTAATAAATTTAATTAAGTTGAAATCCAAATCGCATGTGAGGAATGAAAGTGTTCTAGATATTTTATAATATTTTCATTCTAATAAAATAATTCTTATAATGATTAACTATACAATATTTATAAATATTATTAATTTAATTTTCATTTTCATTTTTTTCTCTCGTATTCATAAACTAAACATCTCCTAAAATCGTTTATAAACTAAACATCTCCTAAATTTAGGACACATTTTTATACAAAGGAGTATCACGCCAAGGGTTTTTTTTGGTAGTAACGCCAAGGATATCATTAATAGCGAAAAAACAATAATCAAACTTAAATATGGAATTCAAAAACTATCACAAACAACCAAACAAAATTATAGTCAATATTAATTGGGGCATGCAGATGGAAACAGAATACTCGCATTACAAAAAACACAATAAATTTCTTCAATTATGTGACAGCTCACTTGACATAACTGATAACTACAGAAATTTGGAGATAGTTTATTTATTATGAACACTAATTTGATATTTTGTAATTTTAGTTTTAGATATTTTGTATGTGATTCGTAGGAGTATTGGGTTAAAATTAGGTTTTATGTGTTTTGGTAATTTTTAGTGTTTATTTTGTGTTAAAATTATTAGAAATGTTCGTATGTTTTTATGGTGCAGAAAAAAATAATTTTGGAAGTTTAAAAATAAAGGACATTAAGTTAGAAACTTACAATCCTGAAAAGAAAAAAAAAAAAAAATCCCGAAAACCAGGTTCGTTTTTTAGCCTGGCCAAAAATTTTTGCAGCAAGAAATCCGACATGGAGAAGAATTAATTGTGGGCTGTAATTGAATTATTCACAAGAAACTCATATATTTCTATTATTAAGTTAGAAGTTTAGTTTTTTCCAGGGCATTTTAGAGAGTAGTTGCTAGGATTTTCTGCCGACAATAATACATACTCTATTGTATTAAATTCCATTCCTTAACAATTACAAATTTTGATTTCATGAGTTTATTCATGGATTTTTATTCTTTTGAACTATTGGATTTGCAGATTTTTTGGACAAAAAATGATCAATCTTCGGAAGATTATCTTTTACCCTTTGTTAATTGGTTATTTTTTCTCTACTTTAATTTTTCCATATTTAGTTTTCGTTTTACTATTGTTTTCAATTTATATTAGTTTAGTTTCAATTGATAGTTTAGTTGTCATTAGGTGTGTTAATTCATGTTTCCATTAGTTAATTACTTGAATTCAAAATTTTAATCATTAAGGTTAATCAATTCATAGTTCATTAAATCAATCATTTGGTATTTTTAACTTGTGTTCTTATATTTCCATTAAGTTATTAGGGTTAGTTAATTAATTTGTTTTTTTAAGTATAAGAATAAAAACAAAAAAAATCCAAAAAAGAATAATTCTTTTTAATTGTGATCATCTAAATAATGTTTGATATTAGGTATTCGATAATTAACTTAATTTGATATTCGTAAAAACGATCTCTATTGCATCTATACTACTACGCGACTCGTGCACTTGTGGAGACATGTGTCAATATGTAGTTATCTTTTTGAATTAGGATTTGACAAGTATACAATCCAATAATATTTATATTTTTTTCAAATAAAAAATAATGATAAATAACAACCTAACCTCTTTGGTATGTGATGTATCTTTTCTTAAAAAAAAAAAAGAAAAGAAAAGAAAAGAAAATTTAACTAGTATAATTAATTACTTAACCATGAAAATGTTATGCTTTAAAAAAAAAAAAAAAAAAAACTAGGATAACATTAATAGGTAAATCTTTCATGTATCGTTAGTGTAAAAAAAAAAATTACACTATCGGGTGTAGATATATGTCATATGTGAAAAAATTATATTTAAAATTTAAATAATACACATATGACATGTATTCATACCCGAAGTGTAAAAAATTTTTACACCGATAATACATAAAAGATTAATCCAACATTCATATAATGAGCTTAGTAATTACGTATGTTACTGAAAAAAAAAAAATGCACCTATAGAGACTTCATAATCTAATTTGAATAGTTCAATACAGGGAAAAAAATCTATTAGTTGCACATGTATGAGTAGATATCATCATGCTTACCTATAATGCCTATTAGAGTATCAAATGTCATTTTTTTTTACACAAATATATATACACATATATATATATATCATAATAGTAGAAACCACTATATTACAGTAGCAAATCTACATTCAAGTGTCCCACTGACCAAATGAAAATATCAATTTTAGTCATATAATTTTAAAAAAAAATTAGTTTTACCTCATTAATTTATAAGTATGCCCCACTTCGTTTTAGGTATTTTGTTTTGCAAAATTTTGATTTTCACGCCACTAATTTGTTGAAAATCATTGTAACCATTTGTGGATTTTTTATACAAAAAAGTTTGTACTTGAATGTAATGAATTATTCGGCATATAGTTTCTTATATTCTATTCCATTATTACTTATTAAATACATATATTTGGAGAATTTTATAGTTACGTTAAGATACTATACCGCAATATTTTAAAATTTGTATTGTATAACCATTCAAAGAACATGATATGGTACTTTGCAGGCAATCAAAATACAACGGTATGATATCCTAACAACCAATAAAATTTTTCCATAACTTGTTATTATTTGATTACATGAATGTTTTTATTATCAATTTACCCTTGATAAAACTAAAAAAATTTATATTATTTGTACCCTTACTCAAATTATATCTTAGATCCATCCCTGCTATATTACGTGGACTAGTAGCAATGGAGGAGAAAAGAATAATTAAATGATAATTTTATCATCCCTTCTAAGATACTAGTATATTATTCGATTTGGAGAACTTACTTTAGTTTATAAAATAAGTATATATATGCAAAATTCAATGACATAGTACATATAAATGAGACTATATAATTTATTTAATTTAAAAGAGGCAAGGCAATCACGTGTATATATATATATATATATATGGATATTTTTATTTTAAATAAGAATAGTTATTTGGACATACTTAGTAATTATCTTGGATCAATAGCAACATAACATGTAAATTTGATGACTTGCTATTTTAAAACGTGAGTCTCCGACTCAAATGTAATGGCTTAGGGCCCCACTCCACAATAATCAGAGAATACTTAAATAAATCTGATTTTTGACCTTACTTATAAATTCTGTAATATAGATTAAATGTTATTAAATTTATAATATCAATTAATGTAAGTAAAATTTTTTAATATTTAATTTTAACTATAAAATTGATGAGTGAGACTAAATATCAAATCTATGTAAATATTTTCGTAACGGGGGAATCATACAAAACACGTTTTCAGCGGTTTAGGACAATGGCGGGCACAACGGCCTTTATTGTTCAACAATGGCTGGCCGGTGGGGTGACTATACCAATCTGAAGATGTAAGCATCCAGCAAATTGATGGAGACAAGTATCCTTCCCTCTTGAGTCTTGTCTAGGATTGTCAACTGGAGTCGGCCCCACCTAAACTCGGTCCGCTTAACCCATAAATAAAGGGTCAAATTCTAATAAAATTTTACAATCCGTAATTTAAGGAATTATTTTTTATACTTTAAATAATTATACAATACAATAGTTTTATATATTTTAAAAATTTATATTACATAAATTTTTAAAACTAAAGAAATGATTCCTTAAAACGTATTATAAAATTCCCCCAAATTTTATATTAAAGTGAATAAGCTTAAATTTGAGATTAAATATTAGACCAATTAATTTGTAAGCCGTGCTTGGATTTTACTATATTCGATTTGATTATAGCCTGGCCAAATAACTATATATATATATATATATATATATAATACTAATTATATCATTAAATGAAATAATACTACTTGATTTTATGTGGATAATAATTAATAATTCTAGTATTCTATTAATTTAACTAAACTCCGATAATTAAACATAACAACCTCATTACTCAATTTAATTGTAATGTTATGACTCAATGATATATTAATAGTTGTTTATTACGATAAATAATATATATTATTTCATATTATATTGATCGGGTCTAAAATAACAAATAACCTATAAAAATTTTATTAGATAATGTGAATATGAGTCATCTTAAGCCTAATAAAATCTGAAAGTTGAATAATTTTATAAATTGAGTATAACCCATATATTTATGAGTATAATTCGGTTCGAATAAGATCCGAAACTTAAATATATTTATAAGCCAAATTCAAATTTTACAAAACCACGTTCACAAAGTCCAATTGACAATGTTAGTCTTGCCATGTACCGCACTATAAGCAAGGGTAAATGTTATTGCCAGAGCAAGGGTTATTATTGCTTTAAAAAAAATTAAATACAGTTAAATACAGTTTAAAAAAAATTAAATTATAATTTATTATTATTGCTTTAAAAAAAATTAAATACAGTTAAATAACCAAAATATCTTTCTCTTCGTGAAGGGAATAACAAAGTTGGATGTGATGCAAAACAGGCAAAGTTGTACAATAATTGCCTTGAAAGATTGCCGTGACTACATACCCTGCATAGTTGGGTCGATAGCTGTTACTTTCGGTCACATGGCTGAAACAATGAAAATCGCATCGTCCCGGCCCATAATATTGGCTGTATTTCTGTGAATTAAGTATTTTTGCCACACAAAATATATTTGGTCCATCTAATAATGGTCGGACACACTTCTTTGGATATCTACATATAGTGTTGATATGAAAATTTTGAGTTAGGGTTCATTCGTATAGAGTATAAAGTTGAGTACTGAGTGTAATATTTATATTTGGATAACCTAAAATAAAAAAGACGGAATTTTGTCCCTCCGACATAGGCTCTGACACTCAAGTCAGTCCTCAAGTAGAACGTAAATTTTTGATATAAAATTCGATAGTGAATAATTAGAAAAATAATTAATTAAATTTGATCTGTTATTTTGATTTTATACCTGAAATTGATGGATCGGATCGATCTGTGAATCAAATATACAATACTTGAACCGTTTGGACCTATTTGAAGCACAAAGATAAAATTACTAAAATCACCCTGATGAACTCAAAACCCAAAATTACATATAATATTTATAATGAGTGTATTATTTTGATATCATCAAATAATAATAACTTAACTTAAGTCAATTGACAACAGAAGTATTAATAACTGGACAACTGTCTGTGTTAGTCAAAATCTCGTGTTGCGATCTCCTTGTACATCAATTTTTGTTTTGCCTTGATACATAATTTTCTCACACACATAATATTAGATAGTGTACTTTGTTAAAAGAAGTTAGGTCATTCTTGGTTACAATACCTTGGATTTCATATGGTCCAAGGACACAAAATTTTAAATAGGATGAATTTAAGAATTTTTTAAAAAAGTTTGAGGAAAAACTTGAGTCCTTACTGTCCTTGAAGTTCCAAAACAGACGAACGCGGCACGTGCCCATTCCGCAATGGGCCTGAAATAGTACACGACTTTTAAGGCCTGGACTTATGAAATCCAGTAGCTCCACATTTAAGCCCAAAGCAAACAGGAAATTCGTTCTCTTGGATACCACTTTTGTTTCCAGGCCGAACACCAAAGGATCCAAACAGGACATAGTGTACTTCCTTTGTCCAATCCCGAAAAGATTGTTCTTTCTCTCTGTAATGCCACTACACAAACTCATTGGGTGTTTATAGACTAGGTATCTGATTTGGTGCAATATTATCTGATTCAATCAAGTTATACTGGGTCTAGAAAAAGCAACTCAATATCCAGTTTACATGCATAGGGTATCCGGTTAAAGCGGATAAGATGATCAGATATTCAATCTGATCCAATATTATATTTTTTAGTGCCAAAAATTTTTAAAAAATTTTAAAATAACTATTAATTACATTTATACCCTTATAAATGGGAAAGGAAGGACAAAAATCTATTAACATAAGATCATAATATGAAAAATTACGTAATTATCCATGTACATGGACCGAATCGTGTATCTTTCGGGTTATAAATTTCTAACTCACTACTGACCTGATTTTATTAACCGATTCAAATATTTTTATTTTTACAATTCAAAATAAATCGATTCAATAAATTTTTTAAATTGACTAGTCAAGATAAGCACCTTTAAATTACTGAGAAATTTGTACTACTAGTATCATCTGTTTAATACCGATCTAGGGATGGCTTTGGATCTCATGTTATACTTTTTAGTATTATACCATGTGATGAAGTGACATTTGTCCCTCATTTATTATTTTATTATTTTAAATACACACATGTCACCCCATCACATGGTGTAACATGAGTGTAATACTAAAAAGTGTAACAGATAATCTAAAGCCGGTAGGGATCCACAGATACAGAAACGTAGTGAGAACATACCCACGTGTATAGTAATACACTTAATTTGGTGATCTAAGGGTCTAAATACAAATTATATCCATTAAAGGTGTGTTCGTTTGGATTGAAAATCCTTGGAAAATATTTTATATGAAAAAGTCAATTTTCTATATAATTTTTTGGTGTTCGATTGACAAAATGAAAATATTTTGAAATAAAAAATTTTAACGGTTTTATTTTTAATTTTATGAATACAAGTTAAAAAAACTTATAACAATTGTACTAAATACTTTACAAGTAATTGTGATTAATAAAAGATATTTTGTTTCAAAATTAAATGATAGTACAATATAATAGTAAAATATGCATAATGATAGTTATATTAGTGTGGGACCTATGATTAATGATAGTTATATTAGTGTGGGACCTATGATTGAGAGAAAAACGAATGAAAAATAATTGAAAACGAAAATAAGTTTAGCAATCAAAATTTTAAAAGTAAGTATTTGAGGTTTAATGTCATTCTTGAATTATCCAAAAAATAATTTACATTCAAAAATTCCGTAAGTTATTTTCAGCCAGAGGAAGGAAAATTATAAAATATTTTACACCGAAATGTGAAATATTTTTCGGTATTTGGCACCAAAAAAATTTCTGAAAAATATTTTCCTAAAAATATTTTCAATCCAAACAAACACACCTTAAAATATCAATTCCCAGGTATCCAGTAACAATGTGAAATAATTGTTGTTACTTCATTATCCTCAACTGTTCTTTACCATTTATAAATTCTTTCACTTGTGTATTTTGAGAAAAGTCTTGAAATATTATCTTAATTAAATATTACATACGATATTATTCTTGAGCTTTCCTGGAGCTAATATATTAGTAAAATAATCAAAAAACCTATTTACAAGTTTAGTTAGTTTTAGAAAAGGATACTAATAAGAAATTTTAGAACTAATGGAAATAAAAATTTTTGGAAAAACATAATATTTTAGTATTTTAAAAATACTTTGTTAGGTATATCAAACGCTTTAATACTTTGTTAGGAAAAACATAATATGTTTGTTGAAACTTTATACCTAAAATTAAAAATTACACTTTCCTTTAAGAATTTAATTTGCTTCTCATGCTTTAAGAATAATGCTAGAAAACTTAATTTGCTTCTCATGCTTTAAGGCATTAGGTAGTTTTGACACTAAATTTATTTTTATTTTTTTTAAATCTAAATTGGGATAATATTTTAATAATTTTGATTTATTATTTTTTTAGTAATTTTGATTACTAAAAATTGAATATAGAGCTTCTCAAATTAATTGGGAGTATCAAAATCTTTAGTCTGAACTCTGCCTAACACACACAAGCTACGGGATCAGAATTGTGTCTTCTCTAGTACTAGTATGTTATTTTCTGGTAGGCGAACATAGTATTAAAGATATAACCACACGATTAATGCATATCCAGCCCTTGATCTAGAAGGATTAAACATATTTGGTTTTTTCTATAAATTGGCTTGTTAACATAGGAAATAACATAAGTTAATTAGTTTGATTTGAATCATTCTTAAAATACTCAAACCTTAAACTTGCAAAAACTGCAAAACTAAGAGAAGGAAAGCATTCACTCTGTTTTGCGAAAGTTTATGGTAAAAATATGTACGATTCAATTTGTAATATAGAATAAATCAATTTTATAATTACTTCATTAAAAAAATAAAAAAATAATAATAATAATAATTTTATTACTTTTTATTCATCAAACGATGTTTAGATATACCGGTTATTTCGCTTCGCATTACGGTTAAGTAGGAAATATGTAGAAAAGTATCAACCAAACAAGATGCAAGAAGACAAAAAACAAAAGGCCAAAAAAAGGCATTTCTTTACAAACCCTCAAACATCTTTCACTTCATCAGTAGATACAATTACAAACAACCCAAATATCATCTCTAATTAAAGTCTCAATTCTCAACTAAGCATTTGCAAAGATCCCACCATGTGAACAGGTTGATGCTGGCAGGCTTTCACCAAATTATAATAATTATTCATCGTAGCAGATTTTCCCATCGTCATTGGAACAGTAGCAGCTTCATTATTATTTGCTGTTTTTTCCAGGGATTCCACTTGCTTCTTTAAAAACTTAAGGTAATGAGCAGCCTCGTCCAACATAGAAGCCGTATCCATTTTAGTCCCACCCGGAACAAGCCTCTGAAGAATTCTAATCTTCTCACTAATCCGTTCCCTCCGATGCCTAGCTGCCACGCTTTGCGGATCCTTGGATATCTTCACATTCTTTCTTTTCGGTGGCTTTACTGATTCGGGGTCGATATGAATCGGCTGCATCATTGCTATCCGGAAAATCTTCATCTCTCTCATTGCATCCATGGAGCTAATTCTTTTCTTCGACGAATTCGAGAATGAGAATGATAATTCATCGTCATTTGCATTAACGTTTGACGATTCTTGAAAAGGGTTGTTGCGCATGAATAAGATGGGTGGTGTAGTTGAAGCAAAACTATTATATGGATTGTGAAATGGAGGTGCCGACTCCATACTGGTTGAACTTTCAATGGAGAAATCCAGGCCTTGAGGAAACTTGCCAGGGTGCATCAACAACGTTGTTGGTTGTGAAACTGATTTCATGAGGTTAATATCCATACGTTTTTTTACAAGAAATATGGGCTTAATTAATTATGGAGCTGACAAGAAGAGGCTAGAATAGGATGACAAAGCTAGCTAGATTGGCAGGACCTTAAAATTCAGTCTCGTGCAGACACTAGTATACTGTAGAAAAACACATGAATTTGGCAGTGGAGCACTATATATAGATAGAATGATCCAGATAGTAGCGTATTAAAATACATTAATCTTTGATATTGATATTTTTGTGTATCACCAAAATAACAATGGTATGTATTTGCATAAAGATTTGTTTATTCTATATAGTATCTTCTGACCAAATTTGAAAATCGGCGGCATATCACAACAAAATGGATTTCCTTAACATTCATGAAACTGATTTCATGAGGTCAATAAACTTTGAATCAACATGGCATTACTAGACAAATATTTTGCATGCGAACTTGTTTACATTTTCATTTCTCTTGTTTTCTATCAATGCTTGAATTTCTTTAACATACACTGGTATGGAAATTCAAAATAGGGTCCCTTGATATTTTGTATCAAGTAAATATGCAAATTAAATAAAGAAAATAGGAAGATTACAAAAAGTAACCTACCAATAAGTTATAAATTCTTTTTGAAAAAATTCTTTGCTACTCATTCTATAATGCGCACAGTGAGTATTACATACCGTTACATAATTGAAAACTAATGAAATCTCCTTACTTTTCATTCAATTCAAGAGCTATCATACTTACTCTATATTGTCGATTGAATAACCATAACTTACTCCTTCTTTATATATCTATCTTTTATTTTTAAATTTCAGATTGACTCCACCCTTAATTTTTTGATATTCATCTGTTAAAATAAAAACTCTTTCGCTAAAATTATAAATAGTGTTTGTGAGTTTCTGAGACACAGTTTTTGTAATTCTATTATTGCTCAATAAATAATACCTTTGTCTATCATTGCATTTACAATAATATATTTAGCCTTCTCTCTCCATTTTTTTCCAGGGTGGGACGTGGGACTGTGCTCAGAGGTTTGGCAGCATGGCATGGCATGGCAGTTAGCTCAAGGTGCATGAACCAGCACTGATTTGAATCATCAATATCTTATGATCTTGCTGAGTTTTAATTTCATCGTGCCGAAAGTGTTTTTCCACCGAGTGAAAAAGCGTCAAAAGTTTGCTTCTTCATTGCTGTTTGCCTTCCAAAAAACTAAATAAACTAAAAGAAGCCCCCACAATCCACATGACATTTTTCAGAACATAACAACTCCAATAAATAAATGCGTGCTACTCAAATGGGAATTACCATTATTAATACAATTGAAAAAAATAGCGTGATCTTATTATTTTTTATCATATAATTATTTAAAATTCTTACTCAGTAAAGATATTAAGACCAATAATTTATGAGAAATAGATACGTGACAAGTTAGAATAATGAATTTAGATCATCTAATTATATGCATAAAGAATAAATATATAATTCAAATAATAAATAGATCTTTCAATGCGAACAATATCTAATTAAATTCATTAGGTAATCTAACTATTTAAGAAACTCAATTAGATTTACCGATTTCAAACTCAACAAGTATACAGGTCAATCCCTAAGAGGATTGTCCCATTATATAAAACTTAATTTATATTTAATACAATACATACTCTTTTATTTATTTGTTGTTTTACTTTACTCATTATCCTGCATCACGAAAAGAGTAGCATTGATCCACCACTCCATAAAGATCACTACAAGATTTATTGCACATCGATTGCAATCTAATCCGTTCAAGTTTCAACGACACCGCAATAAGCTCCTGTAAGACATCACACCAAGGGTGACTGCTTCCTCGGCACTCATCGCGAGGTGGATTAGGATTAAAGAAGTTTGGACGATATGTAATAGGTCTTGCATGCACAAAATATTCATGAAAAAGGTTAAGACAAACTAATTAAGCAAGGAACAATTTGTTAAAACTTTGTTCACAACTGAAATAATTGATCAAATAAAACGAACCCTTTCACATGCAAACATCCATCTTTAATTTGTTCACATGCATAAGATGTTCATGCATGATCAATGAACAGAGCATACAATAGTTGCTTCATAATTGCATTTTCGTGAATAGGCAAGTGTGAACGGAAATTTCTTGGACACAGACCAATGTCTGTAATACTATATTATGATCTCTTGATCTGAATCAATCACGTCACTTAAATTTATGGCTAATACATTTAAACAATCCACTTCGCGTTGTCAATCCACTCCTAAGCAATAGATGTTGAAAGGCTATTATAGAGTTTAATGCCTAAAACTCTTGAAAAGCTCCCCATGATGTGATTGTTGTATCATAAATTTGATCTATTTTAAAAAATTTATAACGTACCACTAGGCAAAATGGTAGATGAAGGTAGGCATTATGCAATTTTATGACCCAAAATTCTTGAAAAACGCAAATACCAACAAGACATGATGCGGATATTTCGTTGATTCAACATGCCAATCAACTCTGAAAACCAAAATCTACAATTTTATTCAATCTTATGTCTTATAGGCTATAACCTATCAATAGATTAGTGTCCAATATGACAATTAGAGAAATTTCTAAAATGGTACTTCTTTTGAAAATCGTTCTTTATTGATGTCGATCGAAATTGAATTTTTGACAAGGAGGAATTCGCATTCAATAAATACGAGTTCAATGAGCTCACATTTGTTGAATGCGATCTTAGGGGAAAATAAAATTGTCAAAATTATAAAAAAAAAAAAAAAAAAAGGCTGACCTCGCATTCACTAGATGCGAGGTCAAACCAATTTTTGAAAAAATATTTGACTGACCTCGCATTCAGTGAATGTGAGGTCAATCGGGATTAAATCAGGCAGAATCGAAGAAGCCCTCATTTTATCCTCATCCTCCTCCTCCTCTTCCTCCTCCTCCTTCTCTGGATTTCAATCACAACCACCACCATCTCCTTTTCCTACTCCTCTATAACCACCACCATCTCTTTTTCCTCCCTCTCTACAACAACCACCATCCCCATTTCTCCTTCTCTACAACCACCACCACCTCTACTACTCCTCCTCTTCGTACAACCACTACCGCTACCACCTCTCGTACGAGCAGCTTCACCACCACCACCACTACCATCATATTCCTCCTCAACAAATATCACCAACTATTTCAGGTAGATTAATTTTATTTTTGAATTTCAATTATTATAATTAATTTATTTTTTTGATTTTTTTTGAGTTAATTAATTTTGTTAATGTAAATATTTAGAAAAATTATTTGTGATGGTAGCTTATCTTTTTGCTCTTTTTGTGATTATGAATATAAATGAGTCGGTATATGGGGTAAGGGGTATGTCAATAATTACTATAAACGGAGATGTTAAAATTTCTTATTATTTGGGACTTTTTGTTATTATTGGTCACCAATTCTCTAAATTGGATAATTTGATGTAATTGTATTTGGTCATATTTAAATTGTATATATGAAAGTAGTTATGAAAATGGTTATATTTGGTTATATTTTGAATAATTTTGTTCGTATCCCTAGTCGGGCATGTATTACTTGAAACCCTTGCCAGATGTTATTGCGTTGTTTGTAACCCTTGTTGGACATGTATTACTTGTAATCGTTGCCAAGTTATTGCATTATTTGTAACCCTTATCGGCCATGACTGGCGTAAGAGAGGATTCTCACGAAATAGAGGAAACTAAGTCAAATTTAAAAAAAAAAAAAACATATTTCGTATCCAAAATTGGCGTCTAAACATGTTACATTCTGACAGGGAAATGACATTTGATAGACTCCGTCACATCCTCTTTTATTGGGGAGGAAAAATTACTTATGAAGGCGGTATTGTGTCTTACAGGGCCAATGGAGTGCAAAAAACTATTCCAAAGCAACGGATTAGGTTTCTTGAGTTGGTTGACAAGATAAACGAGTTCATAGAGGTTGATAGAAAGTAGTTCAAATTGAATATTTTATACAGGCATATAGTTAGTCGTGGTGTTTACTATGTCATTCCATTGATAGGTGATGATAGTATGGATGGTATTTTTGATTTGTTTGATGTCGATCCTACTTTTTGTAAAGTAAGTTGAGTTGTTTATCGAGACAGAGGAAATTCCTCAGGTACCTGAAACCAACAATCTAGGTTTGTATGGTATGGGGCCAATGATTTCTCTTATACATTCGACCATGAACGACGAGCCGCTGCAATCCAATGCGTGGAGTTCCTTTGATCATCCTTGGTCATTTGACTTTTACAACCCAACATGTTCATTTTCAATGTCAAACTCAATGTCATCTGATCAATCTATTGGCGCGCAGTGTAATAGAGACACCGACACTACGACCTAATCAGTTATGGATTTGGAAGCGCATGCCGACACTACGACCTAATCGGTTAGAGCCCGCATACCAGCATCACGGAGCATATGGATCTCGGTATATATTTTGTTAAACTCTTTAATTAAACATGTTTACATTGAACTTGATATTTATTAATTTTTATTGAAGGTGGGATGTTGGATTTGATTTGCGCAATGCTCATCATCATGTCTTATCTGTTTTTCGAGATCAGCTACATAGTTTGCGACCTGAACAACGAGGAAATGAGGTACATCCATTGATTACATTTCTTTTGCACTTTGTCTTCATCATATTTAGTTAATTTACTAACTTTTTGTTGAATTATTTGGTATTAGTTTATATGACAGCCATTCCCTAATAAGGTACTTGATATACTTCCCCATTATTGCATTGCTGGTCGTGACATATGGCGTGCAGTTACTTATTTGATATGTTGGGAGATCGTGAAATGTTACCTACCTCATCGGGTTATGCGACAATTGGGGTTGCACCAACTCATACCAGATCAGAGATTGATTGGTAATCAAGGTGCATTTCATTTGATAGACCGCCGTGGTCAGGCAAACAATGATTGAGAGTTGACCCACCGAGCTTATATAGATATTTGGGGGGCAAGAAATGATGCAGTTAAGGTTGGTCTCCCATGTGCTGATACTACACATGCATCACATGATTATATGCAATGGTACCGACCGAGAAAAGTGGTCTATATATCAAATCCGAGTTAGCGTCCTACTTTTTCAGACCGGAGTACCATGGCGATGGTGCGCGTGCAGATTATCTGGTAAGTAACTATTCATTTTTTGTTACTGTTTTTCTTTTTCAAATGACTTTAGTAATACTAATTTTAACTTTTATGGTAGATGGACTCCATGGCTAGATTGTACTACATGTCGTTGGACCACCTAATTGAGGACGATGATCCAGATACTAGTACTTGGGCACAGATCCGATATTTCGCTTCTGAGTCTGTAGTAGGTGAATCTACTCGTTTTGATTTTCGACCTCCGATAATTCTTGGTTATGTTCGACATCCACACCAGGCACATGATCTACATAGAGTAGAGCGGGCTCCGAGACAAGACAGGTAACACAGAGGTGGTCGTCGACGTCGTCGAGTTCCATCGCCTCAACCCCATGTAGATGTTGGATCCCTTCATGTCAATATACAATTCGAGGATGACACTTCACATATACTTTCGCCAATGCGCACTCCAGTAGGGCCATTATCTTTTGAACCATCGTCCAGTGGAGCTCCAGATTCAGAGTATATTGGTCCTACTGTTTCAGATGAAGAACATGAACACGAACAAAACATAGTTTCGCAGTCGCAAATTGCTCATCCTACTCAAGAGCTAGACACACCTCTATTTTATGTCCGTCGGTCAAAAAGGGTGCTTAAACCTAGACAGTGTGGTACGGGGGAGAGATTTGGAGATCATGGACATTGATATTTGTTATTATTTTTTGCAATCATTTGTGATTGATGTTTGTTATTTGAATCATTATTTGTCCTTGTCAGGTATTTTAATATTATTGTTAGGTTTTTATTTCTATTTTTTAGTCCTTGTCCAGCTTTTATGGATGTTTGTTGCCCTTGTTGGTATGGTTGTTGTCAGGGAGAATGTTCGAAAAATAGGGAAGGTTATGTCAAAATTTTATAAAAAAATATGATAAATTAATAAATTTGCTTTCTTACAATATTTTATTTGTGCAACATTTCCTTAATGTTACATTTTATGGTTTAAAGATAACGATTTAGTATTCTAGACTATATATCGTATTAAAATAAATGTTCACAATTTAGCATTTAAGCTACGTTTGTCTTAGGGCCAAATCCTTTTTTAACTAACAAAAAATCAAACATTTGTTAAATAAGAAGTTACATACAAATATTTTTTACAAAAATAAAATTAAAAAAAATTCGTCTGATTTCACAATGAAATAAAATATTTTTTCAATGATTTTTTTTTTAAAAAATAAAAATTTGGCTCTGACTTCACATTGAGTGAATGCGAGGTCAGTAAAAGTGCTTTGACCTCGCATTCAGGGAATGCTAGGTCATTCGATTTTTAAAATAAAAATGCCTTTAACCTCGCATTCACTGAATACGAGGTCATGAATTTTTTTTTTAAAATTTTCTAAAATTAACTTTTTTAGGAGCTCGCATTTAGGAAATGCGAGCTCGGGGAACTCGCATTCTCCCTCCCGAAAATTCTATTTCAGATCAGTATCGGTAAAGAACGATTTTTAAAAAAAATACCATTTTAAAAATTTCTCATGACAATTATATGAAATTACAACTACACAGGACCTAAATAATACAAAAGGAAAGTAAGGAGAGATTAACAGACAACTTCCGCATTCCAGGAGAAGGCCCAATGAAGTATACTTGGACTATAGGCGACCAATTGATGGGCTCAAACAACAATCCCTGTGGGCCCTCATGGACCCACAAATAAAATCACATACACATGCTCCTCGTTGTGGCCTTTTCTACTCTTCCATGTTTGGACTTTGGACCGTTCGGCCCACGTTCATTTAACGGTAGTATTTGGTTTTGACTTTCAGGTGTCGGCTTTATTTTATATAGCATTCAACGTATCTAACCTTTGAGCTTGTGATTTAGTTAAAATTAAACATTTAAATAACAACATAATTTTGACCCTTGAGTTTGTCACACGATAAGCCGGGAAGATATATGGTTACCTTATGTTGCGTTTGGATGAATGGATTTGGAAAAAGATTTAAAATTAATCTATCTATTAAAGAAATTTGTAAAGTTAAAATAGATGAATGTTTAAGACAATTCAATTCTACTTAAATTAGAAAGTTATTTAAATTTTTTATTTCACATTTTTTTAATTTGGGTGAATTTAAAATTCATTCATTCCAACCTTATAAATTTCCTTTCAAAAAATAACCGGATTTCAAATATTTCGCCAAATCTATCGATCCAAACACAACTTTATTGTGTTTGAAATTTTGTACAGTACTATAACTTTCTAAAGTATGTACTTTAGAAATTTTTAAAACACAACTAAATAATTATTTAAAGAAAAGGTATAATTTTCTTAAGAAAATTAAGTTCATTTAGATTGCATTATTGTCTTTACGCTGATGGATTTTGTGATTACATGTTTTAAAAGATTGAATGATGAGATGAAAAAAGCGAAACTGAAAATTCATGATGGTGTCACAGCTTTAAATGATTATCCAACCTCATTATATCGTTTACAACAGTAACTGCCGCCCCCTTTCTGTGCCAAAGGTTGGTCACTTAGCTATGCATATCAACTTGACCAAAAAAAAAAGTCACATATTCTGGTAAAAAGAAAAGAGGGGATGCATCTTTGGGCGGCTATGTCTAAAGAAAAGTTTCGGCTTTCTACAGTTTAAGTAAGCAAATTGCATTATTAGAATAGAGACATGGTTCGAGTGATTTTTGTGACTAGAAATTGTTAGGAGCCCGTGACGTTGATTGTGGGAATCTTATTTTATATACAACGTAAAATTTATTTTATCGTATTTCTTATATTAATATCTTATTTAACACTTTATAAATTTAACATATATACTATGACATAATTATATTAATTCATAGTACATGCGTTAATTAGGCAAAAAAATGCAACAAAAAATTACTACAGAAAGTGACTCAAAAACGTTCCTCTCAACAATTTTTATTTGAGTTTCATATATCGATTGGAGACCAAGAAACGTCCGTCCAATCGTCAGTCTTGATGCGTGCAATTCAAGGCCAAGTAAAGATGGAAAAGTACAAATTGGAGGGCAGGAGGAAGAGGAGGACCATCAAACGCGGGTCTCGCGCGCATAAAATATTTCGCGGAGTGTGTTTTATAGTAAAGAACGTGCCAACATGTGACGGCTAACATTTGAGGACCAAAAACGTGATTTCGCTGTCCCTGGCCTGCATGCCCCCCTTCTCAATTTTTTGCTCAAAACACACTGATTTCAGTGCTCCAACTTGGATGATCATTCATTAGTTTTTTTTTTTTTATGTGATAATATTTTTGTTTTTTCTCTTGCATATATGCATTTGCCTAAATTAAAAATAAAATATTAAAAAATTTTATAGTCCCTTATAAGAAACTATTTTCTTATATTTTAAATGCGTGTACAATAATTATCATATATTTTAAAAACATGTACTGTGTAAATTTTTAAAATTAAGAGAATAATTCCCGAACACTTGAATTTCTCTTAAATATTAACTATGGATGCTGATAATTAATTATTTCTTTCTATTTTCACTAATGAAAGCTACACATGTCCAATGGAATTTTTGTTTTATAATACTTGCAATTTAAGTATTTTGAATAGTTTGATAACTAAATGTAGTTTAAATTGTAAGATATTTTCTGTTTCGTATATTGATCATGTGTTCAAATTTATGAGGAATAGAGAAAAATGTGGGTGTTAAACAAAAGTTTTTTTTAATAATTTTGGAAATATTTGGCCAATGAATTGTTTGTGAGTTGGGATCCAAAGTTGACAAACAATGTACCAAATCATCCTCCTTTGCGTATTAAGTCAAATTCTTTTCACTTATGTGTCATATTGTGTTTGGATCAATAAATATAAGAAAGAATTAAAAATTTATTTATTTGTTAGGAGATTTATAAAGTTAAAATACATAAATTTTAAATCTACTTAAATTAAAAATTATTTAAAATTCTGGACACTTTTTCATTTAAAAGTAATTAATTTTATCTCTAAAATAAAATTACTCAAATCAATAAATAAATTTTAAAACCTTCCTAAAATTGATCCATCTTTTCGTGAATCACAATCATTGATTAGGGTTAATGTGAGTAATGGTAGTAGTGTAGTACATTTACTTCGATTCCAATCAACAAATTGGCCAAGAAGTAAATAAAAAGCATGCATGTTAATGTATCAGATCTGTCCCGGTATGGTGGGATGCAATCAGATTGCGGCTGAACATGTGCAATTGGAGGCAAGATATTCCTTTATTAAAGTGAAAAATATATATATATATATATATATAGCCAGCCCAAAAAAAAAAAATACTATATTCATTCCTTGCGTTTCGTGTACATGATATCTTTGTAAAGTCATCACCGTCCACCGAAGCCAATGGCATTTTTTCTGAAAACATGGTTTAACTGTCTATTACGAGATAATTTGGGATTTAATACAATCAGCAAATATTTAATCGCTCTTTAATCTAAAATTCATATACTTAAATTTAAAGTTTATGGATTTGAACATTGATTTACAATCTCAGGATGCGCTCAAGTGTTACGTGTTAGTTACTTTGATATTCTTGTCCTTAGTTGAGATAATTGCTTTTCCATAAAAAAAAAAAAAATAATAAATTAGAAAAATATGTAAGGCCTTAATGAAAATGAAATGTAGGCAAGTAAGTACTAAATAACCATGTGATTTCACGACAGAACAAGTCCCTAAACAAAGGATTTCCGCGTGATGGGGTCCTAATCGTCACACATTATCCACGAGCCAATAAGTCAATAAGCATTAATTTCTGGTTTAGTATTTAATTCTCAATTTGAATACAGAATATACTACTAGTTAGCTGCATAGTCTGTTAACAGTTTGGCAGAAATTTTATTTATTTTTCTTTTTTCCTTTTCCCAAAAGGAGCAGATCAAGGGCTTGCTTTCTTTTCTTTCACTCAATGCCGTCATAGTTTTTACATATTTATGCATTCCCATGATAATGTTGTCTCTTATTTTGTGCTTTTCCTAATTAGCTTGCCCACTATATTCCTTTTGCCTAGATTCTTGTTAACCAAATTTGTATATATTCATGACGACCCATTATTCCAATCTGAAAAAAGTACCAAGAATAGCATAGTTTTTTTTTTTTTGGGAAATAAAAAAATTACAGCTGTACTGTTAGATTGATAAGTAGAAAAAACCAAATAATTTTTTTTTAAAAAAAACACGATGTAAAATAAATTCCATAAAATTATTTAAGTTGCAGCACTTATTTGAACCAAGTAGCCAAGTACGTAATTATTTGTCTAAACTGACATTAAACATTCAAGAAGTCCCTTGAAATTGAAGACTAAGAATTTCATTAAAATTTTTTTTTTCCACAAAAACTCACATCTCTTTTCTACACTTTAGTTATTCGAACTCATGACTTATAAGTTAGAAGAGAAACGTTTTAACACCTAAATTATACGTACTTCATTGTTAAAATTTCATTAATTAATGGACTCGAAAATATACATTAGTGTGAACTAGAGAGCACTATTCTAACTCGTATAAGCGCGCAACTAACGAAAATTAGCTCAGTTGAATCAGATGTGAACGTGATTAATTCTTAGCTGACAGCAAAAGAATTAGACAGAAATTTTTCCTGACCTAACGTAGGTTTTTGTACTTATGAAGGAAAGGTACTCGGTTAACATGTCTAATTAGTCAAATGTACAATGTGGTCCACTTTTTTAATCTTGATGTAATCAAAGTAGTTCGTGCATCTTATTTTGCATGAGAAATTAATACAATTGGAAGGATATTGACAGCCGAACAACTTACGGATATTTTGGAGAAAATTTTGTATTAGTGAAGGGAAATTAGGCGAGGAATGATATAAATTTTGTATTAGTGAAGGAAAATTAGGCGAGGAATGATATTTGGTGTCGGGTTCTTTTTTAATTATCAAAACAAATTGAAGGTGTCAGTTAGGAAGGAGAAATAGATGAACAAGTTTGTTGCAGGTGCATAAGAAAATGAACACGTGAATATTCTTCTTCCTACCAAATTAAAATCAGTGTCAACATTCCAATTCCTCATGACTAATTGTTTTTCAGCAGTAACTATTTTCTCCTTTTTTTTTATAAAAAAAAAAAAAGCAACATATGGTATACACTTCAGTAAAATTTTCTGAACTAACTTTAACTACTACTACTACTATTTTTCTTTGTCTTATTTTTCTTCTTATAAACGTTAAACCCATTAAGGTTCGTAGAGGTCAAATGGCAAATTGAAATCATCTGGACATGCATGAATGCATGATTAGCGAACTTTTACCACGAGCATAGGCAAGAGACGTTAAAAAACTGTCCTTCTTGACGATGTGACAAAATTACCCAGTTGTCATTAATTTCGTTAAATGAAAAATGAAAAATGAAAAATGAAAAATGAAAAATGAAATCGTATCAATTATTTAAATTAATAATAAAATAATTTTATACTTACATGAATTGATTTAATAAGTGGTCTCGAATTTGTGTATTGTAAATAATTTTCAGGGAAAAAAAAAAAGTACTTGACCAGAAATCGTATGTACAGTAACTGGTTAGTGGTGGTTGCCAAAATCAAGTAGTACCAGGCTAGTAAAACGTTTTCCGTTTAGAGAGTATTGATGAGCCGCCATGCATTGCATCTCCCCCTTAAACATAATCCACAAGTAAAAATCGTGACGACATTGCTTATGTGTATTTGACTCCCCAAGTAGTCCTCAACTTCCATGAATATTACTCGTATTAGTCTCTTAATCAATTACATAATCGCTTACCCCTTATATCCAACAAATTAAACTATAGAAATACTACACCATATATGATAAAATATATTAAAAAATTTGTAAACTTCCTAATATTTTATCTCATTATTTATATTAATTTTCTGTTTTATATACTGAATGTTTATTATTTATACTCATAACTATTATTATGTCAAATTACACGTAACAGATATATAAGATATGAGATAAAAAAATTAATACAAATTGAGATAAAAGATCACTGATTTATTTAACTCTTTTTTACGAGAACTAACCTTGATTCTGAAATGGTAACCGAACAAATCCAAAACGAAAGAACTACTATAAAATATGTACTACAATTTGAGCCAGAATTAATAATAGTATAGCACATGAATCGTGCTTCAATTATAAAAATTACGTAATTAAAGACTAATTATTTCGGTGGTTGATGACAGATTAATCATCTTTGGAGTAAGGCTATTAAACCAGCGCAATCGAACCCGTGTGGGGTATGGTTAATTGAGAAAGATCCTACTGATTTTCCCATGGCCACCACCCATATCAACCCCGTTTCGCAGTAACTGGGTTAAGCTGTTTTAGCTTATTCTGGGAGAGAATTATCCTCGATTATCACGTGCATTTTATTATTTTATTTATGTTCTATCAACAAAAAAAAAAAAAAATCATAGAAAACAACATAAAAATTAACATACAAAGTCACCCGCTTACAAGAAAAAAAAAACGAAATTCAATAAAATATCTAATAATACATTTATACAAAATGTCTAAGATAAAAAATTACTTATATATTATTAAATTTGTCAAAAAAAATAAAATTCGATTATTTTGTCATATAAACTGTCTTTAATAAGTGGTATTGAATTTGCATTCATTATAGTTCATATTTAATATACTGGTGGTTGGTGATTTAATAAAATTCTTGACTTTGACAATTTGTTTTAGAATTATTGTCTTACAAATCTTTTTTCGGAAATTAATTTACTAGTAGATGGAAATTCCTACTATATATACAAGTGCCTTGTTTAACACAGACTATTGCAACCTCCTTCCTCTGTTTTCCCTCTCTTTTCTCCGCAATCCAAAAGTAAGCTCGAACCGAAATTCAGTTCGAACTCGATCTTGAAATTTTAACACTCCAAAAATCGAGTGGGTTCGTGGTGATATTCTTGGTCATGGAAGCTTTGGTACTGTAAGTTTAGCAAAACTCAAAAGCAGCCAGCTGAATACATGTCATATGATTCCTCAATTGATGGCCGTAAAGTCTTGCGGAGTTTCGTCCTCTGCTTCGTTATTGAACGAGAAACAAATACTTGATGGATTCAAGGATTGCCCGGAAATTATCCAGTGTTATGGTGACAGTTACAGCTTCGAAAATGATCGCGAGAAATTGTACAATGTGTTCTTGGAGTATGCTTCTGGCGGGAATTTAGCTGATAAGGTCAAGAATTCATGTGATCGTAGGTTGCCGGAGAATGAAGTCCGGCGATATATAAAAGGAATATTAAGAGGTCTAAAGTTTATTCACAAGAATGGTTTTGTTCATTGCGATATTAAGCTTCAAAATGTTCTTTTAAGCCAAGATGGTGCGGTGAAAATTGCTGATTTTGGGCTGTCGAAGAAAGATGGAGCGGAGGAAGAGGGGAATTTGGGGGGTCAATTGAGGGGTACGCCTTTGTATATGTCGCCGGAGATGGTTGTCGGAGGTGATCAGTCGTCGGCGGCGGACATTTGGGCAATTGGGTGTTCGGTGGTAGAGATGTTCGCCGGAGCTCCGGTGTGGAGATGCTCCGACATCGCCAGGCTTTTGATGAGAATTGGGGTTGGAGATGAGGTGCCCGAGATTCCCGGGAAATTGTCGGAGGAGGGAAAGGATTTTATTACTGAAAGTGCTTTGTGAAAGACCCGAAGAATAGATGGACGGCTGAGATGCTTTTGGATCATCCATTTTTATCTGATCATAATGATCATGATGATGATGGTACTGTTTCATTCAAACAAATTCCTTCGACTTCTCCTAGAAGCGCACTTGATTTTCCTGATTGGATTTCGCAACAATCATCGCTCACATTCTCAATTACCTCTTTGTCCTCGCCGGCATCCCCACCGGATTCTCATTCTTGGTTTTCCGGCGAAGAATTGAATTCATTTGAAGGTTCATGGTCCAATTCGCCGGCTAATAGGCTCGGGGGATTAGTTAATGATCAACAGCTCGATTGGTTCGGTTCGGATGATTGGCTCGCTGTTAGGTGATGCAAATATTCTCTGTAACCAAATCTAGATTCAGAGTCCTGATGATTTTTTGTTCCAGCTCTGATTTGTTTTTTCTTTTTTAAATTTTGGGATTTTATGGGATTAGTTTTTTTAGTTATGTTGATGATGAATTAATTCATCATCTTATGTACATAAAATTGGTCGAAGAGGGAGGCATGTTACTGACCTAGGCTAAATTTTTAGTTATATCACGATACATGGTGATTAGTATAGTTATTTAATTATTAATTAAAATATAAAAGTTAAATTAAAAAAATAGAGTCTCATTTATTTATTTATGAATATTTTACTGTTGTTGTTAATCGCAAAGAATTCTCCATGTTATTGATGTACAGAAGCCAAGTTGCTAAAATTGACTTTATCAAAAAGTTCTGATTGTGAGAGTCAGTTGCCTTGCCTAGATTGTACAGTGATTAAAACAAAATTTTACTATATAAAATTTATTTATTTTATCATATTCATGGCTACAAACTTCTTTTTTTCTTGACCCCCAAAAAAATTTTTTCTTGGGAAATCGAGAGTTGCAGTTTGTGTCTGGACTTATTGGGCTAAAGTAGCAATTGAAAATTTGCCCAGAATCAACGTAGCTTCACAATTACTCCCCAAATTGCAACTTCTATTAATCTTTGGCCAGTGGCGCACTAGCCAGACACAGACACACCAACAGAGATCAAATAATGACTTGTATCCTAGGTTTAAATAGTCAATTCTTGCTATTAATAGCATGTAATAAGTTGATGTGTTTTTTTTTTTTTTCGTGTTTTCCCAAAAATAGATGGTGGGAATTGGGAAATGTAGTTTAAATAGTTCCTAAATTTCATGAAACCAACTTTTTTTGGTCAAGCACATCATCAGACTAACTGCACTAAAAAGATTTGGTGCCACCAAAAATAGCAGCCACTTGCATTACATTCTGGGCAGTGGATGTGTGCGTTGTGTGTTAGTCTACACTGTATAATTGGGGTTCAAGACATTCGTGGATTATGCTTGATAGGACTAGTTGAAATTATGAGTTTAATTAATTGGAATTGTAGGTAAAAATGTGTTATTGAAGTCACTAGACTGTCAACTACTAAATTATGCGAAGAAGGAAATTAAAGAAGTGCGTATCAGTAAAAATATGCATTCTTCTTCGCAATACTTGGAAATGGTAAATATGATCATTTGGTATCTGTAAAAACATCTAAATTCGTATTAAAATTATTTACGAATTGAAGTTGTTGGCATATAAACCAAGCTTAATTAGGATTTGAAAGTTTTAATTATATTATATTTAGTAGTTGAGTTTGTAAGGGATTTATTCCCTAATTTGTTTGGTATTAGGAAATTGTGTTGGTTAAATCCCTTAAGGATTTAGATTAGTTTGTACATATTTAAAGGCATTGTGCCTAATTATTTCAACAGAGGAAATTTGCATTGAAAAGTTAATTAAATAATTTGTTTATCCTCCCACAAAATTCTGTTCATCCAATCATTCATATAATTTCAGTTTTGATATTAACTTCTAGTTTTCACCATAACACCTGAGTAATTATTTTAACTCCTTTAAAGTAGTATAAATTGTGTGTTACGCTGCGTAATTTTTGAGTCTATCAGAACAAACAGATTTACCAAAAGAAAAATACTGACAGGATATAAAGTTTTTAAGTTTCACTTAAGAGAACAAACGTATACTTAGGGATAATTCAGTAAAAGTATAGGACCCATGAAATTTTAGTTTATAAATTGCAGTAGGGTCTAATTTTTCCAGTTTTAATTAGTTGAGGGTGATTTTAACATCAAAACCATGTAAAAAAAAAATGAAAATCTTTCAAACCCAAGTCCAGCCAAACTCTCTCTGAGCTATAAGGGCCAAGCCCAGTTAATTTGGGGCCTGCCCAATTCTTTTGACAGGTCAACTAAATGCCAGACTTTACGTAACCTGTTTATGATCCTTCATGTAGCATATAAAGGTAATAGGTAGGAAATTTTTATTATTATTTCCACCTCATTGTAGAGTGATTATTTTTTACTGTTAGATGATTGAAAAATAATAGAGTTTTCTTTTCAATCATCTCAACTACGATCACATTTACTTCATATTATGAAATAAGTAATTAGTTGAAACACTCACCCAAAACCCTTGTGGAGAATAGCACTCAAGATATAAATTATATGGTAGCAGCATACTATCTACAATAATGGATAGTATAAGCATAATATAGTAGCGTAGTTTGTCGCAAAAAGTAGTATTGCAATGTATAGTATAAGTGTAATATTGTAGTGTAATTTATCTCATGTAATATAAATATTCTCTCGGATATATATGGATACTCTTTCCACGAGTAAACTGTGTCGTCACTTCAATCTTTGTTCCTCATCCTTTGCCATTTACACTTTTTTTTTTTTTTTTTTGGGGAAGGTGGTAGCGGGGGTACAAAATTTACACTCCATGTTTAAGAGCTAAATAAGAGATCGTATACATTCCCAAAGGCACAAAGAAAGGAAAAAAGTTACTAAATTGAGCCAAGTTCATGTTACAAAGCAATTGTCAACAAAATATAGAAAGAGTAATACAGGATTGCTTCGACTGTACATGTGCATGATACATAAAATGATAGAATGAATTAACAAATTAATTAAACTTCATACACCCCATAACTCATCAAAAACCTTAATATAATAACGAATTAATGAAAACATCAAATTCTTAGTGGAAATTTGCTTTTTGTAGTTCTTCTATACTAATTCCTCATCATTTATTGGTAAGTGCACGAATTTTTTAAAGAAATTGCAGAACCCATTTTCCGAGGGTCCATATACATTGAACACTAGATCCTTCTGTTGAATTTTGGCTTCACCAGTTTCCCCAATACGGCAATGCATAAGCTCTGTCTCGAACGGTAAAATTCAAGTTCGATGGCACCGGTAAAGTCGGTTCCCTTTTATCCTACTCGAGATTAAGCGAATTTCATCAAATTTTTTGAATTAAAACTCGATTTATAAAATTCTGTTTGAGTTCTAACTTTTTTAAAAATTTAGAGGTCAAATTCAAATAAATCATCGATCTGACATAACTCGTTTACATTTATCCATAACTTAACTGTCTATTTATTTTATTTTCCCATTTACACCCCATATCTAAGAGTGAAGTAAGAGATCATATACACACCAAAGGAGCAATGAAAATTCTTATACACTTGATTCTTTAATTGATTAGTAATTATAAATTTTGTAATCAAAATTAAATCTAAGAGAATCCACTTATATTTAATATTATTTATTTTATAATATTTAATTTATACCATATAATTTACAAGTGAGTCATTTGCAAAGGAACAAAGAAAGACACAAATTACTAAATTGCGCCAAGTTCACGTTTCAAAGCAAAACAAGATTGCAAAAAACATAAAGAGTAAAACAAGATTGCTTCAACTGTGTGCATGATACATAAAATGATAAAATGAACTAATTAACAAATTAATGAAACTTCATCGACTCCATATCTCATCAAAAACCTCTTATCTTCAGACTCATCAAATTATTAGTGGAGAATGCTTATATATAGAGAGATATATATTCCTTCTATATTAACTCCTCATCATTTATTGGTAAATGCACGAGTTCTTCAAAGAAATAGCAGTACCCATTTTCTGAGGGTCCATCAACATTGAACACTGGACACTTCTACTCAATTTTGGCTTCACCAATTTCCCCAATACGTAAGCTCTAGCTCTGACGGTAAAAGTCAAGTTAAGTGGCACCGGTAAAGTCGGTTTCCCATTTTTACTGCTCAAATCCGCACCCCCTCCGTACAACGGAATGCTGTTTCCTGTTAACACCACCGTTACAGTTCTTTGACTCCTCCTCGATTGATAAAACTGTTTTATCTACAAAACCCACAAATATTAATCAGCAATTAGTGATTAATTAATAGGTAAAAAAGAATTACGGAATCCGCGGAGTAATTAAAAGAATACTTACTGTTCCGGTACCCACAGCGAGTTGGGAAAAAGAGAGATCCAGAAGTGTAGGCGAAACATGTACTCCAAAAAATGTACCCTTATTGCGGAAAATGAACTTTACTGTAGAATTCGTTGTCACCATATCGGTGCCAACTCCAGAGGCATCTGAACCGGCTTGAACCATAAATAGATCAAATGAAATACTCTGCAATAGATTTTTGACAAATCCCATAAGTAAAATGTTCATAATGTATACACTAATAATTAGTTCAACAAAATTAAGTATCATTAGAATGTTAGGATTACCGGCTCTATAAATATTCAATTCTCGAAGGAATGTGATAGTTCTGTTTTTGTGTATTAATACTAATTAACTGTATACTAATGAGAATGTGACAATTTTATTGAAAATTTTGTGTTATTGTAATAGAGAAAGTGACATTTCAAATACTTAACAAAGAGATATGTCATAATCGAATATAGTTAGGCGGCACTAATATATTATTATATAATGAACTAAAAATTATTTGTTAATAATTTCATAATACGGAGAAATTAATAATGGTTAGATCATTCATAATATAGCGATTCATCGACTGCGTTAATGCGAAATAATTAATAAAAAAGTATGTCTAATTAGCAATTACCATGTCTATTGTATAATTATTTGTTCTCCTCTATCAAATAAATATTTTTAATCGTTACTTATGCAATACAACATAACTACAAAAAAAGAATATAAAAATATATATGTATCTAAGTTGCATTGGAACATGATTCTCTCCATTTAAAATTAAACCAACTTTTTTTTTTTTTGGGGGGTATAAAAAGCATCCATTTAACCTTTAAAGAATAACTGTGACTCTTATATTTTTAAAAATTAAAACAATTCATAATTCAAATAAAGTTTTATATAAATATATTATAAAAAAACGAATAAAATAGGTTCATTTTCTTGTTTGATTAAACAATTTTATATTTTTTTTATCAAATATGAACATTTCTACACCATCTAACACATAAATTCAGCATTAAAATTTTTCCCGAATAAATTAGTTATTTAGATACGATAGAGTCAATGAGATAGAATTAAAAGTATGCCTGCGGTTCTATTTGTAAGTTTTATGCTCTTACTCTTTTTGATCGACCAAGAATTATTTAGATAAATAATTAAATAAATGAAGGAAAATAAATAGGATGTGTATCCAAATCCAAGAAATTAAAATTTCGATTTCTCACCTTCATAGTGATAATAGGTTTCTGATTCCGGCTGGCCTGTCTCTTACCCCACAAGATCAAAGAAAAGAAAGTAAACAGAAGAAAGAATCCCACAACAAAAGCAACAACATAACAGCGCCGAGGGATTCCCCTATCTCCCTCTTCTTCATCAAGAAGTCCCTCTTCTTCAATGGCATCGAACTCTTTCCACAGCTTATCTCCTCCGCCTTTCCGGTGTTGTTGATGGTGTCTCGACTTCTGTGAACCGGGTTTTAGCGACCCGGAGAACCTAGTCGAGGACGAGTTACGAGAGTGACGGCCCGGTGAGCCCACCGGACTCAGGGCTACCGGCGTTGAATGGAATGAATGTGTAGTCTTCTCCCCATCGTGGGAATCCCTTGATGGGCTTTGAACGTAGTAGACCGCTCGGTTTGGTGATGATGGTGCTAGGCTCGTCACTTCTGAATCTGTTTTACCATGCATTGACATTTTTTTTTTTAAATTAATATTCTTAACTAATGATATATTTGCTTCGATTCGTATTTTTCAGAGAGGAAGAGGAAGAAGAATACAAGAAGAAAAGAGCAGAGAACAGATCTCATCGCTTTCTCACAGCTCACTCCATTCTTGAAATGAATACATTATACATGTCTAGAAAGTCCAACCCCACGTTACAATTTTGTTTGTTTATTGCAACTCCTATTTATTTATTTTTTTTAAAAAATAATTTATAAATTATAAATTTAAAATTACTTGTTAAATTTAATTTTCGTCACAAAAATATATTAAACTAATAATTATTAATTTTAAATATTTGATCGAATTTTATTTATTTTTTTACAAATTTAATAACATACTCCTGTTTTTAAATCATTGTCATTTTATACAATTTGTCTAATTTCGTATTTTCTGTCACTTTAAAAAAATAAAGAAAGTATTAAATGATATTTTTTCAATTTTTACTATTAGTGTCAAATTAGTGAATGAATGATTATACACATCTATATGAATATAAAAGACAATTTATTCACTTTGAACTTTTTTTTTTTTTATAAAATTGATACAATTTAATAATTTTCTTTAATCAGAAATTTATATACTAATTAAATGTGATAATTATTTTAAAATAAAATGAGTATAATATAGATTTGTGACTTTATTTATATAAAAATGGACTGTTATTTTTTCAACATTTGCGTGTAATGACAATTAATTGGTGTGCTGCGAGGAAAGGGAGGAAGAGGCATCCAACTCACAGGATATCAATTGCCAGTTGTAATTGTTTTGTATTCTAAAGGGTCAGGCTATTACTACTATAAGTAGTATTTAATGTCTTCCAAGTAATTTCGTTGATAAAAAAAGGACCAGTTTGTTTTGTCCTGAACAAGATTGAATATTTTATTACTCCTCAAAGAGGACAAAGGTGAAGGTTCTATCTTAAAAATTGAAATTTCGCCCATTGACTTCTTTCTTTTGTCCTACCTTTTGAGATTAAGTGGTTGGTAATTTTATGGTTTAGTTAATTATTTAGAGCACTAATTTCACTTTGTAGTCCTCAAAGTATCCTCAATCCCATTTTATACTCTTAAAGTTTTTAATTTTAGATACTTTACATTTTTAATTTAAATATTTTTTACTTTAATTTAATTTTTAATATTATAATCAAAATTAACAGAATCTATGTTAGTGCATCCAAAACTTTGCGGTAGCATTGTTATATATCTTGCGAAACATGTCTTGACTTGTGTATGTAAAAATGAGATGTAAAGTTGAATTAGTCCATAATTACATTCAATAATGCTAATTACCTAAACCAACCTAAACCAAGAGGTAGTATGCAAGAGCGTGACCAACAAGGAACATGGTTGTTAACAGGTTCAATCATGCTTGTGAGAGAATAGAATATTTAAATATTTAAGAATTTAGAAATGGGTTTTGATTAATTTGTTTTGTTGTGATAGAGAAAGTAGAGAGAGAAAGTGTGTTTTGTATTTGATGTAGTGAGAAGGAATTGGAAATTCTCACAAATGAGTGGTAAGTCCCTATTTATAAATGTTGATAAAGAAATTCAGGAATTAAAAATCCTGTGCTAGCCGAATCCATGTGAAGCGCAACCGACTATATACTAATTATATATTTTTTCTTAATAAATCATATTAGACTAGTATATATGTCAATACATTATAACTGTGTTGATATGTATTATCAGGTTTGAACACATTCAATGCTAAAACAATTAATGGATTCTAATTTGGGCTGATCGGCAACCTTGTTGATCCTGTTAGAAGATCAGTGGGCCCTAATATTTTGTTTCTACCAAAGTTCGCATGGGGCTGACAGTTTTTTAAATTGAAGCTGTTGATGCTTTGGGCTAAATTTTGATAGTCAAGCCCAAAAATATCAACCACAACCTTTCTCATAAAAAGGTAGAGAATTAGAGAAAATTTTTTTTTTGATAAGTTTGTGATTCATAAAGAAATGATTTGTCTAATACAGAAATGTCGGATAGCTCTAAGTTCATGAAATTTGCATACTACAAACTAACCAAAGAATTTTATGCATGTATTATTACTGAAATTATAAATACCGTGAAATCGTCCTCTTGCTTGATTTGTCCTTAAAAAAATCAAAATATTTTTAATTGGACATGGGATGGCATGGAAAAAAGTACATTGAAGGGCTTATTCAGTGGCCATCCAAGTTAATTGGACAAGTTTGTAGATTATTGCAAATTTCAATTATGAGACAGGAGCTTCAAGGGCTGGACCCGGAACTTATATTTATCCCTACATCATCAACTGAAAACACGCAGGAGGAAATCCAAGGTGAAAACAGAAGATAGAGGTTGTGCTGAATTCGGAGAAAATTTTGAAATTCATCTATTTTTTTGAGGATTTTATAAGGCGGAAATGGATTAATTTTAAATTTATTCAAATTAAAAAGTATGAAATGAAGAATTTCAACTAATTTTTTAATTTGGGTGAATTTAAAATTTATCTATTTTAATTTTATAAATCTTTTAAACAAATGGATGTATTTTAAATATTTTTTCAAAAATCGATTGAAATACAACAAGAAATTTTTTTTCGAGATACACTTGGATCAAATTTTCTTCGGTTGGTTTTCATTTACTACTAAATTTCCTAATGATTTGACCATTCTAGACAACTTAAAAAACACCCTAGATTCTTGTTAGTATTTATATTTATGTTGGATATATTTCTTCTGTCTTAATATAATTATCACAATTTGACTTTTTTGTCAATTGATAAAGTTTCAAAATTCTTTATTCTTTAAAAAAATCTTAAGTTTTCATGTACTAATCTTGAATATAAATTTCATTTTTTTTCAAACAATTTCATTAAAAACTAAATTAAATCTATAAAAAATCTTCATTATAAAATTGAACTGTTTATCCTAAAAAGTCAAATTATGACAATTACATTGGGATGGATGAAGTATAATTTTTTGATTATACAACTACAAAAACATATTCTCTTCAAACTAATTTTATTTTCACTTATGAGTTGAACATGATTTTCTTAATAAAATTTAATTGGTACCAACTAAAATAATGAACTTTTTGAAATGTAACATTATTTTTAGATATTTAAAAATAATAATGGTGATATAAGAATATAAATGAGATAGAGGAGTACAAATTAACTGAACATATAAAGCCGTAATTCTATATTATCTATAGTCTCACTTTACAAATACAAATTTACAAAACACACCTCTACTACGCTCTAATTTCTTCTGTATGGATTTAATTTGAATTGGTCCAAAAAAAAAAAAAGCAGAGAGAGAACTTGAGGGGATTTTGGCGCGAAATAGCAGTTCCCGCCATGTTTTTCTATGCGATTTCCCGCCATTTTTATACTGAATTGAATCATTCTCTCCCTGTATCGGGTGGACTGAGATCTAGAAGACGGAAAACCGGCAGAATCGTGTTCTAGGGCAAGGAACAAAGGATGTCGGAAGAGGAGCCTGGGGTTGCTGGAAGGCGGCGGAGCAGGGGAGCTCAGGCCACTGTTCGTGCGGACGCTCTCCAGCGTCTCAAAGCACTCCGCAGCGGCGGACGTCGCTCCTCCGACGGCGGTGTCGGCGGATTTAGCATCAAAATGGAGGACAGTCGTATCTACGACACCGTCGACGAAGGCGAGTACGAGGCTCTCGTCGCAAAACGTCGCGAAGAGGCCAAGGATTTCATCGTCGATGACGACGGCCTGGGGTATGGTGACGAAGGTCAAGAAGAGGATTGGTCCCGCCCTGGCGTTTCTCTGTCTTCGGAAGAGTCGGACGGCGAATTGGAACGGCCGAAGAGAAAGAAAAATAATAAAAATAATAATACTAATTCGGAGAAGAAGGAGCAGCAAACGACGAAGAAACCCTCGGCTCTTTCGGCTGCTGCAGCTCTAATGGGTAAGCAAAGGCTATCGAATATGTTTACATCTTCTGTGTTTAAGAAAAATAGGGATGATAATAATGGGAAGAACAATTTGTCGTGTGAGAGTATTGTTGATGATGTAATTGCTGAATTTGCACCTGATGAGACTGACAGGGAGAGGAGAAAGAGGGCAAATTCTAGTTTAATTTCAAATTCGAGAAGTTTTGTTCCTGTTAATTCGAACTATTATGTCTGCTAAGGTTGAGAAAGCTGATACTGATAGTGTTGATTTGAGTTTTAGACACGAGAATAATGGATTTAGGGATTCTAATCGAGAGTATTCGGTGAATGATTCGCAGAAAAGTGATGTGAGTGAAGATAAAGCTTTGATTATGGAAAATGGAAGTGAAAATGCTGACAATTGTCGAGTTGAAAGATGATAAAGTTGCAGAGAATGGAGATTCTCTAGGGAAGAGAAATGGGAATGGGGAGAGTTTGCCAATTGGAGTTGAAGTGAAAGTGCAGCCAGAGGTGAAGTTGGAGGAGAGGGTGTTTACTCTGAATGCAAAGATTAAAGAAGAGAAGGATTCAGCATTAAGTGCGACTGCAGAGTGGAAGGCAGTAAGAACTGCAGGAAATGGAGCAGTGAGTTGCAATGGTTCTGGAGCTAATGATGAGAAATCAGATTTTGAGCTGGATTCTGATGGGTCACTGCCTTTCTACATACTAGATGCTCATGAGGAATTTCTATGGTGCCAATGCTGGCAATCTTTATCTCTTTGGGAAGGTATTTTTTGACATTGATTTCTCTATTATGCTTTCTTCTCCCTTAAGTTGCTACTAATTTTCCTAATTTCCTTTGCCATACAGAACCTTAGACTGGTTACACCCAACTTGTTATGTTGCTGTGTCACTAATCTATGCATTATGTGTTAACATATTAGTCATAAAGAGTTATATTTGCACATCAATGATTCTCTAACATCTTGCTGGAGCATAAGTTTCGGCAAAATTCATGCTGTTCTCTGCGGTTAAATGCTCAACATGTATATGTTCCATGCAACATATTCTTATGATTAACGACATCTAACATATATCTTCTGAATTAAGGTCAAATCTGGAAATAAATACCACAGCTGCTGTGTGGTTGTGAAGAACATGCAGAGATGTGTTTATGCAATCCCAAATGCCTCTGTATTTCACAGTGATACATTAATAAAGCTAGAAACGGATGCTGAAGAGTCTCGAATAGTCTTCCACAGAATTTCGTACTCAGCTGCATGTAACTTTGTCTTCTGATATTGTTGTTTTTGTATTCAATTAAATTTCACTCATTTCTCACGGTTTACTTTTCAACTTTTTCTTGGTTAGGAGATGGCATCAGGCTTAAAGATCGAGCTGAGTAACCAGTTGCTGGAACATAATGTCTCAAGTTTCAGTATGACGCCTGTTAAGGTTTGAGAATTTTTTATTCAATGCATCATAAGCGTCAAGTCAAACTTTGTTTGTTTTGCAAAAATTGCCTGCTTGTTCATTTGATTTTAATATTACTTTCGAAATCAGCTTTCTCTTTGACTATCTTTGCAGAGGAATTATGCATTTGAGCGATCTGACATACCTCGAGGGGAGAACTATGTCCTTAAAATCAGCTATCCATTTAAGGTATGTTGCTTGTATTAACTCAGACACTTAGAGCATTCCTTTTCTTGAATTTATTGTACATAAAGTTTTGGTGCGCATAAATGTTGCCTCTATTTCCATATTTTAAATATTGATCATTGGTTACTGGATATGGGATATATGCGTACAGGACCCACCACTTCCTTCAGATATTAGGGGAGAAAATTTCCGTGCTTTGCTTGGAACTCATTCAAGGTAATATTCCAATTAGTTGTTTCGTATAAGCTCTTATAGTCTTCCTTAATCTCCTTGAAGAAAGGCTTGACTTTCGAATGTGTCTCAATAGCATGTATTCTTTTATGTAAGACATCACTGTACCAGTGCATACCATTTCTTAGGATAAAAATTTTCTGCTCGACATCTTCTTTTTGCAGTGCCTTGGAGAAATTTCTTGTTAAAAGGAAAATAAAAGGACCTTCATGGCTATCGATTTCAAGATTCTCTAGCTGCCTAGTTCCTCAACGTGTGAGGCTCTCATAGTGTGTTTTTTTCTTGTGATTTGCATTGAGTTATTGGGACTATCATGTAAACAGGTCCAATTTTCACGTCTGGGCAGGTTAGCTGGTGTAAGTTTGAGGTTGTAGAAGATTGTTGTTGACTCTCCAAAGGACATTCAAGTCTCGACATCCTCCAAGAATACTGCAGAAATTCCTCCTGTAGTAGTCACGGCACTAAGTCTGAAAACAATCATCAATGAGAAACAGAAAGTCAACGAAATTGTTTCTGCATCTGTCATCTGTTGTCACAAGGCCAAGGTACATTCACAAGGAGCTTATTTTTTTGTTATTACAGCATGATCAAAATAGGAGGTTGATCTATCTTGTTTCCTGGAATGATGAGAATACATATACTTGTATAATTTAGCATAGACAGGTGGTGCTCATGAACAACTGATGAAATTTCTCTCAACCCTGTACTTACAAGCAAGTAAAGCTCATCTTTGTATAATAATTCTTTTCAAGTTTAGTTGTTTTTGACATTTGGTTGATGGAATATGATAGCAGGAAACATGTTTCACTTTGAAGTCAAAAGCCATATGCTATTGCTATTACTGTATTGAGCATCGTTTGCTGTAGTATCTAGATTCTAGAATAACAATAGGAAAGTTTTTAGTCTGATACTAAAGACTTGTACTAATTGCATGATGGGCTTTTCAGATTGATGCTCCAATGTTGGCCTCAGAATGGACTTGGCCGGGCATGCTCAGTCATTTTACTGTTGTCTGTAAAATTGAGGGGGGCATATTCCCCATGGGATTCACCAAAGAGGCTGCAGAAAGAAATTCAAAAGCTGGATGCAATGTTATCAGTTTTGAGAGCAGGCATGTTTAGATGTACTTTGTGTTCTATCAAGCGTTTATCTCTCCCCCTTTGGATTTTGATTTCTTGGTAATCTTAATCTAACTGCTGTTACTGTATGTGATATTTCAGTGAAAGAGCTTTATTAAATCGTCTGATGATTGAGTTACAGAAATTGGATAGTGATGTTCTTGTTGGGCACAACATATCTGGATTTGACCTGGATGTTCTTCTTCACAGATTTCAGGTTCTTTCTCATTAACCTTTCTATTCTTGTGTTTTTTTTTTCCCTCTTGATACTGGAAAAATCCAACTGGACAGTTCATCATTTCTCAAACAAAAATCTCCATAGGTGGGCTGATTTAATTCTAATGTCAGCAAAGCTGGTCTGATTTCCTTGGTTTCTGTGATGACAAGAAAGCCTGTTCAATTAGCTAGTGCACATGATGCTTTTGTGCTCTATTGAACTTTCAAGTTTCGACAATTGTCTTTCGTTTTTCTTTTCCCCCGTTCTGAAAAACAGAAAGTTTAAAGTTTGGACTAGCCTTCTTTCAATTGTGTCTATTCTTCTTTATGCTATGAACATTAAAAGGTTGCTAATATTCATAGGATGTGCACATAATGCTATATGTAGGCTTGCAAAGTGCCCAGCAGTATGTGGTCTAAAGTCGGCCGTCTCAAGCGTTCTGTCATGCCTAAACTTAACAAAGGAAACAACATTTTTGGCTCAGGAGCAAGTCCTGGAATGATGTCTTGTATTGCAGGCCGGCTTTTGTGCGATACCCATCTTTCTTCACGTGATTTACCCATAAAGGAGGTAAATTGGTGTGCTGAAATTTTATATTGTTGAAGCACTTGATGAAGCTGATAGTGTTCAATTACACTTGTGAAATTCACTTATTCCAGGTTAGTTTTTCCTTGACGCAACTTGCTAAGACTCAGCTTAACAAAGACCGCAAGGAGATTGCTCCACAGGATATTCCTCAAATGTTTCAGAAATCAGAATCACTCATGGAACTTGTAGGTCCTCTCTTTTAGTAAAGTTGTTTTTATGGTCGTTGTGCTTATTTGAATATGACGAACATAGATTACATCTTATCATGTTATTTTAGACTTTTATCTCAAGGTGAAGAAAATGAAGAAATGTAAAGAAACTAACTGATAGTGGATGACTTTGGACCCAGCCAGTTCACTTCTTTCAATCTTGTCTCATTGAAATCCCCTGATGATAGATATTATGACCACTATATCTCATAAGTTGGAGGACTTAAATGTTCGAGATATACCCATCAGTGCTGGTGTTTTTAGGCACTTGTACTTATTCCTGTCGTAGGACCTTTTTACTGGTAAAAAGTAGTCAAATTATCTATCTCATGTTAATTAAGACAGTTATTCCTCTTTCAAAGTATTCATGATATCTTTCTGAAGATGAATTATTTTCTTCAGATTGAATACGGTGAAACAGATTCATGGTTGTCAATGGAGCTCATGTTTCATCTAAGTGTCCTTCCTCTAACACGTCAGCTGACTAATATAAGTGGCAACCTCTGGGGAAAAACTCTCCAGGTGAATACTTTTCTTATGATTTGGCAATTGATTTTCGATATGATCAGCAGTGGTGTATCTTGTATAACATTTTTTGAACTTTCAGGGTGCTAGGGCCCAACGAGTAGAATATCTTTTGTTACATGCATTCCATGCAAAGAAGTTCATTGTTCCAGATAAGTTATCCTCTCAGGCAAAGGAAACAAAAATGACAAAGCGCAAACTTAACCATGCTGTTGACAGCAAAGAAACTGATGACTTGTACATTGATGATGAGATGAATTTTGATAAGGAGGCTCCAGCTAATGATAGTGGAAAAACCAAAAAGGGACCTGCTTATGCTGGTGGTTTGGTTTTAGAGCCTAAGAAGGGCCTATATGACAAATATGTGTTGCTCCTGGACTTCAATAGTCTCTATCCGTCTATTATTCAGGTAATCTATCTAACAACTTCTCTCTTCTGCTGTCTCTTCTTTCCACTTGTGATATCTTACTCTATGGCTAGACAGCCATCAAATTTCTGTTTTATCCTTTGTTGTCTAATGGTTGGACTAATTTCAGATTGGGCATGTTTTGCATAACACACTATGCTAATTCACTCTTTTGCAGGAGTACAATATCTGTTTCACAACTGTCCACAGATTTTCAGATGGATCAGTACCCTGTTTACCATCGAGTGGAAGGACTGGAGTTTTACCCGAGGTAAACTCAACCTAGATATGTGTGATTTTCCATTGTTAAATTAATTGTTCTAAAGAATTTATTCGTTGATGAAGAAGTTAACTTGGGTTTCTTTGAGCTATATTAGAAAATCGCCTTCTGAGAGCCAATTCTTTTTTGCTCCTTGTGACTGGAAAGCTGCAGTTTCAGCCCTCCATGAATAGCCTCTGTGTCTTGGAGCCTTGTGCACTATGTTTTCGGTGTTTATAAGTCTATAAAAATGGACTTATTTCTGTTACCCATACAGATATCTAGACGTGCCTATGTACGTTATATACATTATTATCGTATATTAGCCTATTAGGCGTATATTACTAGAAATGCAGTTTTTATAACTGCAGCATACAACACATCTTGTTTCCAGAGGAGAAATTCTGCTGTTTTAGCGATCTTTATATTTAATGCCATACTTGCATGCCTCTTGTAATGAATATTCACATATGCTATGTAGTTGCTCAAAAATTTGGTGGAAAGACGAAGAATGGTGAAATCATGGCTGAAGACAGCCTCTGGCCTAAAGTTCCAGCAACTTGACATACAGCAGCAAGCACTAAAGCTTAGACAGCAAACAGGTTTCTGTTCAGAGCTCTTGTTTCATTTAGTACCCTTACTTTATTCACTAATTCTTTTCAGTTCTGTTAACGGATCTCCTGTTTCCTCCCTTGATTGGATGGGCTATTAGTATGTATGGATGCCTGGGATTCTCAAATTCAAGGTTTTATGCAAAGCCACTTGCAGAGCTTATAACATTGCAGGTCAGTAGTTTGTTTCTTGCTATAAATCAAAAGAATGCAATTCTGGTTTTGAAGATAGTTTGGAAGTATTTTGACTACATTCTCATTGTTGTGAAGGGAAGGGAGATTTTACAGAGTACAGTTGACCTTGTTCAGAATATTTTAAACTTGGAGGTCACTTCTTTCATTTCATTTTGGATTTATGGATCAATGTACAAGTGTTTCTGCAAATTTTCCTTGCTTCAGATGTTAAATAGACTGCTGAGATGTTCTTCTCTATCTGGCAGGTGATTTATGGTGACACAGATTCCATTATGATTTATAGTACTGGGCTCGATGATATTGGAAAAGCAAAAGCAGTTGCAGGAAAGGTCTCTCAAGAGGTAGGGTTTATTGGTAACTTATACTTTTGGTATAATATTACTGCGTTGCTGAGCCTAAATGTCTGCGTCTTTCTATTCATGTCACTTCTTCTCTTCTAAACTAATCACTAGCTTAGCATGTCTTGCAATAGTTCGATCAATTGAGAGAATGCTGGACGTGATATCATAAATGATATATGATTTATGAATTTAGAGAACAAAATTTACATCGTCTGTTGTTTCTCTAGAATGATTTAAGTTTGTGTTTCTTTCAAGGCATTAGAAGAGTTTGTCTCTGTTGTAAGACAGTTACGTGAAGTTCGTAGTGGCTTCTTTTTATAGGTTAACAAGAAATATAGGTGCTTAGAAATTGATCTTGATGGTTTGTATAAAAGAATGTTGCTGCTTAAGAAAAAGAAGTATGCAGCAATCAAAGTGCAGTTTAAAGACGGAACACCTTATGAGGTAACATTTTGGGAATGTATTTTTTTTGGACTTGTTAGGACTCTGCAGCAGTTGCATATTAATGAATTTAACCATTTTATTGAAGGTCATCGAACGGAAAGGTCTCGATATGGTTCGTAGAGATTGGAGCCTACTAGCAAAGGAAATGGGGGATTTCTGTTTGAGTCAAATATTATCTGGCGGGTAATTCTTTTTGAACTGATTATCGATGTTTTATTCTTTTAGCTGTTCATGCTGTTTTTACTTATTTTTATTTCTGACACTCTTATTCTTG
Organism: Cinchona pubescens; assembly: GCA_025175665.1. Taxonomy (NCBI): domain Eukaryota; kingdom Viridiplantae; phylum Streptophyta; class Magnoliopsida; order Gentianales; family Rubiaceae; genus Cinchona; species Cinchona pubescens. The sequence continues at coordinate 3,413,853 of JANKKI010000090.1, forward strand.
TTGTTGTCATGTTATTTTTGTTAAACTTTGCAAAGATATTTAAATATAAGCTTTATCAGGGTTATGTGCTCTATGACACAGTCAAACTTATGGATGAAGCTTTGGCAGGTCTTGCGAGGATGTTGTTGAATCAATACACAACTCCCTTATTAAGGTAATATTATGAACGAACAGAAAGCTCATCAGCATAGCTGGATGTTCATGATTACAGAGCATTCACATAACATTACTGCAATTTCATTGATTGCTAACAAGATTTTGAGTGGACAAGCTCAAGTTAACCAGAAAATGTAAAAAAGTTAATTGGCAGCTGAAAGCAGAATGACAATTCTCAAGCTTCTCATATTTGAGGCAGTTAGAACTGTGGTTGCTATTCAATGTTTATATTGCACATTGCTCATGCTTAACACCCAGTCTCTTTTGTGCTTTTGTCTTTTGAAATCTAATTTCAGCTATAAACAACTTTAAATACTCTGATGAAGTTGGAAGTGAACCTAACTAATTGGCATTGATAATACGGTTAACTATAAGTTAGCTCGTGCAAAAAGGCCTAATGGTTTGACAATTGCTTTTTGTCCATATATTGTACATTTTTCTGCAGGTTCAAGAGGATATGAGAAAGGGGCAAATAGAACTCGAAAAATATATCATCACAAAGACATTAACGAAAGCACCGGAAGCTTACCCTGATGCCAAAAGTCAACCTCATGTTGAAGTTAGTTCATGAAACCACTTATCTGTTTCTATCTACTACAGAACAAAACCTGTTCATCCTAAACCATCTCAAAAGTTTCATTTTGGAGTTTGTTCAGTTATTTGCTTCCCGTCCTAATTATTCATGCATGCATGTGGCTTTATCATTTCTAGGTTGCTCTTAGATTGAGGAAAAATGGTTATGTGACTGGTTGCTCAGCTGGAGATACAGTACCGTATATTATCTGCTGTGAGCAGGTTGGTTTTTTGCTCTTTCATTTATCAATTCCTATCTAAATTTTTTCTAACACTCCAAATACTTCCATCTTCCAATTCCTTGTGTTAATATCTCATTATCTCCCCTACATATTGAATGGCAGGGGAATGGCTTAGATAGCTCAGGGATTGCTCAGCGGGCAAGGCATCCTGATGAAGTGAAGAAAGGCAATGGGAAATGGATTATTGACATTGATTACTATTTGGCGCAACAGGTCACATTGACAAATAGTGCTGTTGGTTGTACATAAACTACATGGTCCAGGTTTTCAACTTTAATTTTCTGATGTTGCTTAAAATCGTTCATTGATATTGCAGATTCATCCTGTGGTTTCACGTCTTTGTGCACCAATTCAGGGCACTAGTCCAGCACGTTTGGCTGATTGTTTAGGACTTGACTCATCCAAGGTAAAGTAGCATCTCCTTTTGTACCTTTGAGAGATTGGTTGCAGTTTCTTGGTATGGCATCAATAACTGAAAATGAAAACAATCTGATTGTTTTAGTTCCAAAGCAAAGCAATTGAAGCTGTTACTGATTCTTCAAGCCTGCTAAAAGCACGGATGATGACAAGGAGAGGTAATTACTCTATTTTCCAGCAAGCATTGGTAATACTCTTAGAATTTAGTATGAAGAATAGAAGTGGAATTACCTTGGGTTGGACTTCATATTACCAAATTTATGCCATTGATCATTGCAGGTATCGTGGTTGTGAGCCATTAGTTTTGTCATGTCCCAGCTGCTCCACTTCCTTTGACTGCCCGCCTCTATTCAGTTCCATATGCTCGTCTTCAATTAGTCAAAAGCCAGCAGACTCGCAAGCACCAGGAAATTTCTGGCTCAAATTGCATTGTCCCACATGCTCTGAAGAAGGGGATCAGGGGAGAATATCTCCTGCATTAATAGCAAATCAGGTATTCTTTTTCAGTTTTGCTACTTGGGAGCTTTCTTCAATTTACATGGTCTTGGATTGGTATTTTGACCAAAGTTTTAATCTGTGATTATTCTTTGTGAATTGTGATCCTGCCTGCTATTGACAGGTTAAAAAGCAAGCAGAAGGTTTCATTTCGACATACTACCAAGGTTGGATGATGGTATGTACTTGCAAAACAGTGTTCCACATATGACAAAATTAGTGCTATTGGATTTATGGTCTAGTTATGATTTTGTTTAACATTAATGTGATGAAAAATGAATTTCAGTGTGATGATGAAACTTGCAACTGCACTACTCGTAGTTTGAATTTGCGGGTAATTGGCGACTCAGACCGAGGAACTGTTTGTCCTAACTATCCCCCGCTGTAATGGGCATCTCCTAAGACAGGTTTTCCCCCTCATTCCCATATGCCTCCGTTTCTCTTGAAACAAAGTCTCCGGGTAACTCACTATTATGAGGGCTGTTTATTGTTTTTGTAGTACTCGGAGGCTGATCTGTACAAGCAACTTGCTTATTTCTGCCACATTTTGGATACTGTTCGGGGTGTGGACAAGGTTCTAGTCCTCTGCATTCTCTCCATCATTCACTGAGAGTGAACAATAATATCCTTGATTTTGCGAGTACTGTTTTACTTCTTGTAGTTAAAGGAGTAACAGGTTTTGTCGTTTTGAAATTGCAGCTTGAGGTTAGCATGAAAAAACAAGTTGAAAAGGAGCTTGTTAGAGTAAGGCCTTTGGTTGAATTGGCAGCATCAACCGCACAGAAGCTCCGCGATAGGTGCGCCTATGGGTGGGTACAGATGGAAGGCTTAGCTGTGTCAATTTAATTCCTATTTGTACCGTCAAAAATTATGTTTAGGCTCGAAGTTACAAATAGTATCTTTATGGCTGGAGCTCGTGCGATCATGTTTCCTTCATTCCCCTCCCATGACAGTCAATTTCAGATAGATAATGAGTAATTGGGAAGTGAGGGAATAATTGAATGTGAATCTTCTTGTAAATTGATATCAACCGGTTATGTAATACTGTATGCTACTGCTGCCGACGTATAAGAACTTAGATATGTCAACTGAGGTTAGGCATCAAGTCTACAACCTCAGTTGGGAAAAAAATGACTGAGTTTATCATGTAAAAGAGTTGTAAGTATGAATTTTGTGACACCACGCATCAGGACCAACCAAATCGCCTCATCAAGTTTTTATTTATTTACTTTTTTGGGGCTAAGAACTACTAGAAAATGTATACCTAGATTCAAGAATGTCACCTTTGCAATCTTCTGGAGTTGAAAAGAATATCTTGATGAGAATGATTTATGGAAACTTTCCTTTATGAAATTATAATCAGAATCTTGCATAATGGTTTTGAATCAACCCAGAGCCGATAGGTTGTAAACTAGCAAAGATCAACATAAAAAACGAATGTGCTTTTTCAACAAACAAATTATTCAAACAGGGGTTATGTGCAAATGGTAAGGGTTCGCACCTAAACATGCAATCGAGATCGCACGTGGGGTATTGGCATGGTTGGCATGCATCGGCAAGTCATTTGGCACACTTAGGCAGAAAGGGGATGCTTGCTTTGGGGGTAAAAGTGTGGGGGAATGATGGGTGTTGGGCAGTCTCGACATGTTGCTATCGCCTAAGGCAACGTGCTGTTGGGTGGTAGTCGATAGGCAAAACGCACACACTTGGGAACGGGGTTGTAAGGCGTGAGGCAAAGTGGAAAACAAAGAGTAATGGAAGTTTATTTCACCTTGAAAATTAGTTGGGAAACCTTGATGCACACTGCACACTAGGGACACTCTTGGGGCTTTACTGATTTTCAATAAAATGGTATCTACTGCTGTCACTTGAATTTTTTTTTTCCAAACCTTATATAAGAGAAAGATATGGTAATCTCACATGGCTAGCTGGGGGTCGAGTGGGGCTAAGTTTAGGCACTCTTAGGAATGCCTTGGACATTGCCTAGGACCCTCCTTCATGCTTTAACCGGAACAAGGCGTGATTTGTTGGAAAGAAAGATCGTGTCGACTATCGGGTGGACGTTGGAAAATGGACAGTGGCACGAACGGACCCGTGCACACATACACACGAGGGAGCTCAAGTAAAGCCTTGTGGGTGGCCAGGCTTGTTGGCAAACAAGTTGGCCGAGGAACGTAGACAACGGGCTGCCTACGTGTTGGATAGTTAGAAGTTGGTTGAGTGGGGCTGAGTGGGACTACTTGGCCGAACTGGTTGGCTGCATGTGTGAGAAAATGGCAAGGAATGCTGGCAGCACGTGGTGATGTGCTCGGTGGACGGTTACGGGCGGTTACCACCTTTTGAGACATGGACATGCCAAGTGTGCTGCCAGGTGGCCAAGCAACCTAGTTGTAGGCATTTTTACTCGTCCAGCAAAGTTAGGAGGTTGGACTTGTCAACCGCATTGCCCCTATAAAAATGATGGTAGTTAAAAACTTGGCAAGCCATGAAAGCCATTTATGGTCATATATAGGCCAAAAGTGTTCTGCACACCACCCATTTGTGTAAATTCTTGTTATAAGTTTTTGACGGAATAAAAGTGTTACAAAGGTTGGCCTTAGGCTGTAAATTGCTTGTGTATTATTTACTTTCGTGTTGGCTGTATTTTACTCTTGTTGGTTGCCTATATTCCGTGCTTGTATTTAAGTAAGTGCTTGTGCGTTCAACGGTTGCCTAAAACGAGTGTAAACTAAACACGAGTGTTGTGTGGGTTGGCTGACCAAAGTTTGTGGGCAAATTTTGGTACCATCACAGGCTTCTTCTTCCGCCTTGGCACGTTGGTTTTGTGTCAAGTAGAAGTCGTGTGACAATTGTGGTATCAGAGCACTTGGTTAAGGTGTTCTAGTGGTTCTACCATGGCTGGTGGCACAGTAGAACGAGTTTAACGGTTGAAAGTCCACCAACTGTTGGTAAACCAACTGATGGTGCAGTTGGGCGAAATCCCAGAAGGTTATGTGTTGCGTACTTCCCTTAACGAGACCAGGCTGTTCGTACTCATTTCCAACAACTTGAGCAGGAATGGAATGCCAAATTCGAGACTCTTGCACGGCTGCAAGATGAGATAGCTATTTTGAAGAAGACATTTATGTTGTGGACACGGTTAGTTCCACAAGTCATTCTTCAATGGCCAAGGTAAAAGTTCCTGACCCAAAACACTTTGATGGTGTAAGGAGTGCCAAAGAGTTAGAAAACTTTATTTGGGACATAGAGCAATACTTCTAGGCAGCGGGTGTGCCTGAAGAGGAAAAAGTGTCCACCACAAACATGTACCTTGCTGGTGATGCGAAACTTTGGTGGAGGACACAGGTTGATGACGAAACCGTTCCTCAAATTTTAACGTGAGAGGCGTTGAAAATAGAACTAAAGAAGCAATTCCTTTCTACTAACATTTCGTGGCTTGCACAAGGGAGGCACTACGAAGGTTGAAACACATGGATAGTGTTCGTGACTATGTGAAAGAATTTAGTTTCTCGATACTGGACGTTCGTGAGATGTCCAAGGATGACAAGTTGTTCAATTTCATGGCTGGCTTGCAAAAGTGGGCTCAAGTAGAGTTGCAAAGGCAAGGTGTGCAAAACTTGCAACAAGCCATCACTTCGACTGATAGATTGGTGGATTTCCAGGCAACCACCAACGAGACTAGCAAAGGTAGGAACAACTTACCCAATAAAAAGGATCCAAAGCATGGCAATGGCAAGTATAAGATGAAAAAGAAAGCTGTGGTGATTGAGACCGAGGCCGGTAAGGTTTCTTTCGTTAAAGATAAAACTAACAAGTTCATTGGTTGTTTTATTTGCAAATGACCACACATGGTAAAGGAATGTCCTAAGAAAAAGCAGTTTAGTGCTGTTATAGCCGACGAGGATGGTCCGTCTTGTGCTAGGATGGGTTCCTTGCAGTTGGTGTGCCAAAACACCAATAAAAACCAACTCTCTTAAGTGTTGGGAAACACAGGGGTCCTTCGAGTGAAAGGATATGGCAATGGATAGGCTATCGGGTGTTAAGTAGAGGCGAGCTGCTTAGCTAAGAGAGTGCTAGCAGTGAGTGGCTACTAGCCAAAATGGGCACGAGAATGCTTGTTGGCACAGTTGGGCATGTAGCAAACAAACACTATGAGACTTGAGCAAAATCATTTGGACATGGAGTCTTGCTGATTGTGGGAGCCGAAACACAAGTGAGGAAGTGTGCTATGTGCCTGTGTTGGTCTTGGTTTCGGGGGAAACCAAGGCAAATCTTTTGTGCGGACAAAGGGCGAATATTGTGCATGGTGCCTTCGCTGTGTGTTGGCAAAATGACAAGGTTGGGTGAAAACGGAGGCACACTGTGCTGGTTTCATACCGAAGCCCGGAGACTAATTTATGAAGTCTAAAAAACGTACAACTGACAGTTCCTGTGGCGGAACGTAAGTGGTAATTTACTTATCAACTGTCATTGTTTAAATTATTCAAATTTCTGTTTACTTGTTTAATTTTATGGCACGGGGTTGTGCCAAGTGACTAATATTGTTACTAAGTGGTTTACATAATATGTTGTGTATTTCATTTTGTTATCCGTATACATTTTCATAACAAAGGCAGCTTGACTGGATAATGTGACAAATTTGATGTGGGTTTCAAAGTCGAGGCAACAAATGTAACTTAAACGAAACCCAAGTCAAAAAACAAAGGCTTGTAGTCACGAATTTAGCCAAATGAACGGAAAAAATGCTGAAGCCGTGTGGGAAAATTGGCAATGGGGCTGCACAGTGGTGAGGCTGGTGCAAACTTCAGTAACAGGGGAGTTTTGTTCTGGTTGGCAAATGCTAGCGCTAGAGGGCTGGTAGTCTGGCATTGATGAGAGCATCAATCTCTTCAAGTGGGGGAGGTTTGTTAGACCATTTTTTATTTGTTCTACTGGCTAAACGAATGTGATTTCCCAACAGGCAGGTCATTTGGACAGATGTTATGCTGTGCAAACAGCAAGGGTCGGCACCTAAACCTGCAACCGAGCTCGCACATGGGGTGTTGGCACGGTTGGCACGCATCGACAAGTCATTCGGCACACTTAGGCAGCAAGGGGATGCTTGCCTTAGGGGCAAAAGTGTGAGGGAATGATGGGTGTTGGGTGTTTGCACACTACCTTAGTGTTTAGTGTGGGTAGTCTAGGAACACACGTTGCCATCGACTAAGGCAATGTGTTGTCGGGTGGTATTCGATAGGCAAAACGTGCACACGAGTTGGGCATGGCTTATCGCATTCTTGGGCATTGTTGGGAGGTCAAGTAAAGCCTTGTGGGAGGCAAGGCTTGTTGGCAAACGAGTTGGCTGAGGAACATAGGCAACGGGTTGCTTATGTGTTGCACAGTTGCGGGAAACGGTTAGGCAACGTCCACGTCGGGCAAGTGCACATGCACGGGAATTGGCAATCAGTTGGAAGTTGGCTTCGTGGGACTACTTGGCCGAGCTGGTTGGCTGCATATTGCGAGAAAATGGCAAGGAATGCTGGCAGCATGTGGTGATGTGCTTAGTAGGCAGTTACGGGCGGTTACCACCTTTTGAGGCATGGGTATGCCAGGTGTGCTGCCAAGTGGCCAAGTAGCCTAATTGTAGACATTTTTACTTGTCCAACAAAGTTAGGCGGTTGGGCTTGTCAACCGCATTGCCCCTATAAAAAAGGTGATAGTCAGAGACTTGGCAAGCCATGAAGTCATTTGTGGTCAGATATAGGCCAAGAGTGTTCAGCACACCACCCGTTTGTGTAAATTCCTGTTGTAAACTTTTGATGGAATAAAAGTGTTACAAAGGTCGGCTTTGGGCCGTAAATTGCTTGTGTGCTATTCGATTTCGTGTTGGTTGTGTTTTACTCTTGTTGGTTGCCTACATTCTATGCTTGTGTTTGAGTGAGTGTTTATGCATGCAACAGTTGCCTAAAACAAGTGTAAACTAAACACGAGTATTGTGTTAGTTGGTTAACCAAAGTTTGTGAGCACAAATTTTGGTGTCATTACAAGCTTCTTCTTCCGCCTTGGCACATTAGTGAAGTTTTCCAACAAATCTAGTTGTCTATTTCATAGAATCATTACCTCTTCCATTTATCAATTGAAAGAAAAGGCCACCAGCTTACAAACCCCACATGTATTCAATTTTTTAGAAGCTTTACAAGAAAAGCTCTGGTAAGCAAACCTGAAAAAGTAGGGAAATTCAAGAATCTGTCCAAATTAAAGTAGTGATTTAAACGAGATTGAACAAGTCAAACATTCTAATTGTTTGATGGTTTTAACAAAATAATATTTATCTTTTGAATTGAATTCAAACTAACTTATTATTGAATCGAACTCAAGTAATTTGAATTTAAGGCTTTTAGTAAACTGAGCTCAAAAGTTAACGAATTTTAAATCTTATTCATGTTTGATTAACGAACCTAGCTCAGACAACTCTTACCGAGCCAAGTAGATAGAGGAGAGAGAGAGTAAAATCCTTACACCGAACAGGTATTTAAAAAACAATGTAAAATCCCTTCAAAGTAACAATTTTCGACTCTGAACAGTCTACAAGAGTAACAAGGCTGAACTCTCATTGCAACTCTCCAACAGGTGCTTCATTGAGCCAAAGGAAATGAATGAAGTCGTACAATTTTGCACTTACACTAACCTGCTCAATATGTTACAATGACAATATTATCAAATTATCAAGAATCATTTTAATCAACCATATCAGCCCATACCAAGTCAACATAAACAGTTGGTCAGAGTGTAAGAGAGCTAACACGATACCTTGTAAGGTGTTGGGTTCAACCTTCTCATGTGATCAGGCCGCATCTGTTCCAGTTGTTCAATACACCGATTTCTTATCTCTTTGATGGATGGTAAATCTTCTCTTGTTTTATCTACAGGAAATGGAAATCCAGGAAAATAGTGTCCGAGTTCCACAAATAATTAGCCAAAGCAGCACTCCAACAGACCATGATTTGTGGTGAAAAGTTGCATGTAGACAAATGAATATAACCACTCTATTTACAAGGGGGGAATATGACCACTCTACTAGTAATAACGCTTCAAACCTGAACCTAGAGCATAATTTAGGCCTCTGCAATCTGTCAACCTTTTTAAAGAAGGCACTGTTCTATCAAAAGCAAAGCCGTGATAGCCAATTACTTGGGGGGGAAAAAATCTCATACACTAATGACTTTACACCACCATGCTAAAGGAAAAAAAGAAAATTTCATTGAACCATGACTTTAACATACCATTCCTGTCCTCACACAGATTACATTTCCCAACTGAGATAGCAAATTTCATTGAACCATGACTAAAAGTTCATATTTTACCAAGACATCAAATTTCACCTGTATTACCCGACCAATAGCACTTCAGAAGTTCCTCAACCTTCTGTGGTACCACATATGCTCTCTTCGACTCATTAAATGGATGACGACACAAAATTCGTTCACCAACCTGAGAATTGACAATATATGAAGGCATTGCAACACAAAATTTTCAACTAAAGACCGAAGAGTATGTCATAATATGAAGAACTCAGCGATTCATAATGAAAACAGCAGAATGACCACAAATAGGGTATTATGGAAATAAGTACTTTATTGTTTTTCTGGCCAAATAATAAATGCTTTACTTGCTCCAACACGTTTTGCTTTATATATGTATCCTCCTTTTTTCCATAAACAACATTTAAGGGAAAGAGAAAGCAATATATGTGAAGACTAGAGTTGTCTGTTTGACCAACTAACAACAGCGAAGGACTTCTATGGCAAATTTCAAAATAACATAAAATTGGAGAAAAAAAATAAAAAACCCTATAGAAAGACCTTGTTAATGAATTGATTCGTTATATAACTTTAGATCACAAAATATATCACAAAATATATGCAAAAGTAATTGCATCTTGTGTTATCAAAACCAATAAACTTATCATCAGATTCATCATTTTTTTTAAATTTCGGAAAACAATAAAAAGGTAACCATGTTTGCTTAAATAGTTCGTGTATAACCAGACATACAACTAAATAAATCAATGACCAAGAAACATGGGGAAAATAGAATCTTAAAAGCATCTTAAGTTACTAGATAAACAACTGGAGTAAATACACAGAGGAAACTAGCAGTGTAGGGAAGTCTTATGAAGACTGTTCACTAGGAATATATTAGAACATTCAAAAGGAGGACTAATAAGAAGTCCTTAATAACATTAAGTACCTTTGGAGATGGCTCATTTTCCCCAGTTATTATATCTACAAGAGGATAACCTTCCTTTCCATACAATCTGTAACACCGTTTTTTACACGGAATAGAGACCTAAAAACAAGGATTCATAAGCTTCCAGAGTGTAGAACAAATAGCCAAAAAATTAGGATACAACTAGTTCAAACCTTCGAAACATCTTCAGAGAGTTTTATACGGGGCTGGTTATTTATTTCAACAAGCTTGAAGACAACACCTAGAGCGGGTTGAGCATAGCATGTAACCAAGTGCGTTCCGATTCCAAATGCAATGTCAATCTCATGACCCTGTGCATCAAAAAGCCAATTAATGTTGAGTAAATTCATCCTAAACAAAAACTCATCATTTTTGGTGACTGAGACTAGAGAAGCCAAATAAAACTCAACTGATAATCAATTGATTTCCATACTGCATCACAAAATCAATTCTCATAATACTCAAAGGGTTATACTCTGAATTGCTCATTACAAGTCAGAAATGATACCATCCCTGTTTTCTATAGATATTTCATGGACATGATTCAACAAAAAAGGCAAATAAATTTTACTTAGTGACACATTGCCACTTCAAGAAGGCCAGCGGTCAGCCCTTTTAATAGGTAAACAAGCCAAGAGTACTCTATCCATATATCTATAACCGGCTGGAAAACCAGCTTAGCACCGGAACATGGTGCAGATGCATCAAAGACAAAATGAATTATGGATCACAAGTCCACAAAAGAAAATTAAAGCCCATGTGTCCAAGTAAACCATTACACAACCGGGAGTAACATGAGAAAAAGTGCAAGCATCATGGAAAAGATGTTCCTGTATCTTGTAAAAAAAGCTAAAACCGGCCTTACAAAGATACACATGCTAAAGCTTTTACCTGTTTGTTCAAAGCATCTAATGTTTCCTCATTGAGATCATTACTAGCCGTGATGCTCGTCCTTCCAAAATCAGGCACTCCAAATTCCTTCTCAATAGAATGAAAGAACTTCCTAGCCTCACAAGACAGGTATGCAAGATCACCAGAGTCTAATCTAATGCCTAATGCCTTGTGCCTGCATAAAATCATTTTAGTAGACCATCAACATTATATCACCATTAAAGAATAAAGAAGTCCCAAGAATAAAACCTAAAAAGAAAAGTTGTCTATCAAGTAAAATTAACAAGTCAACACTCTAGCTAAACTTCCAAATGTTTTTGCTTGGAGAAGAAGTGAAGGGTCGGCTAGTGAATTAGCTACATTGTTCAATGAACAAATCTGGTTCCTAGTTATTTATTCTGATATTTGTGTCTTCTTCCACTTAGTCAATTGGACAACACATCCAAACATAAAGAACAAATTTAAAAATTGAAATAACAAATTTCTAATTACATAAGATCCAAAACCAAAGATATAAGTACCCAATTCCTTCTACCACTTGGACAATCACGCAACAAACTGAAATGCAAGAGAATCACTGTTAGGCCAAGACATCCGTTTGAACTCATCCATATCATCCCTTCAGCTAGATACTATCTTCACTGTCCAATAGAACCATAGATGAAACAGTGTGAAACTTTTCTTTAACCATATATATATATAAGAGCCTTTGTCATTTAATTCAATAACAGAATTAGAAGGCTTGCCCCACATTATTGAAAATTAATACTCCCTCCGTCCCCAAACTTTGTCACAGTTTGGGACGTGCTTTTTATCAATAGTGCTTTCACATGTTGCTTTTTCTATGTTGGTTCTGATTTTACCCTTGTCATAGTTTCATGTGTAATTGGTTGATTGAAGACTCCATGTATAGATTCGCTGTAGTGGCAGTAGTGGGGCCAAACACTTTTTACTCTTTACAATCTCCATTGTAGTCCATGGGTGTGTAAAGCACGCTAAACAAATCTACCATATATTTCATTTTGCACAAAGTCAGCATGTGAGAATGGAAGGGAAAGGAGAGTTTGACATGCAATTGAGTAAAAATGATAGGGGTCCACAACTTTAGTGGGAATGTATTCTTTATTAATAACATTAGGGGTAAACATAGAAAGTCAGAAGAAAATATTTGCCACTTTTGGTATGTGACAAAAATTTTGGGATAGACCAAAAAGGAAAGCATGACACTTTCAATGGGACGAAGAGAGTAGTTTCATCTCTATCAACAGCTAAATAAAAAAATGTGAATTGGTCCAATCATGGTCATGACTGAAAAATTCAACGCTAACACGAAAAGTAGTTCTCATCATATAAAGATAGTGTTAACAACCCTTTAGCACATACCCCAGATCATTTAAGGCCAGTGCAACTGCACAAAACTTTAGCTGGATTGGGAATGCCACTTCTGACTACCTGGAAAACACATATACAGTGATCAGAGAAAGAAAATGAACGAATGAAAGATCAATGACTTGAAGATAGAACTGGTAACCCAAAAACTATAGTAGCTTGGCAGCCCACAAATTATCAATTTAGCGACTATAAGTACCATCCAAACTGTTTTAGAACTAGTGAATAAGTTCATAGAAAGACTCAGATAGCTAACACATAAGGAACCTAATACAACATAATTAACACATAACACAAAGCATAGAAGTTAGACCAAAAATATTAGCTTCAAATAAACAGTAGATCATGTATAGATCTAAGCACTGACAGAATTTATGATGAACAACTGTGTGCACCAAAAAAAGAAAAAAGAACAAGAACAATCCAAAATTTCAACTTACATCATATGTGTCAACTAGGGCCAGAAAGTTGTTGGGGAATGCCAAAGCATATGAGGTGAAAGCAGCTAGTTCACTTTGATTGGTTTCACCAAAAATACCAGCAATTCTAATTGTTTTGACCACTGCAAGCAGTGCACAGGCAATGTTAGTATACACAGATGTCATATTCAGACATAGGAGAAGCAACATAAATATTTAGGATAAAACATCTTCAAGCTTGCCTACTGTTTAATAAGTTCTGCTTTTTGTTTTTTCACTAGCATTTCAAAAAAGGAGATGCCTTCAGTTGAAACCATGAACTAATTAGAAGAGTTTGCAGCTTCTATGGAACACAAATCTGTGCATGTGGGAATGCCAAAATTAATTTTACATAAAAACACATGAAATTGCCAGATCGAATTCAGAGTTCCACAGAATAAAGGGAAACTTTCATTACTTTCTACTCAACTAATTGAAGCAATGAAAATCTAATGTTACTACATATGAAAAACAATTTTCTATTGCCAGGTACGACGTTCAGATGTTTCGTAGCCTATCAACTTTATTTGCAGATCCATGCTAACATAATTATTCAACATGAAAAAGACCTAGATTGTGAAAACACTGTGTTGATTCAATATGTAAGAATACAAAAGACAGTGGATTGTTCAATAGGCTGATATGCTATATCTTAAGACAATCATATTACGATGCACATCATAATCCTTGTTAAAAGTATGCATGAAATAAAATACCAGTTCGCTTCCAACAAATACATCAAATAAAGAAAATGTGGAACACTTAGAAGCATTTCAGTGAACCTCACAACACCTTTAATTTGCTCAACCATGTCTGAACCAGACTAACAAAATCCTCGCAAACAGTTGAACCATCATGGCTATGAAGCGACTTCTCTAAAATTTCGTCAGGACTCTGCAAATTTCAAGGTTAATAAAAGTAAGGACAAATTACCTAAAGTTCAAATTACATAACTACATAAACATGTAATGATCATTAAAAGCACAATTTTCTTTATTTTTCTAATGCTATGATGTTGACATAAATTCTCAAATTAGGATAACCAAACAGACAGAAATGACAGCTGGAGATAGTGAAATCTGACTTATTTCCCAAGCATAACCTGATAAAAAAGCAATTTTTTTGTTATCTTCGCTCATGCTAGCAGTGTAAAAAGTCCTAGTATAACACATCCATGATATGTTGCAACACATTAAAGGAGTCACTACAAATATATCCACCAATTCCAATGTCTACAGAGTACGTGCTGTACTTCAACACATTGAAAATATGACACACAATCTCTAACTTCAGGTTATATCTCAAATCCAGCCGGCCCACTGGCATGCAAGGAACAGCACTATAAAACTTACTTTGGTTGTTCTCGGTTGCTAAACGGATTTCTCACATTAAACATGCATATAACAGTTCCAAAAAAATCTTCTTGACAAATGTGAAAAGACTTCTGGTCACAACAAAGATTAGACATCCCTATCATAATCCCTCAAAAGATATATAGACAAGTATTGTTGAGATAAAAATATAAATTTTTAACAATGCCAAGGCATTGATTAATATACTCCTTTTAAATACCAAGCTTACGAATAAGTGACTATATATGCATGCAGTCCCTCATTACATTTTAAAAACAGGAAAGTGATAAAATCTTTATCCAAAGAAGTGTTCACATACCATATACGAGCTAACAAAAGCATGAGAATGAGTTCCACGAAGTGGGATTCCAAACAATCTACCAGCAGCCACATTGCTGTTATGACAATATTAAAAAATAGATGAGTTTACTGAAATCGTCTCACTGATATTAAGTAACAGCACATTAGCTTGATGCATTTGACCAATCAACAAGGTATGTTAAATAAGTTTGACTCGAGATGCTTCTTTTAAATCTGGTCATTTCAACAATCGAATGAAAAAACTTCCAGTTTAGATTGCGTACAGAACCAGGAAACACAGTAAAAACCGTCCAAGAGAAATTTTGTGCAAACTGAAAAACTATTTCAATAGCAATCACCTTGTTGCATCAAATCCTCCCATATAGCAATACTTGGATGCTGATATGCCACCATCAGGGCCCTATTTAAATTAAAAAGGATATTTTATAATAAATTACCAAAGAACTAGAGTTCTACAGAAATTAAACCTTTAAAAGACATAAAGAGAAGCTCACCTGTGCCCGTCTAAGTCCAAATTCGAGGAGTAGTTTAGATTTTCCAGCAACAAAACGATGCCTGGCAGCATTAGTAGCAACCAGCGA
Source organism: Cinchona pubescens (assembly GCA_025175665.1). Lineage (NCBI taxonomy): Eukaryota > Viridiplantae > Streptophyta > Magnoliopsida > Gentianales > Rubiaceae > Cinchona > Cinchona pubescens. The sequence goes on from JANKKI010000090.1 coordinate 3,428,957, forward strand.
TGCATAATTTATAAGGTTCACAAATGGAGTTTCGAGCAGCTGGACCACCTTTAAGAATGATTAAAATCATTCAGGACAGATTGACAAAAGAGGAAACTTCTGAAAAAAAAAAAAAGACCAGCAAGCATTTATCTGGAGAAGTTTCCAATAGGATCTTCATAAATACTAGTCAACTACTTACCGCAATTGGTCCTTCAACCCTCATCAAGGGAATTTTAGGGAAGACAACGGATCCTTCAGAGATAGAATATATTTCAATATCTGAACAATCAACACTTTGGAGGTAATCGAAGAAACCATCCTGCATATAATTCATAAATACTAGTAAGTATAAAGCAATTTGCAAGTCAAGTCACGGATACAATGAAGAATCATCTACTTTTATCCATATCCTTAAGTCCTCTTTAGTACATGACATGCACGATTATGTGATAGCCGACACTTTTAGGAATTTTATCCGGATTGCACTTTTAGAAACTTTTATCACTACTTTATATTGACTATTAGTCAACTTTCAAACACGTGGCCTGCAGATATGCATATACTGGACCTAGTAGTCATATTTAACTAGAGATCATGATAATTGGCACATTTTTTCTTTTCACCTCTAGATTGTATGCAGCCAACAGCTGACTTTACTGGATCCAGTGGGGATCTCCAATTAGTCAAAAACTCTTACTCAGCAAATGATTTCTCATAATACAGACATGAGCAATGAATCGTTTTACCTCACATGAAGCAGGTAAGGTTGCCCGCACAAAAGCAATCTCATCCTCTGTTAAACTAAAATGAGCAACAAATCTTATGCAGTCTTCTAAACCAGCAAATATTGTGTATTCACCACCAAACGGGTTCTTCCGGAAATACAAGTCAAACCTGAAACATATAAAAGGTCGGAAATTAGACATTCCATCAACTAGAAAATAAGATGCCTCTTTCCCTGCGTCATACAAATAGATCACGCAGTCACAAGTTCAAATGGTTGCACCACAAAACTAAGGAATCAAAAGTTAATTGAACATGCAAAAGTTATTATACATCCACAAGTATCGTATATAGAATGAAAGTCGAAAAAAAATGACTTAAATCAACAGCAATTTATTCTGGAAAATGAAAATGCATAGTCATGTATCCATTAGTTAGTCAAATTAACTTAAGTAACATTCAGAAACAGCAGAATTAAAAAAAAATAAAATTAACATTTCCAAATTAAATATAAAAAATTAACTAATCAACACCAAAATTCTCGTTTGTCACAATTTTTTAATTACTTCTAAACAACAAGTCCCATTAAACTCATTTCCGACACATAACAAATTAATCATGTATCCATTAGTTAGTCAAATTAACTGAAGTAACATTCAGAAACAGCAGAAAAAAATAAAGAAAAAAAAGTAACATTTCCAAATTAAATATAAAAAATTAACTAATAAACACCAAAATACTCGTTTCTCACAATTTTTTAATTACTTAGAAACAACAAGTCGCATTAAACTCATTTCCGACACATAACAAATTAATCAACCACTAGATATCTCTAATTTCCATGCAGAAACATACTAATCAGTAAACGAAATAAATTAATTAAACAGATAATTAACGAGAGCAAATTCGATAACAGAAACGAGTAAATTAGCGTCTTTTAAACGGAAAGAAAGTCTCACACGGCTCGTTCGTTGTGTTTGCAGGCTTTCCAGTAAGCATATGCCATAGTAAACTGATAGAGATCCGTAAGCAGAGGTGTCACCATCGGATTGGTCGGTCCATCTATTTTCGCGCCGTTGTTCCTCTGATCATCATTTTTCTTCGGACCGTTCGCTGCACCAGCTGCTTCCATTTTCTCCGCCACAAAAGTTTAGGGTTTCCTCCTGGAGAACGCGGTTAGAGAGAGATAAAGAAGAGAGAGAGGGGGAATTGTTGAAACTCGAAACCGTTACAAACCAAGGCGTAACGTATGAGAGCAGAGAATTATTCTGTAGATGATGATGTGTGCTCCGCAAATATATATCGCGCTGCTGAGTAATATGGGGTATATAAATCAAATGAAGCCTGGAAAAAAAAAAAAAAAAAATGTGACCACTAGAGAGTGGCATGAGCCGGGGGCAGGGAAGTGGTGGCAGTGGGTAGTGGACGAAGGAAGTGTCTCAAGTTCACAAAGACGAGCGGTTCTACGCCTCTTGGACCTTAGGACATCGTCAATTACTGACCCCTCCCACTAAAAAGGTCAAATTTGATAAAATTAGTACCTTTATATCTATGAAAAAAAAATTATTGTCCAAATATCTCGTTTTACTTCAAAAACTTTTGTATAATTTTATTAAGAGAATTATTATATTAGTTTAAAAATTTATATACTATAAATTTTTAAAATATATAATATTATATTGTATAAATTACCTTAAAATATAACAGAATGAAGTGTAGAATTTTTTAAACTTTTACAGTAATATAGCATTTATTTTGAAAATTTACACAAATATTTAAGAACAACGAAATGATTCCTAATTGAATGTAGAACTTCCATTTTATCTTATAATGCACTTTTTATTTTTTAAAATTGTACTTTATATATAGTACTACTAGTTCTTAATATGGATTTTATTATAGTGGATAACAGAGTGTAATTCAAATATTAAAATTATATTTCTCTTGATTAGGTTATTGGTTTGAATCACTAAACGGTATGTAGAGATTTAGAGCCTTAAAAAAAACGTTATTATAGTATAACCACATTTTTAAATCAATGTAAATTATTGGTTAAGAAAAAAAAAAAATTTTTTCAGAAACAAACAATGGTTATATTTTTAGGTGGGCGAAAGGAGTTGATTTTTAATCAAGTTTTTATTAAGCAATTAGATTAATTTAATATTTGTAGTTACTTTCATTTCTGCATAGAGGTTAAAATGCTAGTTGAGACCACCCATGCTGAAAAGGATATTTCTTTGCTTATCCTAGAATTATTAGATAAAAAAACAAGTTTAAGCAACGCAATGGCATATGTAATCTTTTACTAGCGTACTTTCATTATCAAGGAATAGTGAAATTGCACTTTGTACATCTTAATATCACATTATCATATGCCCAACTTTGGGCCTTTTTTTTTTTTTTAAGAAAACAAGTCCTATGATTAATGATTATTCTAAACAACCAAATGAAATATGGTCACGACTACTTGTTAAAATACTATTTGGTAAAGACTAAAGACAAAATTACGAGACCACATTCAAGATTTGAAGGCCAATAGCATCAAATCTTTATGTAAGTGTCTTATGAGCTGGTCCATATCGAAGGTGGTGCTTCTTGTCCTATCATCTATATGTTCCCCCCCTTAGTCTTCGAATTGGTCAAATGGTATGAAAGGTAGGAATTCTTAATCTTGAAAACAACATACTCTTTTTCTTTTTTTAGGAGTCTCTTTTTCTTAGTTTAATTTTTTTCCATTAATTTTGGTATCTCTTTATTTAATTTAAATTCTAAAAAGAAACTATCACTACTCTTTTTTTTTCTTTTAAGAACTTAAAAATGAGTTTGTAACTGCCATGAATCTTTATATTTAATCAAAAATTACCTACATGACTTCCAAAATATTCTTACTATTGTCTAAATGATATGAAGTTGATTTTTAAAAGATAGGTCAAGAATTTTTTTTTTCCTATTACATATACATAGAATGTGTCTTCACACTATTTGAGAATAATTCTTTTAGTAACTATGAAAGAACAGAATTTAGAAAATATTATTTTCTTTAATTAGTTGACAATATTTTATTTGCATGGTGGAATCCAATGCCCAAACATCACAGTGAACTACGAGCATCACCAAAGACATAAGCAAGATGGCTTCCACTAGATACCGAAGACGCTCTAGATCCTCTTAGCCAGTACTTGTGAGGAACATCAGTCCAGTTGAGAAACCATCCATTAAACTTGTAGAGTATATATAAGTGTTTTATCCGCTTAAAGCATAACGGGATGATTATGTTGAAAGATCGTAGAATTTTTTCTACTTACATATGCAAACAATTTTAATAAGGCAGGAAATCTACATGGAGTTTATTGGATCTAAGCAGGAACTACAGATCTAGCTGCAGACGTGATTGTGTGATTGTAGTACTTGTCAATTGCTAAACAAATTTAGACATAAGGAGTAGCTATACATTTGGGCAAAGAGTAGAAAATCTGGAGTTCACTTGTATATATCCAATTCCACCATAACAATGCTGCATCATTTAACTCTCGAATCAGTAAAATTAGAACTCAAAAACGAATTTGGTCATCCGATCAGACTATCAGAAGCAGTGAAACTAATCCATAGTTGTTGTGAGATTGATCAAATGCTACCAAATCCCAAAGTCATTGCTTTCCTGTTCTTGCAAGTCTCAAAAGTTGCGTGGCTCAGTTTTTGATACTATCATCAAGTAAAGTCTATGGATTTCTTCCAGTCTGCGTGCTAGTTAGAGAAAATGATGGAACTAGAAGATTAGGGTCACTAATACAAATGATTGATTAAATCACACCTCATTTGAGTAAAGTTACCCGTCCACTTGTGATAAAGGATGAGGTGTGCACTCCATATTGGCGAGGAGCCTTCCGCCTGATTTTCCCCTTCTAAGGACACATGCTTCCAGAGTATTTTCCTCCATGCCAGATGCTAGTGCATTGAAAGTCGTTGATGTTGTTGCTTCAGCTCCCACATAATCTTCTGTGATACGTATCAAATCATTGAAGGGGTTTTGGGGAAGGTGATTCTATTTTCTTATTTGAAGATAATTTACCAAAATTTTCTCAAAATAGTCGATCAAATTTAAGAGTATACAAGGTGGTGAAAGCAACTCACCTACTGATCTTGTCCTAAAAAGATCCTGGCTTGCTTGTTTACCATTCAACTTCTCCTCCGCATGAGGACCCTTCTAAAACACAAAGCTATAATCGTGGTGTCATTAAACTATTATGGCTTCTGTTTTCCAGAATAACATACTATACTTACCTCCGAAGATCCAGGTAGCGGGAACTGAAGGAGTCTATGATGAGTTCGCATAGCTGATTCTGGTGCAAATGCATGTTCTGAATCATTTGACTTTGGTAGATTGACAATTGATGCCTGCTTAGGGTTATTATAATTGTTGGATAGATCGAACAGGATATTAGTAGGGGTAGCCGGGTTCAGAGGAAGTGCATTTGCCAAGCGCATATTCGAGGATCTGTCACCCTCACAGGCCATTCTCGTTTCAGGAAGTCGATCTTGATTGTAACACTCCAGGCAGACACATGGGATATAGACTTAAACCATTCCTTACCGTCAACAACTGGAGAAGCATACTTTTCAAAGATTATTAGCATGAAAGTCATGAGCACAAAAACAACTGGAAATGATGAGTATCAAATGGGGAAAAAACAACACCTAGGAAAATCTCTTGAAAGACTTCCGTTATTAAAACTGCATACCACAAGCCTTGAAAGCACATAGTACAAGTCCAAAAAGAATAATTGGACGACAGAAAGGAGAATGTGTATCATAAGGAAATAAAGAAGTCTTAGAAGTTTAGGAATTTTGACTTAGATTGTCAACGATTTTGCTGTTGCTAATATGACCCCCAGTAAACAAAGAAAAAGAAGAATTTGAAATATTAGCTTTTCAGAAAAAATAGGTTCAACATATGCAGCTAAATGGTTCCGCAAAAGCTATGGCCTCTATAAAGATTGTAAAAGACAGAATAGTATGCTCATTATCTGACAAAATGCAGAACATTGACTGCAAAGGCCTAAAACCAAATGGTTAAACAGAATAGCTATTAGCTCTTTGGTACCATTGTCAATCCTGAGACTGTGGGGATCCAAAGATGGCATCAATGAAGTTCATATAATGGTGAAAAAGAAAATGAGAACAAAAGGACGAGCAGAAGTTTGGTGCAAGAGCTATGGTTTTAGCTTGACCAAACTACTAAATTAATTATGTAATAATTGAATTGTTGATGATCCAACAGTTTTAAGAAGAATGGAAAACAAATAGAGGATATTGCTGCCAAATGTGAATCACACAATTGAAAAGCTCTATTAGCTCAAGCACGGGAAGTTAACATGACTAGTTCAACCCTTCAAAGAAAGAAAAGCCTTACACCAACGAGCAAGCCATTTACTGGGACCTGGCACTTGCCAGATTTTGATAGCATTTTATAAGCATTTAACCAGCATACCCGAATAGGGTCATGCAATATCTAAGAATGCTTGAAAAATGATCCAGTTTCAGCAATTACTATCAGAGAAATTGCTGCTGAAAATCTCTTTCAAGCACTTACAGTCTAATGGCAACCACACAATCTGAACAACAAGCACGTCTACCTAAAAGCAATCTGTTGAATTTTGCTATCTCTTAGTCTGGCTGCCAAGTTTGTTACATAATTAATTCCAGTAAGTCCCCTGTAGGGATCAGATACCTTTTACCAGAATAATATGCCAGCAAAAATTTGATGATGGATGGATTTTGGTCCAGCAAAGCCCTGGACCTACATATTGGAGATTGGAACAAAAAATATTATCTATATTGAGTCCATAAGTTCAATTTCTTCCTACGAGTAAAGTTATAAGCGAATCGTCAACCTCATTCCCCTAGGATCACTAGGAAGGATCTATAACTTCGAAAGTAGGTGCAGTTGTTTTATTTGTGAAGTCGAAAGCTGTTTTCATATGCATCACAACCATTCAAGCCTTACCGATCTTAAATTCAAGAAAAGGGAGGAGAATTAGAAATTGCTCCATTGACTAGTGAACCTCAGTGATAAGTTGCAATTCAAATTCTAGCCATATTAAACATAAAAGATTCACAGAACAAAAATAAGAACTTCAAGGAGAGCAACTAAAAGCATTGCCACAGATGCAGAGTTCTAAAAACCACATTAAACATCCTGATGACTTGTGAGATACTATATATATATATATATATATATATATATATATAATAAATAAATACAAAAAAAATAAAAATAAAAATAAGAAAGTACAACCAAATCTGAGTCTGCCTAAACAGAAAAATACTCCAATTTGTATAAAGATCGGGATACCTGTACTTGGAGCTGAAGCTGCTTGAGGTACTCAATGGCTTCATCAAGCATAGAAGCCTTGTCAGTCTAATGCAGACATATGAAACAAACATATATAAGACCACAACAACTTATTCACCAACATAACAAACTAAAATTTCCAACAAAGAGATCCCCTGCCAGATTTTGCAAATGTTAATGAACCAAATATCCTCTCTTTTATTTGTTAGAAATTTAAAATGCAGAAAATGCAGGATTTACCTTGTTTGAATTGGGTATCAAATTCTGCAATGCTTTCATTTTCTCATTTATCCTACTCCTCCTCCTCTGTCCAATTAATATAACAAACTCATCAGAACCCCCATCATCAGAAACAGTAGTAATTCTTACAAGAAAACATGACCCTTCGGAGCAACCCATCAAAAAAAAAAAAAAAACCTTTTCAGATAAATTATGAAATTCTGCAGCTCTACTCCTCTTGCCAGCATTCCGACCGGCAGTTGGCTTTAAGACAGCCTCCTCCACAGCCCCTTCAAAACCCTGCTACATTTTCACATCAGTTAAATAATTATGAAGTGATCCAGCATACAAAAATTGCATGAAAAAAAAAAAAAAGTGATCCATATGAATTCATAAGTAACACTATAATATTACCTCACTTTCACAATCATAGTCATTGAGATCATTATCCACCGTTCCAACAGAAACAGAAGAATTAGACGCCACATTCAACACTCCACTCACCGGAGAAGCAAAACCTCGGACCGAAGGCCATTGCTGCAGTCCAGCTGAAGATGACACCGGTGCTGAGATCCGGTCGGGACCGGAAACCAACTGGAAGCCACAATCTTGATTTCCTGAAAGACCAAAAATGCTAGGACTAAAAGACTGCAGCACCTCATTGCCCTTCTGAGCCATGAAGCTCGAGGAAGAAGAAGAAGAAGAAAAATGTGATCGTAGCATAATTTGGTGCAAGAAAAGAGAAAAATCATCAGGGTCATCTGGAGATGAAGAAGAAGAACAGTGAGCTGTATCGTACGCGTTCGCCATTAAAGCATAAATATCTCAAAGATAAGGAGAAAAAGGCCGAGTTCTCGAGTTGTTTTTGGGCAGTGGGAGACTTCTGAAACTGAGAGCGTGCTTTAACGAGCAAAACTACGAATTTATTTATTATGCAAGTAAAGAAAAGAAAGAAGAGAAAAATTGTGGGCGGGGGTCCAAAAGATCTGGATACAAATAGTTGGAAATGGGGAAATATTTATATAGTTATGAAATTTATGAAATAAATAAAAAAAAACTATAAAATTAAATGTAGGAGGATAAATATCAACACAGGAGACAAAATATATTGAGAAATATTTACTTAAATTTAATTTTTAATTTTCTAAATTTTATAGTCCTGATTTAATTTTATAAAATATTATTTACATCACTAATTAATTTTATATATTTTATAAAATTTAATTTATATTACAGATTTTATAAATTAAATATTTGGTAAATATTTTACTTTGAAAGTGAATTTGAGGGAGGAGAATTTGGGAAGGACAGGATTGAGGTTTGACTGGTTTACCTTTGGTTCTGGGAACTCTAAGTCTCTAACAAACAGCAAAGCAACAACGAACAGGGGACGTTGAACAGTCTTTTATACTGACTAAAGAGTTTACTTGTTAAGAGTTTACTATTTCATTACTTGTACGTTTGTTTCAATTTATATAAATTATTATACATGTCAAATATACATAGAATTTGAAAAAAAAAAGATTGATTTTTCTTTAAAAAGTGGATTTAAAAAAAAAATCTATTTCATTACTTGTACGCTTGTTTTAATTTATGTAAATTATTATACATGTCAAATATACATAGAATTTGAGAAAAAAGATTGATTTTTTTTTTTAAAAAAAGTGGATTTAAAAAAAAAAAAAAAAGACTCGAGGGTGTGGTTAAAAGTTAAGCATTCTGGTTCTTTTTTTTTTTGGTCATTTCGAACGCAGGTCCTGGGCTCCAAAGCATGTTTGCTGCCAACCACTGCAGCAATGTTGGCGTTTAAAATATTCAGGTTGAGGTGTGGGCAACTTTGAGAAATTTTACGTCAGTTATCTAGTAATTATTTTTTAATTACTGAAAATTTTTTATTTAAAATGAAATGTTCATATTTTTTAAAAGTAAAAGAATCGTTTTATTTAAAAAAATATGATAAATTCTTATTAATTAAAAAATAATTATTGAATATATTCGATAGTTATTCGTAATTAAAATAAGAATTTTCCTTTGTGCCGCACCCGCACCCGCACGTGAGACACACTAGTTTTAGTTAGTCTCTCTGCGGTTTGCTGCCTTGCTTGTTGCTCGGAGATCCAGAGGGCTGGGCACGAGGGGGCGAACGAGCATTTAGTTTATTAGTACTTGAATAGTTAGGAGCGGCTGTGATATCGACGAAAATGCTTGTCTGTGGAAGCGTGCAGAAGCCAGAACGGAAGGCGCTCACATTCTTCTTGTCTTTTAGCTCCACTATCACTCCTTCGAACCTCTGATTGGGTCCAAGTAAACTACCCGTAATTGAATTTGTTGGTCTGCCGGCTGGCCTTTCTGTATAAGTAAACAGTGTAAGTATTTATTCATGAAATTATTTAAAATATAACAAAGTCATAAGAAACTACTACTTAATATAGCATACTAAAATAAATTTCGTTTCTTATGTCGCGCATTTAGGGTGTGTTCGTTTGGATTGAAAATATTTTCAAAAAAATATTTTTCAGAAATTTTTTTGGTGCCAAATATCGGAAAATATTTTTCAATTTTTCTTCCTCTGGCTGAAAATAACTTACCAAATTTTTGAGAGTAAGTTATTTTTCGGATAATTCAAGAGTGACATTAAATCTCAAATACTTACTTTTAGAATTTCGTTTACTTAACATATTTTCGTTTTCAATTCTTTTTCATTCGTTTTTCTCTTAATCATGCAGTCCCACACTAATATAACTATTATTATGCATATTTTACTACTGTATTGTACTATCATTTAATTTTAAACAAAATCAATTTTTGTTAATCACAATTATTTGTAAGGTATTTATTACCATTGTTATAATTTTTTTTAACTTGTATTTATAAAATTAAAGATAAAACCGTTAAAATTTTTTATTACAAAATAAATTATATGAAAAATATATTTTTTCATATAAAATATTTTTCAATGAGTAAAATATTTTCAATCCAAACGAACACACCTAACACATATTATAAGCACATATTGTCACTCTTAAAATTGACACGTTTTTGTAGAAAATTCATTTTTATGCCTTGTATACTTTAGTCATCCCTTATTATTCAAATAAGAGTTAAAATTTATAATTTAAATGTTTGATAAGGGTACAATTTGAAATAATATAATAAAATAATTATCTTTTATGGAATGTAATATTTTTTTTTGTCTCACTAAAAGTGTCATACTTTTATTTTGCAATGTTTTATAAATATTTATCATGTTAATAAAATTAAAAGAATCTTTTATCTTTTTTTTTAATATTATCTTTCATTTACTTTTTATTAGTGTTATAATTTAAAATTTAAGAGGCAAAATTATAAAGAACAGTAATAATATCACAATTAAATTATTATTTTTAATAAGTTGAATTCCATAAAAAATATGAGACAAGGAAATATTATTTTTGAAACATCTAAAAATTATTAGTGTTGAATTCCATAAAAAATATGAGACAAGGAAATATTATTTTTGAAACGTCTAAAAATAACAATAAGTGTTATAATATAAATATGGGAGAATTTTACGGTTCAGTTGAGAGAATTATTTCATTGATTTTATAAGATTGTACAGTATAAATTTATAAAATATATAATATTATATTATATAAAGTTTTAAAGTAAAAGAGAATAATATTTTTAAGAAATTATAGAATTTTTCATAAATATGATAGTGGAGTATTTTTTTTCCTGTCTTTTAAACAAACACCTATGTAGGCAGAAAACAATTGGGTTGGAGGATCTCGTATCCGCACCCTACAAAAGTCTACCCTACATGCGGGACCATCCAAGTATCTGCGTTTTCATAATCAAACGTCATAAATTAATGCCAATTCCTCAACGGCAAGCAATAGCCCTCCAAAGTCCACAGCTTTTGGATAATGGACGTGTCCATAGGTAACAACTGGTGGGTGCCTTGAAGTGTGTGCTTCTAGACCACCAATTGATAATCGGACGGTGTAGGATTGTTTACAAGTCAATTATGAGATGATCTTATATGTTGATTTGATTGGTTTATTTGGTAGGAAAATTCAGGAAATTGTGCATTTCCAATGATAGGTTTGGTATAATGACCTGTCATGTCCTGCTTTGGTACTTTTTGCCGTGGCTTATTGCGGAAAAGTTATAATGGCGATGGTGGAGACATTTTGATCCTTCTTTATGAAAAATGCTTCGACTCAATCAATTATAAGTATTTAAATTAGTTACTATTAGAGATCTAGTTGGATAATAGGTAGAGAAATGTCTACTTATCAAATATCATCCAATCTTAAAATTGATGAGTTTTATTACTATTTTTCTAATATTTGTATGAGTAAAAGTTAATTAGAGACTCAATTTTAATAAATATTAAAATGACAGAATATATATATATATAGCCATACATGTATACACACCAAGTACCGAATCGATTTTTTTCCGTGCGACCCGATCAGGTCACCAGCTACTAAGATTGATTTGTGATGATCTAAAAGAGAATAGGGACGAAGATCAACGGTTGAAATTATTTAATTGATTGTATGTTTTGGTTGTAGGGTGTACAACAATCGTGTAACCCTTTTGGCTCTGAATTTCACGGAGATTGCCGGACATGTCACGAGACTTCTAGGAGCGTAGAGTTCTAGAGTTTGACTGTTTGAGAATGGTGGGTCCACATCCTATTTGGTATAATGGGCTTTTAAGGGACCTATCTGGCCCACGGAAAAAAAGAGGTCCGCAGTACTCCGGCAAGCTCAACTTGAGTTTGAGACCGTAACAACCAATGCAATGTTAATAACCTTTGTATTTTACAAGGTTGTCACAATTCTAGAAACTTTTAAATTAAAGTCCGATTTTTTTGAGAAGGGTAATGAGATTCGCATACCTTTTTTATTATTTATTAAAATAACACTTAAAGGATGTATAAGAAACTAAAAAAGAAATGTTGTTTTTTATTAAAAAAAAGTATTTTATTGATCAGAATATTGAATTTAGTACAACGAAATAATTCAATTTTTAACAAAAATCTTAGTTTCAGTTATTTACCTAACCATAATGTTGTTGTTAATTCTCTAAACATACTGATTCTATGCAAACGTTTTTCTATAAATGCTAGTATCACATTTTTATATTAAAATGAAATAAACATTGTGTGATAATTATTTAGGCGCTTAAGAAAACATTACAAAAGAACTTAATGTAAAAAATAAACCAACGATTGGACTTAAAGCCCAAATGGATGGTTGTTAGGTTACGTGGTTATAATTCTCAGAAGATTCTTTCACGAAACTCTGAAGTTGGAACCCATCTTTTTCAAGCTCATTGAACAATATAAAGCTTTCTTAAATGAAAAGCAGCTTTGGTTTGCCAACCAGCCCAAGGTTTAAATGGCTTGCTTAATATAATTTGAAATACCCAAAAAAAAAAATTTAAAAATTAACTCAAAAAAAAAAAAATCCAAAACCGGCCCAAGTAAACAGCAAACTGGGCTTCTATGATGTACTTGGTTTAAATATAGCCAATGTCCAATGGTATTTTCAATTTAAGTTACTTAACTAAAGAAGCCTAAAGTATAAAAAAGAGGCATTGCATTACAAATACACATAATGTACAGAGTAACACAGGCGGCAACCTTACACTGAACACGATATGATAGGCTACAAAATTGATTGGATAATTTCACAAACCTCCCCGAGGTTTATACTAATATCACTAAGTAGTTCGAAACTTTTAAAAATCTCACAAACCTCCCCTAACTACATGTATATATGTTGTAACAATTTCAACTCAATTGAATTAAATATTATTTTAGGAGTGAGAGAATCAATTTTGATTCCATTTTTACCCCTAGTATGAAAAATCAATTTGGTATAACATTGAAAAAAAAAATGAAATTTGAGAGATTTAAATGAGATTGTTAAAAAAAACATTGTGATGCAATTTTTCTGTCTTCTTCCTTATTTAATATCATAAAAAATCTATGTTATTTTTTTTTTTTAATTATGAGCTTTTGATTTTCCAAAATAAAAATGCCAATTACGTTTTTTTTTTTTTATTATATTACATAGTTATTTTTATCTATTTTAAATTTTTATTTAAGAACACAAACACATCAACCTGCACATATTTTCATAAATAAGTTGACAAAAAATTTAAATAAGATAATGCATTTTAATTTTTTTACTTTACGAGTTTGTGATTTTCTAAACAAATTACAAACCACATTTTTTATAAAACTATATGGTTTATTTCTAATCGTTCCATATTTTTAATTGAAATTGACACACAGAGTATTTTTTTATAACGTGCTCATAAATTTTTTTTTAAGTAAGTTGACAAAAAAATATTTATCAAAAATTATATTTATTTTTTTAGTTTATGAATTTGTAATTAACCATACAAAATATCAACTTTTATAAAACTATTGTGTGTTTAGACATATTAAACAAAATTCAAACAAATATAATCAAGCACATTAACTCACATATATTTTCTCAAATAAGTAGACAATTTTTTTTTTAAAAGACTAAAGGGTGTCATGTGAAATTATTAGAAACCTTAGAGGATGTTTTTGAAACTATCTTTTTGTTATTTTACTAAAAAATAAAGGGTACAATTGTCATTTCATGTCAATTCCGGCCCCACTTACAAGAGAGTGGGGTAAGTGAATTTATGAAAATTGAAAGGTGCTAAATAATATTAATCTAAATCTCAAGGTAGACTTATGAAATTATCTCAAAATTAATTGGACCGAATCAGAGTTAGAAATTTATTGAAGCAAAATATGTTAATGACACTAGACTATAATCATTACCTATTTTTGCAATATATTGGTTTCGATTCTTATATGAATAAATGAACCCAGATGAGCCATATAGCACAAAATTACACATTTATTAGTGTCAACAACTCGTGTAATTTATTTATAACATAAGGATGTACATAAATAAGAAGACATTAGAATACCTATTTTTAAAAATTTGAAAATGGATATTACAATTCTATGTATGACTTACTCAACAAAGAATGGCATTGTATGACTAACTCAATTTAATTTAAATAGTATTTTAAATAATATTTTAAATAATAATTATGCAATCGAAATTATAAGTGTCTAAACTCCAAACTAAACTTACGCAAATTTAAACAACTTTATTGAATATGCGGAAATCCTTCCGGGGAAGTAAAAGAAAGCTAACGTCATCAACAAACCAGTTCAAAGAATTTATTAATTACGCAAAGCTGAAAAGCTAATTGGAAATTATTAATTGTAATATAGTAGTAAATAAACAAAGAGCTGAAATATAAATGTGAACTAAAAGGAAATAGTACAAAAGTCAATTCAATTGAAGATTTCTCAATGTCAATGTTTGGAAATTCTTACATGACTAGCGGAAAATACTTCTTATCTGGATCCGGTCCATAGGTGTAGCCGTGGATCATTTGATTCAGTCTACATCTATTCCTTCACCTCTTCCCTCTAAAATAAGTTAATTTTTTGGAGGGAAAAGGCAGATGTAGACTAACTAGAGATCCACGACCTTAACTGTGGACCGGGCAGAAATAAGTATTTTCTATGACTCGATCCATAATAGATATAATAGATAATTTAGTCTACATTCATTTATATCACTCTAATTTATTCAAATTAAATTTTTATAAAATAATATAAATAAATATGACACCTAGATATGTGTATTTTTCATGCCAATAACAAAGCAAAGTACTTGCATATGACGAAAACAATGACCACACGTTATATTCTCTCTTCTTTTATTAACCGACGTGTACGTATCCTAACTTGGCAAGCGTCGCTGCCCCATTTGTATAAATTTTGTTGGAGGTCTTACAATTCTCGTCCTCGTATTTTGTCTTAGGAGGCAAAAAAAATCAAAGCTGTTGTTAGATTATTGGTGATGGAAATGAAGTTGGAGGAAGGGGATATTGATCGGCTGCCCATTGACTTGTTGGCTCACATATTTACTCTCATCACTTGCTTCAAAGATTTGGCTCAGTACGTTCTTTCTATTTTTTTTCTTGAATTTTTTTCTGGACATATACTATTTTGTTAGTATCAATAACTGTGTGACAAATAACTGTACGATGATATAATCGAATTTGGATCATATTATTTTAATTCTAATTCTATTTAATTAATAATCGTAGTGTGATTTGTTTAGCCTATTTTTTGTTGGCTAAAACAGTTTTTTTATATTTATTTTTCTTGATTGGTTGTTGGATACTAGAACTCTCTTTTTCTATTGAAAAAGAAAAAGTAAAGTAAAAAGAAACAATGTGGAGTGTGTGTTTTTATTATGGTACAGTTAGATCAGAGCTAGCAGTGTGAGCAGGAAATGGAGACAGGGAGTGAAGGAATCGATGGCGAGGAAGGATAAGCTGAGCTTTTCAGGTTGGAAAATGGACGATGATTCCACCACTCGCCTCGTTCGCCTTGCTTTCAGTCTCAAGGAGCTTGACATGTACTCTCACTACTATTTTTTTTTTTTTTTGGGTGCTAACCTGAATTATTTAATTAATTTTTTGGCAAATTTTTTTTTTTTTTCAGAAAATTCTGAATACGTAATTGAGAAAGGACTTGATTTTTTTTTATAGAAGGAATGTGGAAAGTAAAGAATTGTATGATTGTTGAAAATGATGAATGATTGCCCTGTTGGCTATTCTATGAGAAACCAAAATGGAATTTTTGGAGAAATCTAATTGTAAAAGCATTAATTTGTTAACTAATAGTTACAATGGATTGATGTCATTGCTTACGTCGCAAGTGGTTCTTTGATGGGTCAGTATCAATTTATGTCGAATTGCCTTTTAATCCAATTTTGTATGAAATCAAAATTGTATCAGGTACTGCTAATGTTTGTTAAAAATTGTGTGTGCAAACATCTAGTTTTGGATATAACTTGCAAAAAAAAGGAAAAGGAGTAATTTGGCAGAGTTTAATAGTAATATTTGTTTATGCCTTCAGTTCAAGGAGTCGATGGGGCTGCCAGATAACTGACCATGGACTTTACCAATTATCTACTGCAAAGTGCATTAGGAATCTATCATCAATATCTTTGTGGGGTTCAACTGGAATCACCGATACAGGTGTTATCCAACTGGTAGGCAAACTTTTTCTCAGAGACATGGATTACTAGTTCTCAGTTAATCAAGACATTCTCATGTCATGACTATTTCACAGTTTGATGTGGTAAAGAAATCGATTTATGTTCTGAATTGTTGTTATAATATTATCCGTTTTATTAGGGAAAGAACATATTTTGCTGGTGGATTGATCCACGATATAGTAGAAGAGGGGATAATGAAGAGCAACAACTGTGAAGTTTTAAATGTTAAATGCAAAATGTGCTCTTATTCAGTTGTCTTCAAAATCAGGTTGGAATATTGAAGAGGGATTTCGGCTAGCCTCTCTGAAAAGGAGGAAAAGAACATAGCACCTTTCCTTCAATTGTAAGCTGGTCTTATGATGGCCTAGATAATAAATTCTGTAGTTCACACAGGAGGAGCTGCAGCAGTGTTGATCCTTAGTTCTTTCATCTAGGACCAGAATCTTGTTAAGAAGTTGTACCTTTTGGTTGTTACATCAGGAACCAAAAATGGAAAAGGTGGAGCTCAGACAACATTAAGTATTTTTTCCCCTCTTTAAAGAGGATCTACAGTGAATCCATCTACCCCTTTGGTGACTCAAACTCATGACCTAGGTCACAGAAGAAGTGTAGTCTTACTATTTGGCTATACTTCATTGTCAACTTAGATAATATTAAGTTAATGCGGGAAAAGATTTGGCATTTCATATGAGTTGATAATTTGCCTGTCTAGATGGCACCTCATCATTGTGTGGCTATTGGATGCCACCTGGAATGTTGTATCGTCTTGCATTTGACCTGATGAGTTTCAGTTGACATGTATCATGCTCATCATTGTCCGATGTTCTTTCCATCTGGTTAGCGTCAATAGCATTGTGGATCAGAATATCAGATCAAGTTATAGTTCTGATTGGAATTAAATATGATGCATTTTATTTATGTTGTCTTACAGCAGTGTAATTAAATTTGATAGATAAACTCCTGGTGCCTCTTGATAAACTCTTGGAGGCTCTTCTCTCTGGTTGCTGTTATTGCAAGCTGTCAATGTTTGGATAACGGTGCTAATGGCATAGCAATAGATAATTCAGTCGTTTTGCATCTCATATGTATGCACTAGATTCTAAAATTCTCGTTCTTTCTGCAGATTTCCAGAGCTACTTCTCTACAACACATAAATATTGGTGGTACATTTATCACAGATGCATCTTTATTTGCTATTGCAGATAGTTGTCAAGAATTGAAGGTAAATTTGCGTTGCCTGTTTCTATTACCCTTTTAGGAAGGCCTCAGATGCCTCACCTGGACACACACACTGGAAATGAAAATTAAAACGAAAACGGAAAACAAAATGAAGCAGGTCATTAGGGCGAATCCATTCTTCAAGGAGTTGCACAATTAGGAACTAACTAATGTTGTTTTCATGTCTAATCCTTTTCAGACTATTGTCCTGTGGGGCTGCCGCCATGTGACTGAGGAGGGACTTATAGTCCTTGTAAATAAATGTCGCAAGCTTGAGTTAATAAACGTATGGGGTCTGAGGGTTCCACTGGATTGCTTTGTTGGTTTGCTTACCATAAGTCCTACCCTTCAGATACAACCAAAAGGGATGCACAATGTTGAGAGGTTTTCTATGTGGCCTGGCTTTTAGAGTGAAGGGACTGGATGCTGTGATGCAAAGTCTGTAAAGATTGTTTTTACTCCAATTTATACAATGTTGTACTGGTTGATTATCCTTGTAATTGTCAACTCAATCAAACCTTACATTGCAGCAACTTTGATATAATGAATGCATCAATTCAGAATGATACTTTATGTTCATTCAATAAATTATTAAGCAAGTAAGCGGAGTCAAACAGAGGATAAAAAACCATCTGTTTATTACTGTTAACTGAAGCAGTTAATCTGATCAAGTGAAACAAAACAATAAAGCAAACTCCAGTAATCCAAATCAAGAATACAGAAGAGTCCAGCAAATCATCCAGAAGATGCAAGTGGGAAAAGCCTGAATTAGAAACATTTGAGGTCTTGTAACAAAAAATACCAGTTTTTTCTGTTGGTACTTTTTTGGCTTCCTCAGCTGTTCTATTTAAGTCCTTTATGCTGACTCCTCAGTTCTTGCAAATACTTTTGAAGGAGTTCCTTTAACCTTCCGCACTCTAAAATAAGGTGAACTATACTCCTATTCTAAGTCCAAGGCTTTACTAACTAGTAAACTAGAAGCCAACGCCCCAGGATTAGCTAATCAACTCACTACATAGATCAAACCAATATTACCTTTGGTCATAATAGCAATAACATGAAGAACATGGTGTAAAAGCATGTAGCCATAAGACAGGACAACTGGATAGTTGCAGCAGCTCCTGTAAACTGCACAGACCCAGAAAAACTTCCAGAAGGACTAGTAGTAGCTGGAATTGTATTAGAGGCGGGAATGTCCTTGCAACTTCCAAAAGATGCCCCTGCCTGCAACGGTCCAAAATTTTCAGATTTTCAGTCTTGGTGTTTTAGGAGTAACCCAATAAAAGATGATATAGCATGCCAATGAATTTAGAGGATAGCTACATTAGTAACTAATTGCATGAGAATTTGTAGTGCCTTTGTAGTTTTCCTATCTCAGCAATAAAAGATTCTGAAACACATCAAACCCATGGTTTTAAACTCTGGCAAGTCATTTTAATTAAGATAGGTTAACTATCATCTCCGTGAACTGATCAAGTGAAATTGTGTTTTCCCTAAACATGTTACTCTTTTCTTAACTAAATCAATCAATGACCTTCTGCACAAGTCATCATACCTGACAGGCAGTAACAGTAGTGCATCCGCATAATGTTTGGCCATTCATCCTATCCACAGCATCAAAGACACCTCCACCATCACTCCGCTGCAGAAGCTCCAGTCAGAATGCTTAGTTCTTTATCAGGATTACGAAATTCTCCAAAATAAAATTTCAGTACCATGTAAAAGTTGACAGCCAAAAAGTTTGGCATGGCATTGCCTGCTGCTCTATAACAGGTGTTAACCATATCAATAAGGGAAACCGAATGCTCTTTACAAGCCTGATTTTGGTCTGGAATAGTAGGGAAGTAATTTTGTAGAAAAAGAGATGCACTTTTCGAGTTGAGTGGCTTTGATTCCTTTCTGTTTGGGCATGACCCAGGCACCACCCCCGGATCTCCAGCTGAAACCATTACGAAATAGTAAATTGCTGATGGACAGAGCAAATGCAAACCAGATTCACAATAAACATCACAGTCATATAGCACTGACATACATCAGTAGAGCTTACGCTCATTTTCCACCATGTGCTTCCACTGATAAGCAATTCCTTCAGTTGTTTCCTTGGAAGAATCAGAAGTGAAAACTAATAACCGATGATTCGCTTTTATCATGTCAGTAACAGTAGGCCAGTCCTCACCCTTCTTGGGCATCTTAGAAAGCGGAAACCAGTATTTGTTCAAGCCAGCATTGGTGAATACCTTTGTCAAGCCTTTGGGGGCATGAACATAGTCCTCAATTATGATGGTAACAATTTCAGTTGGGTTCTGATTCAAGAATGCTTCCACTTCCTTTAATGTGTCAATTGCAGGCTCCTAAGGGAAATACATAACATCCCATTATTACAAGATATAATCATCGACGCTACATAGAACCACTGAAACCAAGAAGAGAGTATCAATAGATCTTACGAAGGCAGTAAAGTTGTAACATTGGCCGCGAAACGAGTGGCAGAGCCAGATGTCATCCTCGAAATCATACATATCCAACATCAATCCCCTCACTCCAATCATAATTCTAAAGAAAAACAATACAAAATCCACAAATCAAGATAGACAAATAAAAATCTGATTTTTTAATTCAACTGAAAAATGAACAAGAAACAAGAAATCACATACTCTCAATTGATTAGTAACAGTATCCTCTTGATTGTAAAATGTGATTCTTTGAGCACCAGTCAGTGATGGGGCATCCACAATTGAGAACGCATTATGGGTCACCAGCCATGAGTACTTGTTAAATGGCAGCCCATTGATCTAATAGAATTTCACAGGATAACAAGACTCATAAACAAGTACAAATATAAAGCATTAATTTTTTCTACATTATCTAACAACACGTGCAAAATGAACATTAAAAAATAATTACTTGTCATGTATCTATGTAAAATATTTTTTACACCAACGTGATCGAAAATTTTCCTCACTTATAAAACACAATTGCTACAATCTTGAAAAGAGAGGAAAAAAGGGTTTCAGGCATTGGATAGTTACAATTGAAGTAGGGATGATAGCTTGTACCTCTTGTGCAGAAAGGTTGAGTTTTTCCAACCGATGGACAATTTCCACAATATAAGCCGGGCCCACAATCAGTAGCAGAGGTACAAGACTCCAGAAGCTGTAAAATTTTGCTCTTCAGCTAAAAATTCTGACAGGGAAAGTGGAAATTATACGGATCTGCACATTTATATTTCAATAATACACAAGAAAACAAAAGGAGGGACCAACTAAACCTGGCAATTGCCGGAGGAGCAAGCAGTGGAAGTAGTGATGAAGGGGAAAGGGGAAAGTAGTAATAGTATTAGCAGTAAAAGGAAAAAGGGTTGGTTTCCATTTCCATTTTCAGCAAAGGGTTTAAGAATTCTTGTGATGATGATGATGAACAGGTTGAAGTTGCTGCATCTCCTCTTCATACTGATACTGTGACAGGGGCCTTCCGCAAAACACGCCAGCATGCGATACTGACAGAGATAGAGTGGTATACTAAGAAAGCTAAAGACGATATTGTCCTGGAGTACAAAATACAGAAAAAGAAGTTTGGAAAAAAAAAAAAGTACTTAAATGGTTGCGAAACAAGTTGGAGTAGACTGTGAACAGGAGATCATACTCGATTATTGCTGTTTTTAATCTTTTTAGCAACGGTTGAGATAGAAGATTTGTCAGTAACAATGTTCATCCATCTCATATTAAAAGTGGGATAGAATATTATATTATTTATAAAAAAAATTTACGTTCTTTGTTAGAAAATTATTTTTTTATATTTTAAATATTCGTACAGTACAATAATATATATTTTAAAAGTTTATATTGTACAAGTTTTTAAATACAAAAGAATAATTTCTTAAAAATGACGATAAAATTCTCCTTATTTATAACACTTTAACTTTTGAATTATTAATAATTTGATTTAAATATTTTAAATCAAATATCTCCATTAAAAAAGTTATTGGGCCAGTTTGACTTCAAGGTGTTACAATTGGTATTGGGCCGTGGTATGAGGATGCAAAGTAGAGATGAATGTAATATCCCCTATTTTACATTAAAAAATATATATATTATATTATTTATAATACTTTAAATTCTAAACCTAATAATCAATTGTTTATAAACAATTAAACATATTGTTAGTGGACATTCAATAAAATTAACATTTTGAGTCAATTGTTTATAGACAATTAGACATATGGTTGGTAAACATCCCATAAAATTAGAACAATAAACAATTAGACATATGGGATGGCGCCAATTTTCGTGCTCTTATGGCGGGTTTGGTTTGGTCTACACGTCCCTTTGGAACATTCTAATAAAATTAGAACAATATAGAGAAGATTGGTATAGTCAAGATGACATCAAGAAATGATTTGGTCTTCACAAATTGCCCATCTACTTTTAATTTCATCATTGTTGTAATTTGAACTTTCTAGGATTCTATTTTTTTTTATTTGGTTACAATGGAGTTGCTACTTTTTAGGAATTGATTTTACCATTTAAAGTCAAAAGTCATAGCCAAATGCGGATGAGACATGAGGATCATAAATCAGATAGGATAGCAAAAAAATTGAAAAGATCATCCTAACAAATTTCGCAAAGTTTCTTGATTTTTATTTTTATGAGCTCATTTTAATTGATGTCATAAAAAATATAATTGTAAACAAAATAGAGTAGTACTGTTGAGATTGTCTAAGAAAACAAATTTTAATTAACAATGACGAGAATTCTCTTCTTATTATGTGTACTTTTTGGCTTCTAAGTTGCATTCTAAATTAGTTTGAAATTAGAACTTTCAATTTAGGGGTAAATAGAAGAGCGGACATGCACCCTTAGAAAATAAAAATTAATAAATATTTTTAAAAATTAAAGAACGTTCATAATTCAAATCATATTTTGTATAAATACCTTGCAAAAAAATCATAAGAAAATAACAAGATTTTATTGTTTAATTAAGCAAATTATATTTTCAATCAAAATTTAAAAATTTCTACATTATTTAAATGTGATTCATAATTCAATAATGAATTTTTGTCTCAGTGAATTGAATTTTAAATACGATGATCTATTCAATCAAATAAAAATAATGATATATTTAGATTATCTGTTTTTCAATTTTACTTATTTAAATATAAAAAAATGGGGAAAGAAATGAAGCCATTCAAATCCCCCATTTATATCAGACTTGGTGAAGAAATAAGACACCACACGTAACTGAGTATTCAAGAAAATGTCGCCTGGTTTTATAAAGGAGTGGCAGAGAGGAGAACTATCATTTTCTTCTCCTACTAGAAAACTCGGCATAATAAAAGAAACAATTTTTATACTACACCTTTGCGATGAGTAGTTTTCTTCAAATTCTATTATACCACCTACAAGTTTCAACTTTGAAAGGCATCCAACCAATTCGACTTGTGCTGAACTGCCATCTAGCAAGGAGGATGGGTTTTCTCAACTGATTCATTTAAAGAGGAAATTTGACTTTTTGTAGATTTACTGAACCAGATTTCAACAGAGAATGTGTTGCATGAGTGCTTACTGCATTTGAATGCTCGTAAAGCACCTAAACCTCAATCAGAAAAACTCAAGACGACCAAAACCAATGAATACCATTAGCAAGCAAGAAGTGACAACTACAAAAACCTAAACACTGAAGCAACAAAAAACTGATACATCATTTGTCAAATTCTGAAATTGAATTGCGGAAATCTCCAAGCCAGCAATTGCATGAAGAATCCTGCTTTTGAAATTTCTTTTCCTTTTGCCGAAGAACATCCTCAAATATGAGGAAAGAATACATCAAATGAGTTGCATAGAGCATTTTCTCTTTACATGAAAACCTATTCTAACAAGAGACTGACTGAATCAGTAAGCCTATACTCGTTTCCCTCATCAGGATAGTTATGTTCAAAAAATTATCTGTTAAGGTAACCAATAGATGCCAGTCAATAGTTCTTACCCGCAATCATTAGAAGTTGCACCTCGGCGTACTCCAGAGATGATGTTTCTATCAGGAAAAGAATGACTAAATTCAGATGTTCATAAGTTAAATGAATGCCTCATTCTTATGTGTGCTTCTTAGCACGACCAGTTGAAGGACCGCCATCCTCTTTTTTACAACCAGATGTCTCGGGCTTTTTTGCCCATGCAGGAGCTCTGTCTGGCTCATAACGATAATCGTAAAAGAGTTCCTCTCCTGCAGTGATCCGTTCTTTGGCAAATATACCAACTCTGTGATCTCCGGCCACCATAATAACCTGCCAATGAATTAGCAAATAAATAGAGCAGACTATACAAAATAAAGCACAACTCAGTCCCTCTGTCCTCAAGCATTTACTTATAACCCTTACCTTTGCATAACAATTAGGATCAGGGGAATGATTGGCAAACTTCAATTTGTCGCCTTTCCTAAAAGCATCAAGCACAAACTGGAAACTAACAATATTAGCATATGCTCTTTGCAGAAGGGGAAGAGTACTGGGAGAATGCTTCTATACAAATTTGAATTTGAAGAGGACATCAGAAATCATGCCTGATCATTGAGATTGAAAAGAAAAGAAGAATTTTCATACTGGTTGTTCGATCATATATCTTGCCACGCTTATCCGCTTCCCGATGTGAAATTAGTTCACCAGTGTATTCACCAAGGTATTCATGTTTAGCAACATTATTCTGAATTGAAAACAATGGTAAGTATGCTAAAAGGAAAAAAGAACAATCAAGTAGTGTGCCAAGATATTACCTTTAGGAAAGCACCCCAGCCAGATACATCAGATCTTCCAAGTAAAACCTATAATAAATTATCAACAAATTTGAACTGTTTATATAGATTAGTAAATCAAGGATGCTTGATGCATGCACTATCTGTCCCTATCCCCAAGTATTGATATATCTAAGATGAAATTAAATTAACAAAAAAAAAAGCTTTGAAAAGCTATTTTGAGCCAAACATAAATTATGATGCTTCACAAATAACTAAACTAATGACATATTATCCAAATTCATAAATTTTCTTTGGCAGCCGCATCAGTATTTACAAAGAACACACTAATGACTTATTATCCAAATTGGTTAATTTAATTTCATCTTAGACAATAAATTTTCTTTGGCAGCCGCATCAGTATTTACAAAGAACATACTCCAGAATCACTGTCAAAATAATGGAAGCAACAAATAAATCCCCAATCAGAAGTGTAAAGCAGTCACTGAAGAACAACCCGGAAGAAGAGAAAAAGAAACAAATTAGAAGCATGATAGGTGCTCCTAGTAGAATAAACATGTTTAAAGCATCAAGGTTATGGGAGAACCATGTCCTTCCTCAATCAGGAAACTAAAATGATAACCAGGTAAGAATTTGATAGAAGTAGAAGTCCGATAATAGCCACATTGATAATAGACACGGCCAAAAAGATTATGCATTGTAGAAGTAGCCCCACCCCAACCCCCCCCCCCAAAAAAAAACTAATTTAGAATAATAATAATAATCACAATTGATGTGGAAGAAGAAGAAAAAGATAAATGCCCCAAGCAGAAAAGACTTGTGTGAAATGTCATCTTTAAAATGCATCTCCCACAACAGTTTCTCAAAAAAAGTCAGACAAAATGACCAACCACATATAGTAGTGTTTTTTTTCTTTTTTTTCTTTTTTTTAATATAAAATGAAATTTAAGTCATAATTACCCTTTGTTGTTGTTTGAGAAGAAGCTTCATATTCCTGCATTCATAATTATCACCTCTTTGAGAAGGGACCCCAAGAGTACCATCACCACAACTGCAAGTCAAAATGAAGTGAGTTAAACACAGAATGGCAACTAAAGAGATCAATGCACACCCTTAGACTGGTTACATCGAAGAAAAACTTGTAGTTGCTACAAATAAAGGAAAATTGTTAGTCATAAAGAGTTCACAAGGAAGACAGCTTAAAAGATCAAAATGGACCACCTAAGTTGTTTGTTATCTCAACTTCAGTTACTACCTAAGAAGCTTGAAGTAGTAAGTCCCATAAACTGCTATACATCACAGAAATAACATTTACCATTTAAAGTTTAAAGCAGTACTTCCACAGAAATTAGAAAAACTGCTGAAAAGATGTAAATGCTGATCGCTGGTCGCCAACAAATGTACTGATGCAAAACATGTCTCCAGACACTGGTGCAGAAGTTGATATGGCAGTAGCAACTTGGATGCATTTAAATCACACATCAATTTTTCTACGCTATTGACAAAAAAAATACAAGTTTCCTACAACTTCTCCCGGTATTCATATCATCCATGAAGTGCACCACGAACTTCCATCCAAGATGGTTAAATTTTCGAGCTTCTAATAAAATGAATAAAATTGCTGTGCCAAAAAAGTCCAACCAATTCCCAGCAGAACTGGGCAACAAAAAGTAGGTACCCAGTATATGCCCATTTCTTATCACCTTAATGAACAGAAGAAGTTCTGTAAAAGTTATAACTAACAATAACAAAAACATAATCACCCAACAATCGGATGTTTACCTGATCCAGCAATTGCGGCACACATCAGGATTCTTATTCACATCTAGATGCAAAACAAGGACATTGACGACTTCGGCACTGACTTTTGGCACAATGACACCCTCTGAATCGGTTTCATGTAAATCACATAGCCTAAATATGTGAACTGTATGATGTGAATCTAACCCCCAAACAATATGCCATATAACTTATTGCCTTATATTGTCCATAAGTTAAATTTATTTTAATAATTCAAGCAAATAGGTTGTGTTTAATTCAACCTTGTCTCTTCTTCCTTAGTTTTCTTTTCTTTTTTCTGTTTATTAACATGCACAGTTTAGTTATTTGACTTGTCTATTCACGCACAAGTACTTGAGATTTTTGCAGAGACAACAACTCACCCACAATATTTCTCACAACAGGTTCCATTTACAAGGCATAGACACTCTTTTCCACAGGGAGATTGACATCCACATGGATTGTACTGACGACAAGGTTGATCCTTCCTCTCAGAAATCCGCAGATGGAGCTTCTCTCTTCCTGATGGAATGATATCCAGCAGATTTCCATGTGTACTTTAAGCGTCGAACTCTACCTCTCCTACGTAAAAACTTTGACCTCCTTCGTACTCCATTACCCTAATTCATTTTCCAGACTTGAAATGATAAATATCTTATGATAGGCCGAAGAATGTTATGCAACAGTGAGGTGAGTAAAGGGAGAGGACTAACCATGGTTTCTTTCCCATCAGCCTTGAAATAGCCCTCAATAAGAGCATTTGACACATCACCAGCTTGAGAGAGTAGCTTATTCTCATAGCTATTCATATATAGGAAAACTTCCCAACATGTCTTCAAACCATTCATCAGATTCCTAGCAATCAGACAACTGTATGACAAAGAAGAGTTGCATTAGAGAATTAATAACATAAAATTTTGTAATTCCTAGTAACACTGTACAACACACTTAACAATTAACTCCACAAAAAAAAGAAATGAACAACAACCTCAAATTATTCTGGTTTGTTAACTACAGATGCTCCTTGAATAAGTCAATGAAGGTGTAGTTACTGTAAAGAAGATAGGAAACTTGATCAATCAATCACTGCACACCCAGTGAAATGTATTTTATAGTTGAAAAAAAAAAAAAAAAAAAAGATTACGCAATTCTCCACAAAGTAGCTCCATTTGGAAGAAATATTTATAAAAAAAAAAAAAATTGCTTTAACGCACTACTTAAATATTCAATCAATAGACATGCTAATAGTATCCTAACTAATGCATAAAATGTCATGCTAGTGTATAGACATCAAATAAAGGGAGAGTTCTCACTACCCCCAGAATAAAAGGAGCACAAAAAGCTCAAATTATACTGGGTGCAGGAAATATTGTCAGTAACACGAGAAAATATAAGAACTGATGAAAGTTTCCGATAATTTGATCAAGGGTAATGTGTGGTAGAAATAAGATATTCAAAATCATCAAAGCATAAGCTGAATTCACCAACCTGTTCCTGCCAAAAATCTCTAGACCCTTCTCATAGAGGGCCTTTTCACTTTCTGTTAATTGGTTTCCAGGATTTATCGTCCTTAACTTCTTGTTCATACAAGCTCAAAGCAAGCAAGTCGTCTTTCCTAGAGGTGTCATCCCTTCTTATCGCAGGTTGGTCATCCAAAACCAAATTTGGTTGGCAACCAGGAGGGACAATCTGCAGAGGTTTGTACTTGTCCAAAGCGGGAGATATCCTGCGAGGCCTTCTTGCAGTTGGAGATTTCAACTTCAGGGAAGTTGAACTTTCATCTTCATTTTCCTTATGTGAATTAGACTGGAGGCTTAAATCTTTAAAACCCAGAGTTCCACTTGCAACAAGATCAGAATCAGAAGTTAACATTTTCTTCTGCCTCTTCCTCATGGAAACTAGCATATGCTCAGCTATCCGCTTGCTGTTCCTTTTCTGTGTACCACATCTCTTGACAAGCTTCCTCTTAGGTGATAAAGAAGGCTGAGCAGCTGCAACATCACTAAGGGGCCTAATCTCAGAATCACTGCTTTCAGATATATTTTTACACATATGACGAAGCACTGTCACTTTGTGATGATTTTGATCTCATTTTCCTCCTAGGCATCTGAGCAGTGGCATCAGACGGCAGGAAAATATTTTCTTCAGAAGGCCCCCGTCCAGGAGATCTCACAGAAGCATCACTTTCCAATTTTAAAACCTGAAGTGAATGAAAAAACTAGTAAGAATTGGTTAAAAGTATACCTTACCAGAAGATAAAATGTGAAAATGCCTGCTATAATCATACATTAACATATATGCCCAGGCAAAAATTATGGGAACTGAGAGAAGAGAAGAGGAACAAAAACAAAACAAAATTACCAGCCGATAGCAGTTTGTGCCACAGGGATCCTTTTCTGCATCTGGACGGCATGATGGAGGTTGTTTCTCAGCCTATTCACAGGAGTGGGAAATGAGATTATTATGTTGGTATCAGAAGGATCGTAAAAACTACACAATTTGATATAATCAACTCACTTTATGAAATATTAGATCCTGTGAACATCCATGTAATCTACAATCAAAGACCTGCAAGTGGGGGAAGAGGAAACGTCCATTTAGTAGCCTAATTAAAGGAGTAGGATATGAGATAATTACTTAAAAGCCATTATTTTAAAAACAACAAAAAGATGATGCATACAAGACATCGACGACAAAATAGATTGTCAAATGAATCCAAAGCAGCATCAAGATTCTTGTCAAGATATGAACTTATGGACCCCTCGACATTCACATTGCTAGTAGAACCGGTATCATTCCCTTTAATAAGATCCTCATGTCTTGCCTGTACAATATGTTTGATGGTAGTTTATTTCTGTAAAAAGCCAGCAAAAAAACCAATGGGAAACAGCTGGACCAAAGTTTGCACTATGACCAGTTTCAGTTAGACAATTGGATCTTAAAGCCAAATGAGAGTAAGAGTAAAACCCCATTCCAAGTCCAGCACATACCTTTATTTCATCAGACTTCCTAGAAAAGCACCGAGCCAGCAAATCCAGTATAAGATCAGATAATCCATAATTGTTTGATAGTCATTCTGGTAAAGCATGAAAAAAATAAATAAAAATAAAAAAAGCCACATCATCTCCATTCTCCCCTTTAATGTGTATGATATCATAACTAGAAAGATTGGTTTCCAAGTAACTGCATTTTCCCAATCAAACCAGTAGGAACGTGACTTCAGAGCTGAAAATTGGCAAGTAAGAATTCCAGATTGGAATCAACTACTCTAACGAGGTTCCAAAATGGTCAACTTATACTATTCATGAGTACAACTATCTTTCCCCAAATTCTGTCCCTAGTTCAAAAGTTTCTAGATTAAACAAGCAGATTGTGCTCACAATTAGAAGAGGGTTAATATTTTACCAAATCTTCTTTCCTTTTAAGACCCTAAGGAGGTGGAGGGATGCCATTTAATAAAAGCTGCTAAAAGCTGCACATATTTCCATAAAGACAATATGAAAAGTGGCATAAATCTTAGGGAAATTCTACAGTCCCTTTTAGGAAACCATTCCCTTCTGCATTTAAGGACTTGTACAGTACAACACTATGTGCTTTAAAAACTTGTACTGTACAAGTTCTTAAAGCCAAGGGAATGGTTCCCTCAATGGGACTGTAGAATTCCCTAAATCTTATTACTACAGAAACTGGGCCCTCCATCCTGTCCTGTTGTCTAAATTTGTTATAAAAAAGATAATTTGAATCAAAAGATTTACACATTTAGCAGTTAAAAGGAAAGCATTTTCAGCATACTGTCCCCATGAAATGGCAAAACCACGTCCTAATGCACATATTAAAATGTAACATAAGCAATATATTTAAGATTTCTCTCAAGTTACAAACACAACGGAAATAGTATCTTGAGATTGTGCAACCCGTATCAAATAATTCATATAGACTTGCCGCAAAATATAATCTTCAGACTCTGTGAACTCTTTCTTTTCATCTTCTTCGTCAACTGCATCTTCCTCACTGTCACTACAAATTAAAGCTTCACCACCATTTTGGTCATAGTAAATTCTCCTCACTACCAACCACAGACTGATCCTCTGTCATTCTCTGATTTCTGCATCAAATTTTTGAACAAGTTTAATCAACAAAAAACATTCAGAACATGAACAAGACAATTATGCAACAATAGAGTGGCACTCTACATACAAGTAAAAATTACGGCATGCATGATGGTAAAAAAAAAAAATCACAAAGCCAAATCCTATCATACACTACTGCAATATGCATCTACACTTACAGATAAGAAAATAGATAAGCCATTCCATGTCCAGCCATTGTTGCACATAGTGGAGAAGACATATAGAACTTAGAAGATAAATACATTTTTTTATTTCCATATTGTTCATGAATATACCTTCAAAACATGTACAAATTGCAATCTAAAGAATGATGCTTCCTCTAAATTCCACACTAACAAACAACAACTTGGACTCAGATTAACCCTAAGCCAGTTAAGAGGCTCTGACATCATTCTCTTATAAGATGGCTGCACATAAAGCACATGCACATGCACAGAGCATAAGCCACAAGAAAAAATTTCTAAATACACATCAATATTGAGAGGTTCAAGAAAACAGAACAATGTGGACATCTCAGGCGCCATTAAAAAATTGCTTTAAGTTCAAAATGTATGACCATATTTCTTATTCAGAGACATAGAATTGGTCAACTTACACCAAATACTACAGTTAATTACCCCAGAAAAGTCAAATTATGTCCACTAGGAGCTTGAAATATAATTTAGCAGATACCACCACAATCAATAAATTGCAGCAGAATAGGAACAAAGATTGTATGATGACAATCTTCATAAATGACTTGCATTATACTTCAAAAATGTCATAGACTACTTAAGTTAAAATTTACAAAAAGTACTTAAGTTAAAATTTCAAAAAGAAAATAAAAGCTGTTCGTTCTCTGTTCCAATCTCTTGAATAACAAGAACAAAGGAACAGAAATTCTCTTTTTTCAATTGGGAGGGTATTCATATTGCAAATGATTAAGCACTATTATAAATGGTACACTTCCTCATTCCAACTCAAGACAATCTAACACACCTGTCCAAGAAAATCCATGCTGTATAAGGGGGTAATCTTTTCGCTTCAGGAAGTTTAATAGGACGGACAGCATTCTTGACTGCAATACTCGATCCTAGGAGAATTGCTGAAGAAGCATAACCATCTTCTTGGGGACTGTTCCCATCACCATATCCGTTGCTGGTATCGATTCCATTTTGCATATCAATTGCATCTTTCTGCCTCTTTGCCAACAAATCTACAGTTTGATCTGTGCCATTAATCGGAAGATTTCTTTCCGCCGACAGCTTAAAAAGATCTGTTGTTAAGTCAACTAATTTCTGTGTATTTTCTTCCATTCGTCTCTGAAAAAACACAATTGTGTAAGCAAGGCCTTAATCTATCACTGAAACACTTAAACAAGCTTTGAAGCAACCCAAGTGTTGCACCTTCACATAAACAGTGCGTTCCAAGGCTACTTGTTCCTTTAAAACATCAATGATTGCCCTGTACTTCCTGAGTACCAGGAGTCTTTACTTCTACCAGCACAATCTGTTCAGGAAGCAAAAGATCAGGATTATTAAATGATAATATCGATGTGATATAATATGAAAATATAAAGAAAAGACCCCAGGGGACAGGGAATAGGATGATGTTAGGAGACATAATTAAGGATAAATATTAGTTAGATTCAATAATATTTTTCCGTGGAACTAAGAACTCAAATGGAAAAATACACATGTATGCAAAGGCATATGATTAAAATACTAGCCTTCTTGTTTTTATACCAAACACACACACATGCATGTAGGATGGCCAAATTATGAAAGAAAAAAAAAAAAATACTCAAGCATGACTACTTAAAAGCTGATACTCAAGCTGCAGCACTGCTAAACCATCATAGACAGTGAAAAAGTAAAAACAAGCACATGTCGCATGCAAAATGATGCCAGTTTCTTCATGCAATAATCAAATGCCCTAATAATCCAACAGGATATATGCAGACGAATGGTCTTGAGCATCTAAAGTTGAAATAGACCACAAGTCTCGCACCAGCTGATATTTGTTGATAGTTGTTTAACTCCTTAGAATTCAGTGCGGGTATCTATCCCATAATTTAAGAGAGAAAAGAGGAAACAGCAAGAGAGAGAATCTGAAGATGGACAACCATATCATGAACATGTTTACAAAAATCAATATAGGCACAAAAATATTGCATCTAACCAAAACAAGAGTATATGAGAAACAAGGTGATTAAACAAACATGTGACATTACAGCAATAGTGTTATTGGGAGGGTCATCACCAGGGTCAAATCGGCAAACGCCATTGGGAGGGTCATCAGGCAGGTCTAATTGGTTAGTGTCATAGGGAGGGTCAGATCGCCAAGTCTGATTGGGAGGGTCATTAAGATAGCCAGCCTTTGGGTGTCATAAGGAGGGTCAGACAGTCGATTGGAAACAGTACCGGAGGGCATAAAAGCCGACATTGACAATAGTGAGCCTGTGAATTCATAGACCCTACCTTTACATCCGCTTCAAATTGAAAGGATTGATAGAGATCTATCTTAGACAAAAGCCAAAGCAATCAACTTAAAATTCATGATGGATCTAAGTAAATGAGCCACAGATCTGATTTGGTGAGATAGAGTTCCAATTTTAGGTAGTAGCCAGCAAGATGGAATTGAGGCTTACAGTAGGAAGAGCCTGCTCTAATATATAGTTTTAGCAAGGGCAATAAGATAAATTTCCCTTTTAGGTTTAGTATTTAATTATCCGTTGCATCAATTCTAAATCGGACGAGGATAGTTAAATTTGTAGAGAGAGGACTAGCAAGAACGTGCAGTTATGGGTAACAGACTAGATGAGAGTAAGGAAAATTTGGAATAGAATATAATCAAAAGAATAGACTCATATAAGTATAAATCAACTATAACCAATTTGGTTTTCCTCTTTTCTATATTTTTCCTTTTTTGGGCAGCCCGAAAAAGATATATTGTCACTATTCAAACAGGAGATAAGGCTAGTGAACAACGGCAAAACTGAAACTACATAAACAGCTCAAAAAACAGAAGTTGCAAACTAATTAAAAATCAGGAAAGCTTTCAATAGAAAAGAATCAAAAGGTTAAGTTCATATAAACACAAAACTTCGAACAAGTGGTTTTCCTCTTCTTCTTTTATCTTTTTAATTAGACAACTTGAGAAGTGAAAAATATGGTCACTGTCCAAGCTAGTCAACAGTGGCCACATGTAAAATTACATTGCTAAAAAATAAGAGCAATTTCATTAATATCTTGCAAAGTGGTTTCCTAAAATGATATTGTCATTATCCACCCTATAGCACTTTAACAGGAGCTTAATTCTTGAACGAGGACTGAGGATTTCAGTTTTCGCACCAAACTACAATCATGCACAACATCGTCCATATTCACTTTTTGCATGAACTTGGCATGCTTGTTGAACATTCCCTATGCCCATAACCTGGTGGAGTCAAAGGTAGTCCACATCCATTTGGTAATAAATAGCCAAATATGCACAATCTATAAGGCTTAAATTTCTGAAAAAATATGGATTCGAGCTCGTAGAATGGTCCAGTTCAGCGGATTCCTCAGGTTTCCTGTCCAATACTGACCTCAATTATCACTTCAAAAATCATTGCATTCGAGTTCAATTTAATATTTTAAAATCTTTGTGTTATCTGTGTTCGTAACGGACTCAAATAACATCCCATTTCACCAAGCAACAATTGAGAATATCAAAAATTCAGAAAGAGGGTAGTTGAAAATCATGTGCAAATACCACCATGGATCTTTAAGTCCTAGCCCAGCTTAAATCTGTTAAGCAACTACAAGAGGTGCTTGAAGTCCCCCAGCACCCAGGTATAAGTCTTGCTTCAAACCTTTTCTTTACTTTTCTTATGTTTCCTTTATTTTCTTTTATGAAAAGTTGGAGACCCAAGTCATCTTCTTGGAAATCATGTATCTACATTATCTTATACTTGAATTATGTCAGAGATCCAAAGTTTTAATAGATGTACAAAATACAGCAGCATTGAGACTTTCTGTAGGCAAAGAATCTATATTTGCACAAAGGTACTCCATTTCAAACTCAATGAGCTAGCTTGCCACAAAATATCAGATAATAATTGGCTAATTGTGCTTACAAAAATTGTATGAACTATGTCGAGCAAATGAGATATTTTACATGATCAAGCTAGTAAAAGAAAATTAATAGGCTCCGGGCAACTTTTTATGATATTTAGCAGTGAATACATTTTGCAAAGCATGGCTCCTGCAACAGATTGAAGGAGGACAACAACCTTCAAGTGAAAAGAAGGGAGTTAAATGTACATGAATGAGTTGATGACGACAAAATTAAGTCAATCTCAAAGCATGAAATAAAGAAAAATCATTCTGGAAAAGCATTAGGAGGGTCAAACATAATAATAAAGGTACAAAAGACATCTTTGGTACCAACATTATCAAAAGACCCTTACTAAGGGCTTGTCCTCAACAAGTTATGAAAAGTTATAGGTCTTCTTGCTTTTTTATATTGAAAAATAAATTAATTTTAACATTTTGTTGAAAAAACTGAAAACATGTTTGTGATTTTCATTTATAGAAAACCTAAAAGATATTTTCAAAGCAACCCATGCCTACTTTTGCAAAATAGCTTTTTCAGTTCCCAAAAAATAAAATAAAAAATAAACACTTTTAGCTTATTATAAGCTGTCGAGAACAAACCCTATATTCACATTAATCAACCTAAAATTAGCAAATGTTTAGATTAAAAGATTTAGAACGACGAAAAAAAAAAAAGGAAAGGAATCTAAGGACTTCTTTGCGTTGACTTAATTTTCAGATATTACTTAAACCTTCCTCCCAGTTGTAGACACTGCCTTCCACATCATTTTATAAAAATGTTGATAGTACCTTGCCAAGCTTACTTTTCTATCCAAAAGTCGACAGACATAGAGAAAAAAATGAAAGAAGGATGAATGAACAACTGAATAGTTACACTACCCTTGCCAAGGCAAGCATTTCCTTTCTTTAATGCCAACATTTCCTTTCTTTAATCTTTCTTATTGAAAATAAATATTTAGCCTTCTTTCAGGTTTATATTAACCTCTCCTACAGTTTCTTGCAATGAAATATGCCTCATTCCGGTTTACATCATGAATCATGTCACATCACTTCAATTTTTCTTTTTTCTTTTTTCTTTTTTAACTGTTTGACAAATTACACTTGCATTACCTGATGAAATCAACAAAACAGACAATCACAATTCTATAACTACCTTTGTAGAAAAAATAGAGACCAATTTGATGGAAAGTAAAATATGAGCGACAGAAATGTATAGAGTAGCTTGAAAAGGATAACAAAAAATTATCATTTTCAAAACCACAAGGAGGTTTTATAAAATTCAATGACCCTCAGAAGAGAGCAATGTAAGTTATCCTTCTTCCCATTTTACCTTCTATATCCATCCCATAAAACTAAACTAACACTATTTGCCTTTCTTTTCCATGCATAGCTTATCTGTCTCTACCTTTTGTGCTTCTTCAATAGCCTAGACCTCTAAAGAGAGAAATGTCATGCAAAAGTTGGTACAACCAATTTAATAGTGGGAGAAAAGGTTGAGATGAAAATCCCTCTTGTCCCCGTTTGAGATGAAACTTTAGGTTATCTTGAAGTTCTTGAAAGTTAATGTTATAGGGAGGGAAAAAGAAATGAAGAATGATGATGCTTTGATAGGAATTAGCTCAGCAAAGACCACACGATAGATTTTAGCTGCCATTTTGCATTTTCTTTTACTTTTCCTAAGAGCCACTCTGAATGTTATGCAACTTCAATATTGTTTGGATTATAAAAGGATGCAAAACTATAAAAGGACATTTATAAAGAAATTTAACATTTGAACAAGTTCGCTCTCCTCCCTTAAGCTGAAAATAGGTCACACATTCTGAGATCTCAGGGTGGGTGGTCAACCCATTGCAACACATCAATATCATTTTCTTCAACTGAACTGTCAATAACTAAACACTCGCTCCTTTTCTTCCTGCTTTGGCACTTTGATGTTGCATGTACTTTTCTAACTGGCAATGGAAAGCAATCAACATTTCCAATCTTAGACTAAGGTAGATTTGAGCACGATGTCAAGCATATTATCTTCTTAAAAAAGTCAAACAAGGAAAACATATCAAACATTTCCTAACTATTACACTACTCTGTGCTCATAACCAAGCCTCCCGTGTAAATTAAACATAACTAGCTCAAATCTACTCAAACACTAAAAATGTAGGTTCCAAATAAAGAAATAAAACAGTAAACAGCTCGTAAATTTTAATTCAAGTAACAATTTAAGTTAACTAATATACACATAGCATGTAAGACCACAAACTAATTGCAAATGCGAGTAATTCTACGCATTCGACACACCTGAACAACATTAATCACGAACGATCATAATTCAACCATACGCTAAGGAAATTAAACAAAAAAAAATGGAACTCAAATGACAATATATTATCAATAAATATGTAATATCTCATCTGGCGACAAGGAGAACTTAAATGCTGAATAAGAAGGAAAGATTTATGATGAAATGAAGCATCACCGGAGGATGCCCGGTGAGAGAGTCGGATCCGGAAGCGGAAGAGGAGGTAGATGCCTTGGACGCCGACATTGCCGGTAGAGAAGTTGTCCGGCGACGTTGAGCAGGATCCTGCAATGGAGCTCCGAATAAAGGTCCGATTCATTCAACGCCAATTACCAATGCGACTGAAAATTTTTGGATTCGGTGGGCCGTCAGTTAGAACTTGAAACCCTAGGCCATATTGAAATTTGAGAAAGGTGTGTTTGGGGGGATTAATATAGAAATAATTTTGGTTTATCTTTTTTGCGTCTTTTACTAATATTGCTAACTAGTAACTATTCTATTTGGAGCGGCGGTTCTGAATCTGAATATGACGACGATTACGTATTTAATTTTTCATTCAATTAATTTTGAAAAAAAAAATTCCAATTAAAAAAAGGGCCGAGGACGTAAGGATATGAACTAAAAACTTAAATACTATATGATATTGCCGAGAGAAAAATTATCCTCCAGACCATTTTTTTAATCTAAATACAACATTGCCCTTTTGAAAGAACTCACCTCAAATTCTTTCTAAAATGTATTTTATATATATATATAATTTATTTTGTTTTATTAGAGAAATTCTAAGCACACGCCTTCTACAAGCAAAACAAAAACTATACTTTTTGTAACAGAAAACTTGATGTTATTGATATTTTTTGGTTTAAATCAACAGTCTATATTTCTTTTTATTTGTGCACTCATAAAAAAGAAAAGAACAATTATATGTCATTTGTTTTTGTATGTTTGATTCATTTCTCCCCAAGTAAACATTTTTGTTTCTTTGTCCTTTGAGCTTAATTTTACTTTTATTTAATAGAGCCAAGGTGATTTTTCAAGTCATCTAATGTAGTTAGTGAATTCAAAATTGATTTTTAAAATGTCATCATATCAAAGAAAATATTATATGAGTGATATACAAAGATAATTTTTGATAACAATAAATAAAACTTTTATCGAGTTTATTTGAATTGAACTTTAATATATTCAAATTCTATGTATTTACTAAACAAAGTTCAAATTCATTTGTATAATGAAAACACATGAATTGTTGTTCCAATTTGAGTATTGATTTTATAAATACGTTTTAATTTGAGTTCATTTTAATATCGATTTATAAAACTCAATATAATGCACGGGATTAATTATCAAATAAATTTATAATAATCCAAATACTTATATTAAATGCTCAAATTTCAACAAGTAAAGACATCATATTACGATATCATATTTAACAAATTAATTTCTTTACTCTAAATTTGATAATTAATCTTGGTTAAATATTAGTAGTTAATAATTCGAATAGTTTTCCAATTACTTGTTCAACAAAACATACAAATCGATAAAAATCTCTAGTGGACGACTTTATTTGACCGTGACAAGTATCACGTTTTTTGGGTTCCCAAGGGTAATATCTTGTCCTTGGACGAAAATGTGCTGTGGTGACATGGCTATCAACAAGACAAGAGGTTGTGGATGGCTTTTCATATATATATATATATATATATATTTTTACTATTGTTTGGTGAACAGATTAAATTTGGTGGGAAAACTTTGAAAGCTTGGCCTAAGATTTTGAATTATTCCCCCACGTGTCGTTGGCTACGCTGCGGACAAAAAAAAGGTCTTCAGTCTCTCAACACTTCCGTTACTTTTTTATCTTTTTCTTTTTCATTTAATTCATGATATACATTGCCGATAACTTAAACATGCTTTCCCTTGCATTATAGTAGTAGTATTTTTTTTATTTTTTATTTTTTGCAAAAAATAATTTATAAAGACAAAAATTCATATAATCATTCGTATGAAAAATTTATTTATTGATTTTTTATATTTACAACGATTCAGAAAAAATATATATTTGGCCTAAATCTGAATGTGAGACATCTTACTATAATTGTATTACTAGGTAGTTATAATTAAAAAAAACTAAAAAATGACTTTATCCAAGATGTACATACAAATTAGAACAATCTATATGGATAGATATATACAACTATTTGAAATTGTAACATTCTTATAAAGATTTTGAATGTTTAACTTGCCAACTAATATTGAAAAACATCAACCCCAAGGGTTTTGTAAAATTGTAAAATTTTGTTGGGAAGAGATATGTTAAGTACAAATATCACCTTAAGAACATGATCTCGAATAAAGTAACAATCTACCTCAACATTGATGCAAATCCTATGCGTAATTAACTTAATATCACGCGCATAAGAATTTGGATAGCAGACAAACACAAACAATAATTGAAAAAAACACATAAGAATCCAATAAAAATTCAACTCGTTGTCTATAGCAAGACAAGAACCAAATCTTAACAAGATTTAAAATTAAAATTAACCCATTGCCTATATGAATCAGGTAAGAACCAAATCTATAAATTGGTTAGAACAATTACCGTTACTCAATCGATGATTCCAACAAAGTCTTAAGCAAAGACTAAAAGAATGAACTTCTTCCACACGAAAAAAAAAATAGATTCTTTATATTGATAAAAGTATGCTGAAAAATTTGTGCACATTAGGCCTATTTATAGACTTAATAAAATCATAAAAACTAGCTAAAAGTACTACTAAAAAGTAGTGCTAGGATTCAACCATAAGCAACCCAAAATTTGGACTAAATGGACCTTATTAAGGCTAATTAACGAAGTTAAAAATTAAGAATTAAATCAACACCTAAACCCAACCCAAATTACACAATCCTTTAATTGCTATTGGACTTTACACATTAATAGAGTTAAACAAATAAAAAGTCTGATAAAAATAAACATAATATTCAACTTCTAGACTTAAAGAATCTCCACTTGTGTTTCACTTTGAATAATTGGACTTTGTGTATTTATAAATTGATGATAGTTCAATCCAACTTTATTAAAACACCAAGAATATGTTTTAATCTTGGCAAGCTCAAGTCCACACTTGCTGTAACTTTCATTTCCTCATCTTAACACATTTTTGGCTTGCCCAAATTCGCATCTTCCCTTCCAAATGATTCATCCTTGAATTTGAACTTGGATAAGAAAAATACGGATTAGTTAAATGGGACACAAGACTAACAGAAGATAGGCCTTGAAGCCGTGCACTATTGTGAACACAACAAAGTTTTGCAAAGTAATTATCCAAAAAGTTAAACAAATGTGCATGCCAAAGTAGAAAATCATTCAGTTTTCAAGTTAAGCACATCTTGAGCAATTACTAGAAAACATTGATTTTGACACAAATTGAAAGCTATTTGGCCCAAAACAAAAAATTTAGTCAAAGTGTTTTGAGACAATATTGATATGATTTCATTCTTACAGAGTATTTTATCTAAATTACAGAACTTAGATTGCTCAAAATCTAATAAGAAACAAAAAATTGAGTGGCGTGTCCAAGTAAAATAAAATCAAACAAGTTATCACGTCATAACAAAAACTTAACTTGATTTGGACAAAATTAGAATATTTTGAAGTTAATTTACTTGAAATTCGAAATTCATAAAAGAAGTTAACCAACCTAACAAAGTTATCCAAGTTATTTTGAACAAAAATAAAATGTTGAAAATCATGTAACATAATGCTAACACAACAATTCAAATTAGATTTGATGGCATGTAAATGATTATCAACTAAGGTTTGGACAAATTTAGCCAAATAATGCCCCACAAATTAGAATTGAAGTCCAAGAATCTGGATGTCCTTACTATTCAAAATAGCAACCAAATCAAAAATCAAGTCAAATGAATTAAGTTTAAACAAGAAATAAATAAATGTACACTAAAAATAGTACTAAATTCGGAATTAAATTTGTACAATTTCTTAAGATACTCAAATCTAATAATTTCACCACAAGAAGCAGAAATAAGTTCATACCTTTGAGATAGGGTATTAACTAGCATATCTTCCTTATTGCGCTTTGGTTTGAATGATTAGTTACTCAATTGGGAGGTTAGTGCATCACGACTTACACCTTTGAAGGCCTACACACGAGAAAGAAAACTAGACAAAGATAGATCAAGGTTAGGCATAACAAAATAAATTCTCTTGATCTATTCCTCTTTTCTCTCTTTTTCTTAGCCTATGGTTTAAACCTTTACAATCTTTTCATCTTGATTTTCAACCGCTATTTGCTTTTCTCACTTTACTTTTTATCTTTATTCTATTAAAGAATTTTTCTTTGAATTTTTAATCTTTCTTCATTTATTTGATGTTGTGGCAAGGAATAAATTTAAATTTTTTACCATTTTTACACAAGTGATACGCCTTAATACATCTATCATAAAATCCAATTTCAAATAATTCCCATAACTGACCAAGTAATAAATGACTTGTGTGCAAAAGTGCTACACCACAAACTATCTTATCGAAATATTTACCAATAGTGAAGTATATAAGAATTTACTCAATTACCTCAAACGCTTCACTTTCAATTAACCATCAGAACTTATAAAGTTTTGGATGTGACAAAGTAAGCAAATTAAAATTTTCAACAAGATATGTACTTGCCATATTAATCCATATGTTATCTTCAATTACAGTACCACAAACCCTTTCT
The DNA here is from genome assembly GCA_025175665.1 of Cinchona pubescens. NCBI lineage: Eukaryota > Viridiplantae > Streptophyta > Magnoliopsida > Gentianales > Rubiaceae > Cinchona > Cinchona pubescens. The sequence continues at coordinate 3,470,346 of JANKKI010000090.1, forward strand.
TTCACAAGAACTTTAGTAAAGAAAGTCTTTTTTTCCTACTTGCGAGACATCACAAATGAAACTCACAAAATAAAGTGGTTAGTATTAAAAAATAAAACATATAATCAAATTTTTCCTCACAACTCGACCTTACTCTTTGGAGAGCAATTCTCTCAAGTTGTGTCACTCAATCCCTTGTGTATACCCTCGACTAAATGGCTTTTATTACTCAAATGATCTTACCACACTGTCTTTTTCTTCTCTTTAATTCACTCTCAAAGTTTTTGGAAGACTACGAGGACAAAATGAGTCCCAATTCAAGTTGGCATCAACAATTGAAGTTGGTACCAAAACCCAAAGGATCGATTTCAAAGTGAATCACAATAATTTGGATAGCAGACAAACACAAACAAGAACGGAGAAAAAAACACACAATAATCCAGCAAAATTTAACCCGTTGTCCATAGCAAGATAAAAACCAAACTCCTAAGAAGATTTAAAGTGAGAATTAACCTATTACCTATATGAATCAGGCGAGAACCAAATCTATAAGATGATCGGTTAGAATAATCACCGTTGCTCAAGCGATAATCCCAACAAAGTCTTAAGCAAATACTAAAAGAATGAACTTTTTCCTCAAGAAAAAAATAGATTTTATTGATAAAAATATGTTGAAAAATTTGTGCATGTTAGGCCTATTTATAAGCTTAATAAAATTCTAAAAACTAGATAAAAGTACATCTAAAAAGTAGTGCATGGGTTCAGCCATAAGCAACCCCAAAATTTGGGCCAAATGGATCTTATTAAGGCTATTTAATGAGGTTAAAAACTAAAAATTACTTAAACCCAGCCCAAATTACACAATCCTTTAACTACTATTGGGTTTTACACAATAATAGACTTCAAGAAATAAAAAGTCTAGTAAAAATATAACATAATATTCAACACTTGGATTTAAAGAATCTCCACTTGTACTTCACTTTAAAGAATTAGACTTTGTATATTAATGAATTGAGAATAGTTCAATCCAATTTTGTTAAACACACCAAGAATATGCTTTAGTCAATCTTGGCAAACTCGAGTCCATGCGTGCTCTGTTTCATCTCCTCATCTTAACACATTTTTTGTTTACCCAAATTCGTATCCAACATGTTTACTGCATTCATGAAATTCAGGATTATTAGCAATGTAAACTACACCTTGATAGTCACAATGTTATAACATGCATTGCAAATGATGAATCGTGAGATCAAGTAGAAGATCTTGCAACTAAAGCAACACTGTAACTGTCAAAGCCATGGAACGCTATTCCACCTCAGCAAAAGATCGAGAAATAGCAACCTACTTTTTAGTTTTCCACATAATAGGAGCAGACCTAATTGAACACAAAAAGCTGTAGCAGAACGGTGACTAGAAGCACATCCTGCCCAATTTGATTCTGCATAGGCATACAATTGAAAATCATTATGAGACGGAAAAAATAAACCTTGACCTAGACAAGGGTTCAAGTAACGTAACACCCTAGACTTTTTCAGCGATGGAATAAATTAACTTAACAAATTGATGGAATATTTAAGTAATTTCAAGACAGATAATCATTAAATAAATGAATCGTCCCACCAATCTACGATATTTACTAACATCTTCAATTATTTCATCATTTGCCAAGGAGAGTTGCTGATACAAGGCAACAACCGAGTATTCCACCGTCCTTTAAAATATCAACTGTATATTTGCATTGAGACAAAAAAAATACCAAAAATTGATAGAGATATCGCAAGACCAAGAAAATACTTTAAAATATCTAAATATTTTAAAGAAAACACTGTCACGGCCCAATATCGGGATCGTAACACGTCGTGTCCTCATATTTTCATGAGGATACCAAGCTCAAAATTTTAAATCTCCAATCACTTGCCTTAAAGTACTACGAACGCCTGTAAAATAATATTACATAATGGGATGAGTAAACACTTGTCAAATAAGCAGTTCATGTCCTCTTTTACCAGATTGAACATGTTACATAGATATAACTTTGCAAATTAGATTTCACACATTGGACATGTGTGTATGTATGTCTATGTGTGTATGTATGTATGTGTGTGTGTATATATATACACAAAATTTTATAAAAGACACAATTGCAAGACATTTACTTATAAGTAAATGGCAAATAAAATAAACATTTCATATCCATAACATAAATCGAAACCAACTAACAACAATACGTATCCATCATAGATATTCATAATATTGGGTTCAAGGGTTTCCTAAACCTTAATCGGTAACTTGGATTTCCAATGCTAACTATTATACTCATTAAACAAAAGGCAGACGTAGGCCAATTATCCTCTGATGGGTAGAGTCAAACATAGGCCAGTTATCCTCCGTTGGATAAAGTAATAGGGAACTAATTCCCACCGATGTCACCAAAGTTTATTCCAAGAGCCAAGTAATTTTTCATATCAAAATAATAAAAAAATCATACATGACACAATCATCGTATTCAGTCAAAGTGTCATTTACTAAATTAATATTAAGAAACATTAAATTAACCACACTCAATTCGAATTTCGTACATAACATGTTTATAATATTTTGCAAAAATATAATTTTTATAAAAAGACTTATTAAAACATGAAAGATGATAGAACCACTTACATTCCAATAATCCGAAACACACGAGTTTAGCTTAAATAATCCATAACATGTGAATCCTTGCCTATAAAACAATCAAAATATCTCAATTCTATTTTTTAAAAATCTTTTAGGGCCTATGTAAAATAACTATAAACTTTAGGGACCTTTCTATAAATTAATTTTAGGGACTTCTGGGTTATTAAAAAATTATTTGGGTCAAGGTTTAATTTTTAAAACTTGAAATAAACCAAATCTGATTACATTAAAAATTTTTTGGGCTTTAGTATAAATCTTACAAAACTTAAGGGACTGATTTATAAATATTTTAAAACTTCATCGTCTTCATCGTCTGGAACCGTGCTGCTCATTCACGTCTAAGATACTTTTCTTTTCTTTTAAAATCTGTTTTTTCTTTGTTTTTAATTTTTGAAAACTCCAAAAAGTATTTATAGAAAAATAGCGTTTCCTAATAATTCTTAATATATTCCACTTTTTCAAATTAAATACAATGTATTATATGGAAAGCAAAAATACTCAAATAAAATATATTGTTAACCCATAAAAATTATGTAAATAAATCCTACCATTAAATCCACACGATCTCTAATAATTTATGATTAATTAAAGACTAAAATAAAATAAATAATTATGAAAATTAATACTAATTAAAATAGAATGAGCTTTTTTTTTTCTTTTATAGTGTTGGAAAAATCCTTCCCCTCATTCTAACAATTTTCAATAAAAGAAAATAGTAGATTTTCTAGTCATAAACCTTATATTTATAGACAATTTAATCCTAAAATTTCTCCTGCAATTTAGGCTAATCTCCAAGATTAATACATATTATTATTTCACACTTATTTTCTAATTAAAGCTCTAGCATTTAGAATCTTCCAAATATTTATTTTATTTCCTTATTATTATTCAACCCGAAAATTGCAAGTTTCACACAGATACTTTATATTTGAATATTACACATTGAGAATTGTCATTTACAACTAGGTCATCGACATAAACTAGAACAATAAGAAAAGATTAATGAGTATGCAGAATAAATAAAGAATGATCAGCCTTAGAATACTGAAAACTATAATGGATTAAGACCATAGATAACTTCACAAACTAGTGTCTGGACACTTGCTTCAGCCCATACAATGATTTTTGTAATCGAAATACTCTCTTATCTCTACGATTATAAAAACTAGGTGGGAGAACCATATAAACCTCTTTATCGAGATTCCCATGAAGAAATGCATTATTTACATTCATTTGATATAAAAACTCTCAAAGCATAGGAGGAAGGATGAGCAGCAGGTACCATGAGCCATCTGTCCCACACATCTATCCATAAATAAATGTAGTTATCGGTTCTAACGAATGCTCCTGTCTTTCGGCAAAGATCATGTGAGTGTGTAGTTATGTTTCAGATGCTTCACGATAGAATAGATCGACCTGAATCAGTTCCTGTTATTTTCTAATGCACTTGCCTTGTATCTCTGATACATGCGCTGGGAAGGAAGCAGCCCTAGCCTCTATCCAGTCAATCATTCTGTTGGCATCTCACATTCATGTCCCTCTTTGACTCGGGAGAGATAGGAATTGAATCGAATGAAGAAGGAAACATTGCACAATTTCCTTCAACCTAAGTGTAGCCTTTATCTACTAATTGTGCTTTGTATCTTTCTACAGCCCCATTTGCCTAAATCTTGATCTTGTGAACCCACTAACAACGAATAGGCTTTTTACCTTGGGGTAATTTGCATAAGGTACATGTGTTGTTAGTTTCTAAGGCTTTGATTTCCTCCAACATTGCTTGTTGCTATTTTGAATCTTTCACAGTCTATGAACAAGACTTTCACTCGTCAAGAGAATAAATCTTGGATAAAAAAAAAAAATTGTGAGATGGTGTAAAACGGGCATCAAAAAAAAAAAAGGAGGAAAAAGGATGTGCCTTACCTAAGGAAATACTTTTGAGTGGATATATGAAGATGATGGTTATTTTACACCGGAGATCTCAACAATGTAATATTGTTAATAAATAGGTGCACGTTGAACCCATGTAGGCCTATTGTTTTCTTGTTCAGGACAAGCGGTGGAAGCTGGATTTTTTGGAGAAATATATTAGAATGAGATGGAGTCTAGTATGGACCATAAATATTACAATGAACAAGATCAAAAATATATTGTGATTTGTGTGAATTTAATGGAAAAGATAACTGATTTTGTTTAGGTCAATGAAAATTATCACGTAATTGTTTGTGATTTTGAAGAGAAAAATCAGAAGAAATTAAAATTGACAATAAATGAGAAAAAGAATAATGTCATTGTGCCAAAGATCAACTGATCCCTTAACAGTATTGTTAGAAACCTTATTGCACACTTCTTTGAAATAGCATAAACCATCACGTTTTTCACCTACTCTAACCAATTCCTTGTTGCAAGGTCTTGCAAAATGCATAAAGTGGAATAGAAAAATAAGATTACACAATTTAGTTGTTTAGTAATATTGCTAATGAAAATTAAATTACAGCTAAATTTTGGCATTGTAACACATGACTTAAGGTAAGATTTTTGTCAAGAGATACTGTTCTGTATGATTCAACGAAAAGATTGTCACTATTCGGTAGGTTAACAGGAACTTTAGGGTTTACAAGCTATGAATTCATCAAAAATTTATTAGAGGAAAATAAATTATCAAAAGCACCTGAATCCAAAATTCAATCACAATTTTGTGAAAAAAAATATTTTACCAACAAAATTTATTGATGTGCTCGATTTATTTTCAACCCAAATAATTGTGAAAATTGTTCAACCTATTCAACTGATAAACCAAAATAGCCTATGGGTTGGTACTGTATTACGTTGAAAACTCCCATTGTAGGATGGAGGAGTCACATCTTGTAAAAGAGAAATAGATGTACCATGTCAAAAAATCAATACATTGATTTGCTATATTTATTACAATTGAGAGAGAATTTTTATATATAGACTTGAATATGAGACATCCTACTACAATTGTACTACTAAGTCGAAATGATTAAAAAACCAAAAATTTTATATAAATATATATATATATATATAGATAGATATTTGCAATTTTAACAATTTGTCAAAGTTTACATAACAAAATTACATTTAATCACTACATTTTAATTTTGGATAATTGGCCGAAGTTCATTTATTGTTTGACGAATCTAGATCGTAACTTTGTCATTTTATATATAGATGCATTGTTTTTTAAGTTGTCGATTCCGATTATTTTGACTTTAAAAATCATGTTTTGACGAATTTTTATTTTGTGAACATTGCATTTTTTTTTTTTGGTTTGACAAATTTTAGGAAGATACAGATTACTTCTCTTTTTTTTTTTTTTTTACACATTAGGACAAGCCACCGGTGCATCTTTTAATGTTTCCAAGTTGTCCAAATAAGCCCTAGCAAAGTAAAAAAAAAAAAAAGTTCCAAATAAGCACTGGCAACTAGAGTTTGGACGAAAAGTCAATTCTGGACCGAAAACTTACGTTTCATTAAAACAAGTAAAACATGCAAAGTGAATGTTTTAAATGCATATGAATCCATTGGTTCGATGAATGTTTTACATCACTTATAATCACACTGGAATGAGTTAAAAATATTACTCCTACAATGTAATGGAATTAGAAGTTTAATTGCAATTTTTGTTTATCAGGGGAAATGATAATGGATTGACGTTTTATTGAATAAAAAATAATGGATTTACGCTTTATTATTATTATTAGTATTAGGAAAATAAAGTTTAATATTTTGTTGTATTCCCAAGTGTAGAATTAATCGTGTAAACAAGCATAATCAAACCCAACAGTATTATTCAACTTTGTTTAATCGAGTAAACATTTAATATTAAAATTATATTAGTACTAGAATGTACGCTTGAAGGATCTCTAAGAAATAAAAAGTTAAGGGAAAAAGATTAATTTAATCCTTTATTTTTAATGTATCAATTAATTTGATTCTTTATATATTGTAAAGATTAATTTGGTCCTTAATCCTTAAAAAGATTAACTAATTTGAGACTTGTACTAGAAATTATGCACAAGTTAATGGAGTCGATAACAATACATCTAATGCAGTTTAACACCCATGTGATTATCACGTGGATTGTTTCATTAATTAATCCATAATTCTTATCACAAGCTTTGAAATGGTTAATTTTTTAAAGATGATGGGCCAAATCGGTTGACTGCAATAAATAAGAAATCAAATTGATTAATACCTAATAGTAAAGGACTAAATTAGTCTTCTTTTTTTTTTTTCCTAACAAGTTAATATTACCAATAATAATAAAAGAGATAGATAAAAAATTTAAATGGTATGTAAGTATCATCATCCTTTTAACAAAAACAAAGTTATACTTTTTCTCAAGTTTGTCTTTTAGATTACATTCTGAAGTACATTTTTATAAGCATCACAACTTTGTCCTTTTCAGTTAAATTCTTGGTTCCATTGGCTCTCCGTGACCTTCCAAAGTCACAAGACTGTACAAGTACACATTTGGCTCTGGCTTTAATTGTTGCCGAGCTTTGTTTGCACCCTTTGATGATACCAGAAAAAGACACCAACAGTAAATTGACACGTGGCCAGCTAACATAACATTTGACAGATCGACCAAGAGGAATTATATAAATCTAAGCATAGAATCTTGATCAACCTAGGAGTGCCCTCGTACAAAAGAAGGCAACGGATATTAATAAAGTACTTCAAACACTATATAGCTCGTCCCAATACTAACTATACTCATCACCCTTTACAGTGCATGATTGAATTGATGATATAGTCAAAATTTTATTTTTCACTCGACAGAAATGTGTTCATTTCTGAATTTATATGTACAATAAAAGCTACAAACAGACACCAATCATCTCTCTCTATATCTGATATGTAAGGGTAGAGAAAATATCAGCACCATATTTCATTCACTCTGGCCAAAACAAATCAAACAAGTTTTCACTGCTACTGAATTCTATATGCAACTTTGATATTCGGGTTCAGAAGTTCTTCAGCTTACGACTTGTGAGGTTATTTCCTTGCAACTGCCTTTGTTCCCTTTCCTTAATAGCTTCTTTAGAAATCCTCCACTTCTCCTCTTCTTACCGGGAACAATAGCCATTGAACCGATCACAGCTTCATCTTTTGCATGATTAACACCATTTGGACTTGCGAGCCTCTCTGGAGGTTCCATTGTCCAATTTGGGCCAAAAGGAGAGTAGCTATTACCGTCCAGAATAACCTCCTTAGTTTTTGGAGACTTGAGATCTTCCGTCTCAGATTTGTCTTCAGCCAGCATTTTGTCTAGGAGAGATGATCGCTGGCGAATATTCTTTGCAGGAGTTGTCATGGTGGTAACAATAGGGTTAACAGGGCTAGAGATGACCTTATCTAAAATGGCTGTCTCCACAGGTGAAGCCAATGCCTTTAACTGCTTCCCCAAGTTTAAGATAGTCTCTTGGCACTCCGCCAACTTTTCGGAAGCTGCTAAAAGAACAGTCTCCCAATCCTACAAATATGAAGCAATCAAGAGAGTTTATTAATCATGATTATTTTCTTTTTTTTTTACAGGTATATAAATGACTTCAGTAAAGGATTAGGCAAACCATCTGTAAATCAGAGAAAATTATCAAAATAGTTGAAGCAAGTTAATCTTGATCCTAACGCTGCTGTTAGTTAGAGTAAGAGCTCTCATATTTTTTTAATGGTTTGCCAGACTAACCTAATCAAGATAAGTAAAAACAAAGAAAACGCTAGACATAAGAGATTGCAGCAAAAGGACTCCCACCCCCCCCCCCCTCCAAAAAAAAAAAAAAAAATCTAGCAACTTTGGACATGCTTTTGATATTTATCTTTCCTGCTTCTGTTTTATTGGTCCAGGATTGTTATGGAATCTCACCATTGTTCTTTATCTGGAAAAATGACAAACAAAAGACTCCTTCAAACTAGACAACCTTTTTCAGCATGTCAATTTGCAATGTCTTGTATGTCAGGGCAAGTTCCAAAAAGACTCTCATAGGGAGCCATGTGAGATATGTTAAAGTATTAAAAAACAGAAACATCATTTTCAAACCAACTCCCAGAGGAAAGGGACTTACTGTTCGAAGTTCTCTTTCATTTGCTTTATCATCAGCAGTTCCCTTTTTGGCCATGCTGCAAATTGCAGATTTCACAACAGTGAGAGGCCCTCCAGGTGAGAACTTTTAACATTAAAAGGATAGTATATGATGTACCTTTCTATTGGAAGCTGTAGGTCGTGATATGTCTCATCCAATTTTTGACAAGAACTTTTTTTGTTTTGAAGCTCCTTTTCCATATACATTAGCTTTTTGCAAGCTTCCCTTGATTCTTTTTTGGCCTCCATCAGCTGCGTCTCAAGATCATTCGTTTCTTCCTTCATTTTCTTGAGACATTCTACCTCCATTTGCAAATTCTTTATTGTTTTCTGTGATTCCTGAAGTTGAATAATCAGGGATTCACTCTTAAGAACCTCCAATTGGAGTCTCTCTTCGAGGTGAATCATTCTCTGCTGATTCTTTATTTGGCAAATTATCTTTCAAACTTGTATATTCTTCTCTTAGATTATGCAGAACTTCTTCAACTTGAACATGATTGTTCTTGTCATGTGAATCAGAAACAAGGGGCAAGGCTTTTTGGACATTCAACTTGTTTGATTCTGAGACATCATTAGTTGTTCCACTATCTACTTCACCTTCGCTTCTAGATTCATCCCAATCAAAATAACTTCTGATTGCGTCCTTCATGCTTGAAACATCTTGAAGTGAAAAGCAATGGTTCATGATCCATTCCAAAGTACATGCTAGTTGTTCAGCAAAACTTACAAGATCAGAATTGCCATTCAACAAATCATTGCAACTTCCAACAAACTGCTTTAAAGTGGATGAGAGTTCAGAAGCTTTCCATTGGAACACCCGACCAACATAGCCTGTAGGACTTTCTGAATTGTTATACTGTAATATGCTATCGTCCTTGCTTGATGGCATTTCTGCGTTACCATTATTAATCTCCATATTGATCCCTTCAATGAGTTCAATGATCTTGTGTATTGATTTGCACAAATGGATTTGCAGTTTTTGGCTGCTCTTCTTTGCTGGTGAGGTAGTATTGCAAGTTCCTTTGTCAGATGAATCCACCTCAAAAAAATTACGCAGTAATCTCTCAGACATGCTTTGTGTGACACATAGAGCATCATCTTGATTTGAGCCTTCCCTATGATCATTGCATTGAGAATTTGGATAATTGGATTGTATCAAAGCAGCTTTGATCCCATCAAGTATTTCACATGGGTTTCTCTGCAATGCTTGGCTTTGCTCCAAAACAATTTGTAGTATGCTCTCAAGGGAACTAGGAGCTTGATTGGTTAATACATTGTGAGACAGAATCTGGTGGCTGGGCACTGATAGGTTAGACTGATGACATATCGGAATAACTGCTGTACTAGCAGTTTCTGGCACATATTCTCTAGACTTTCTCAAGGGGTTCTGCATCGTATCATTTTCTGCAACGAATAATGATTTGAAACACCCAGTGGATTATTTGATGATACAACAGCCAACTTTTCCATCTCAACAAAATCATCCATCAGACTCATGTCTAAAGCTCCTTATGTTCTACTGGATGGTGTGCCCACTTGTTTTCCACTTTTAAACTGCTCCAGCTCCAATATCAAAGCAGAAGCCCAAGACTCGGCACAGCTGGCTTTGTCATCACTGCCCATATCAGACATGGATGCCACAGAGAATTCATGTATGGAATGCTTATTCTTGCCTGGTTCTGCTGTTACAGGACCTCCAAGCTGTCCCTCTACTTGTGATAATCTGGAAGCTGTTTGAGAATACATGATTGCAGGCAAATGAAGTTCGCTCATCCTTTTGTCAAGGGCTTCTTTTAGAGTCCTATTTTCTTCTTCCATAAGACATAACTGCTCAGTCAAGAAATTGATCTTTTTCCATGGGGCATCAGGAGCTTCATCCACCGAAAAATCCATTGAACTTACTGAAGGGGGATTAGACACATTTCTTCTCCGTGTTTCTGGTTGATCCCTGCTCAACATCTCCACTTCATTCTTCATTTTTGCCAAGGCAGCAGGTCCTGGCAACCTCTTACGCACAAGGATGCGTAGCCTTTGGGATTCTGATTCCAGTTTAGCAATTTTCTTCACACTTTCAAGATATTGTTTGTGTGCAACATCAGAAGTTCGGCGATTAAACTCTCGCTCCTCATTTCGGATCTCGAGCTCCTTCTCAAGCACACGGACCTCATATTTAAGAGAAGCATTTTCTTTTTCTGTGGATTCACAGATGGTCATGAGAGAATTAAAGTTGGCCTCCATCTGTGCCCTGTGTTTATTTAATTCTTGAATCACATTTTCCTTTGCCAAGAGTGCCTTACTGAGCTGACTATTTTCACCATCCACTTTGACAGATCTTTTCTTGGCCTCCTCTAACTTTTGCTCCAATAAGAACTTTGTATTCTCAAATTCTTTTGATGTCCTCATTACAGCATCATGAATTCTAAGGCTTTTTCTCCTGATCTTCTCGAACAAAACGCAACTGTTGCATACATTCCTTCAGAGCTGCATCCAGATGAAGTAACCTTTGTTCAGAAGCTGCTCTTTGATGTAAAGCCTTTTCAAGTTCTTGCTTCAAAGATAATGCTTCAGTCTCTGTCTTCTCCCAGCCTAAATGAATTTTTTATCAGTGAGATATAAAAAACTCCACAAAGTATACAATATAGATATTTCTATGATTAAAAGTTTATATAGTTAGAAATGAAATTGCTATTACAAGTGACCTCACCTGCAATGGCTTCCTGTGCAATTTTTGACTGTTTCTTTGCAAAATCATCTTTGTTGTTACACTCAGAGAGGGCAGAAGAAAGCTTGTCATTCAAAATTTTCAGATCTCTTTGAAGTTGGGCTTTATCATTCGTAAGTGTCTGCATATGCTAAAGTACGTTATCAGCAATTGGTCCAAGAACATTAATATATCCTTTATACAGTAGCTATAAATTATAATACAGTTTCCCAAGCATTCTCTTCAGGGAAGGCAACAGCCAAGAAAGGCTGGATAGTCCACTACAATTGCTTCGTACTTCAGATACAACACTTTTGAGCAGCAACTGGTGGAGCACAGATATAATTTTAAGGCAGCCCTAATTGAGTAAATTGACTGGATACTTGCAAATTACTGCAGCATTCAGGCCGAGCCCTATTTATGATTTTTTCCAGTTGCAGACTTTTTCTTAATTTAAATTACATTATGCAAGAGATAACATCAAATGTTATCATGTGATTCCCCTTGAATCTTGTTGAACTAGAGAGTTTTATTTAGCCTGATATCATAGAGCACTGTTACAATGAATTGCGCTTATTTTGATATAATGTAAATGAAATAAGTTTCCTGAAATAAAGCTAGATAAGTCATCTCCAATCAACCGTCCCTAGGAAAAGATAGGATCTTCAGGTTGGAAATAAGCATTTTGGAAAGCGACTACTTGTACTTATTTTTTATTAGACATGATTTATTGTGGGGATTGCTATAAAATGCAGTTCAACAATGAGTGTATTTTAGAATCAAAGGTTACCCTTCCCCAACACCTGCATATGTATATGTATATTTAAATGTTCGTAATCTGAAAATCCAAATTTTGGGTCTGCTATGCTTGATATAATTCTTTACCAGCAAATGAAGGTTAAAATCACTATTGCAACCTGAAGACCAGAAGGCTGGAAATTAAATAGGCAAACATAGTTCAAGAATTTCAGACAAGATCACCGTCACAAGCTTCACTGTAACTTCTACAACTAATGTGTTTCAATACTGACATGGAAATAATGATTGGAACATAAATATGAATGTGCAATATCATTTGGATCTATTGTCAAGGAAATGATAGACAAGGATGATAAGATAAAAGCAAAAGAAGAAATCATGACACATTTACCTCGTCTTCAGTTCTGCTCAAAGAAAGGTTTGTCTTGTCGTCGGAAATTATGGTCTTCTCGGTAGATCTTTTCTTCCAAAGCCACGTGATTGATTTATGATCCATAAAACTTGATAAAATGTTCAGCAATACAAATGCAAAAACGAGAAAAAATCAAAATTCTGCCCAAAACAAAGCCTATGATCTCCACGGTTCAGGATTACACATTCATGTTCAAGTCTTCGCATTCCCTTCCCCAGCACAATGAAAGGGGGGAATTGAGTTTATTCTCCTGTATTATAGAAATGGTATAGTTTTGTAATATCTCTAATCTGCACAAGCAGTGAAAAAAATCAGAAAAGGCGATTGAGAAAGTAGAATGCAAATCAATCTAGTCAAAAACATCACATAATTGTATTTATCACAGTTAGTTTATAGCTCTAAAATTATAAGCATACTTCCTGTGATTTCTGCTTTTTAAAATTCAAGGACATAACGAGGCCATTGTTCAACATCACCTAAGGTCTTCTAGTAACTGTCACTCATATCTTAAGAGGTAATGACTATAATTTCCACAACCAACTAACCTCGTTCTCATCTGCTTATGAAAAGCTACAAAGCTGTTTTTTTTTTTTTTTTTAATTGAAAGAAAACACTAACAGATAAGCAGGTGCAAAGTTGCTTTTGAAATAGTTTTTAGTTTATCTAAGCTGAAAAGCAGACACATTTTTTTTTTTTTTCAAATTTTATCCACAAATTCTTTTAAAAACGTGATTTTTCATTTTCCAAAATTAATTTTTTTTCTCAGTATAAGCAATTGAACACACCATTTGTCTTTCTAACCATTCCAGAACTCGTAAAATTCTATCTATATATATATATATGTGTATAATGTATGTAAGAATAACGAAAACCCAACAAAATTCCACGGCACATTTCATTAATCAAAGCTGAAGATATAGTCCAGTCAAGACTTCAGCACATTATAACCCTGTCCCCCCCCCCCCCAATATCACATTCAAATAAAAAAGAAAAAGAAAAACACAGCTTAGATTAAGCTAAATCAGAAAAAAAAAAAAAAAAAAAGGAAATGCATTAGGAATAATGTAACATTTAAAATAATAATAATAAAAAGAAGATGCGTTGGAGAAATTATTAAGCATTATAGATAGGGTATGTAGAATCTTACAAATTTATCCAACAGTTTCTGGAGAGGAAAGCATTCGTGAAGGAGATTTGACGAAAAAAAAGTTACAAGTACAATTTGGTTGGGACTTATTAGAGAGAAAGAGAGCTGGCGCGGAGATAATAAATGCAGTCTCTTAAGAGTGAGAGAGTGTGGAAAGGAAAGGACTGTTGGCGTTTGTTAATTAGCAGAGACGGTGACAGTTCTATTTGGGTTTGATCCGCAATTGATGCGGGTCGAGCCTAGTATCTTAAAAATTATTACATTTGATCCGATCTAAAGTCTTGCTCGTAGAAGTGTAAATGAGTTGAAAATTTTAGTGTTGGACTTTATTTGATTATTTTTATGATGTTATAATTGTGTTTAAATTTAATTTATTTATATCAAATTTAAATAATTTTGTATTGCATAGAGTTAGAATCGAAATTAAGTAAGATTTAAATCAATATCGAATAGCATAGACCTTGTTACATATAAATTAGAAAATTTTAAATTTATTGAACTAAATTTCAGATAAATACTAATTTTTATTTTTATTTTTTTTAATTTTACTTCATTACTAGTTATCTTAGTTTAAATGAATCCTTAACGAGTCAAGTTGGATTGGGATATTTATCAGCTTTGTCCGTTTTACTTTTACAGCACTGCTCACTTTTGACTATATATTCTGAGATAATATTATCGGTATATATATTACTCACGGTTCGTTAGATCAACTTTTGTCAATTTTTGTCTATTCCTTCCGTCTAAAAACTCTTAAATATTATTTATCACAATAATTAATGGTTTCATTATTTTTTCAATATAAATAATCACTTGTAATATTTTTTTCTCCTTTTCTCGTGAGATTTGCTTATTAAGAATTTTATCTCATCTAAATAAGTGGGAGTTTTAGTTTCCTCTTCTCTTAAGTGAGAATTTCAATCTCTTATTGAATAAGTGAAAATATTTTTCTTTTCATTTTTCTGTGATTTATGCAGATGAAAGATTCAGTCAAAACAGATCTGGCCGACCAGATTTGTTTTGTGCTTTACATCAGAAATTGGGTGACATGTTCGAGACTGATTAGATTTAGCATGAGACTTGTCCAATCTTTTAAAGTTAAATCTAGATTTTTGAAATTTGTGTAGATTTAGATTTCTATATTTATTGGGATATGTTTTTACATCTGTTTATAATACGTAAATCTAGTACATTCATTTATCTAGAGTGCATTTTAATCAATTGTAATAGTTAATGGTTGTTACTTCAATTAATAAAATTTGATTATAAAAAAAAATTATAAGAAATTCTATAAGTCCCGTTAAAGGAATTATTTTGTTAATTTTAAAAATTTGTATTACAAGTATTTAGGACACAATATGAAGAAAAAAAAAAAAGCCAAACTCGTTTGGGTTCGTAATAGAAAAGAGTGATAGTTTTGCCCTCCAAACAATATATATATATATAGATGTAGACTCCAATTAGTTTAATTGCTTTTAGTTTTTGAATCAATGCAATCAGATGAAGCCCTCTGGTGAAGTAAAAATATGTCAGTAATGTGTTTAGAATATTATCACTACTCTTATAGTTATTATTGATCCCATATGACCCAAAAAAAAATAAGAAAATAAAATAAAAAGCAATTCTTTTTAGCTTCATAATTTTCATGTCTCAACTTCGCTAAAACATGAAAAGAACCAAAAAGTAGCTAAAATTTGTAATGGACTCGGAACAATTCTCTAGGGGGGCTCATGGCATTCATCATTGATGTAGATGTTAACTGGCCAAGCAGTTAAAGGCCAAATAGAAAGAAATTTTTTTATTTAGATAATTATTATTTTTGAAATATTATTTAGATAAGTATTGTGATATATGTGAAATAAAAAAATGATTGAAGAATTTTTATGAAATGATTACAAAATTTTATTTGAATAATAATGGATATGTTTCGCCATCCGAACAGAATTAAATCGTTTTCATTTCAAGGGCTGAAGTGAAATATTTTTTGCTATATTGAAGGGCCATATGAAATTTAACCAAAGAAAAGGGGCTGTTTTCCGTGGGTTTGCTTTGGTCTCACGGACAGTAGAGCGGGTGTCCATATCCGCGTCAATTTGACATGATTCATGTGTCTCTGTCTTAATCAACTACCTAAATATTTACATAATTCATAAAATGAAATATTTGTTGACGTGTAATTACTTCATTGGAAAAATGAATGAATCATTTATTATTACTGCTTGATTTTTTTTTTTTGGTCTTGAAATAAAATTCATTACACTCCAAAAAGTTATGCTTTTATCAATTATTAAATAGTTTTCAAGTCCAAACTTTTGGTTAATTTATTCATTCTCCAAGCTCCTTGGATGCAAAAACAAAAAAAATAAATATTTATACAAAAAAGAAAGCATTGACTCGACGAAAATGTCTAGTGTCACTATTACCGAAAAATTTTTACATAAAAAATTGTTGGTAGTGAAAATGTTAGTTATGCAAACATTTGTGTTTCCAAATTCTCGTTTTTATTTACTCACATGTTTCTTAGTAAATTATCGTGTTCATTAAGGGTATATATGCCATTTTGGTACCGTATCTGCATCTAAATGACTTAATTTGATAATAAAAGGTGCGAAATGAGGATTATGTACTTTTTGAATATGAATTTTTAATTAAACACTTTTTTTTTTTTTTATAATGATCATGGTCTCCAAATTTAGGTCCAATTAAAATTGATGCCATAAATTCGACTTTGCTGTTGGCGATTTGACATTTGGTTGCCATTTAGACAGATGCTTACAACCTTAAATCGATTGTTAATGTTTGTTCTCACTTGTTTTGTTCTTGGAATCTTCCTTAACTTTTTTCTTAATTACGATACTAATGATGGTTGTTATGATGTTTTTGCCATTGGGGTGGCCCATTTTTTTCACGGGCTTATGCGTTTGGTGAAATCAAACTTTATGTGACAACCTTTAGGCATGCTTCTGTTGTACTCTCTTGCCTTTCAACGTAGCATATGGCTATTTTTCTCTATTTCCTTTTTTTTTTTTTTTAATGTTTTTGAATTTATCTATTTGGGGATTTTTCTACAACTTAGTTACAAACTAGTAACAAAGGGCACTGTGAATATTACGAATATGATTTTTTTTTTTTTTTTTATTTATAAATTTAGATTGCATAATATAAATAACTAAAAGTAACCTCGTAATTAGTTTAGTAGAATCATTTCGGGGAGAGCTAACCCCCTTAAATCATCCTAAAGAAAGGGTAAAACAGAAGGAGGACAAGTATTAAAATAGATAATATCATCCGAACTTCCTCCACCCATTTTTACTAATGAATATAAATATCTGTCTGTGTGAACTTTTCATCAGTGTCCTTAGCAAGGGAAAAAAAATTGTAAAGTTAATAGTGTTGTTTAGACAGTTATTATTTTTAGAAATTTTTTTGTAAAAGTACTATAGTAATTTTTTTGATGTGATATATGTGAGATAAAAAGAGAATTGAAAAATATGTGTGAAATGTATTACAAAATATTATTTGAAGAAAAGTATAAATTATTTGATATCCAAATAGCATGGCTCTGTTGGAAGGAATTATTTTTTAAAAATAATATTTTATAATCATTTCATAATACGTTTTCAGTCATATTTTATCTTATATACATCACATCTAAGAGATTGTTATAGTAATTATTTCAAATAATATAGTATTAAATAATAACTGTTTAAACGTAGTATGCCTTTCATATATATATATATCTCGTGTCGCTCCTTTAAAAATGGTTAGTAAATGTAATCAAGCTACTAGGAGTTGTTTTGACGTTCGAAATGACTTAATTAGCATCATATAATATCTAGCAAATGTTTGGTGATATGGCTCAGAAAATAGGTCAGCATCTTCAAAAGAGATTAACAAAACTAAATAGACAAATGACATGAAAGCACAAAGCTAAAACCTCCATTCAGTTTTCTGAAATGACAATGCAACCATTAAGACCTACTATTTAACCAATTAAACAGCAAGTCCTTAAGTTATAATACTCTGTTTAGTGAAATCCTACGCTAAACATGATTTTTCCAATTCAACTATGCAATGCTAATAAAAAATTAGTCACTTGAATAGAAAACCTACCCACCGGGTGTGATTAGAGTAGTAATTGACCTATTTAACTCACGTACTTCTGTAATGTGTTAACCAGTGCCCATCACCAACCACCTTCCCTTGTGATTTTCATAATATTTCATTAAATAGTCTTGTATACCCAAATAGGTTAAATGCAGAAAATCCTCTGAACTTGTACCTCAATTGTATTTTGCCCTTCCTCAACTTATGTAATAAGTATTTTATCCTCTTTTTTTATATTTTGGGATAAAATTATCCCTATTATTTTAAGAGTTAATCTTATATACACCGTCAGTGTAGAAATTTTTTTACACCGTCGAGTGTGGATGCATGATACTTGTGCATTATTTAAATTTTAAATGTCATTTAATATTGTACATATAGTATGCATCCACACTTGATGGTGTAAAATAATTTTTACACCGACGGTGTATATGAGATTAACTTTTATATAAGACTAATTATTATTGTTTTTCTTTTTTCTTATTATTTTTTTCATTTTTATTTATTTTCTCTATCTTGTTTTCCTTTTTCCTTTTTTTTTCACTATAATCACTTGCTACTACTAAACAATTATATACTTTTAATAATTAATTAATTAAAGTTATAACTTTTCGCATGTATCTAAACAATTTAATTTACAAATTTAATCATTTTAATACAATAAATATACCTTGTTCTAATATAAAGTTTGTGATTAACTATTAAAAATAAGATTAACAAATAAAAAATAAAATTTTTGAGTAATAAAATTATAGAATGAAAATATGTGTACATCCTTTTATTTGTGGTGTAATATTGGAAAAATATAGTAAAAAAATATTACGGCTGTCTAATATAAGAATTTTTGGATACACATAAATTCAACCAAAATATGACAGCTGAGTTACGAATGTTATAGCACAAAAAAAAAATTTGTTTGCATATATAGAATATATGTTTTAATTTTTTTACAAATTATTTTATCTTTTAATAGTTTGTTTATTTGTTAATTATAGCATTAGTAAAACTCACAAAATCCATATTATACTATTAAAATACATGTTGTTTGAATTAAAAAACTTATTTATTTTATAAATTATTTATAAATAAAAAATTAGAGATTTTAACTTACCAATTACTAGTAGTACAATAATTTAGCAGTAGCAAGAGAGAATAGGTAAGAAGATAAAAGAAAAAATAGGAGAGAGAAAATAAATAAATTTGTAAGAAGAGGCAAAAAGAGAAAAACTAAATTATTAAAATATAAGGAGATTTTGTCTCAAAATATGAAGAAAAAAGAAATTTTAATTAAAGTACTTATTAAATAAATTGAGGGGTCAAAGTGCAACTAGTGTGTAAGTTTATGGGATTTTCTATATTTAACCCCATATAATTACTGCCTTTGTCCTATAGTAAAATTGTCAATGTTTGACTTTTCTGATCAACGTATTAAATTTTTGTAATTTAATTTTATATAATTTTCTTTAATTTTTTTAAAATTTTTGATTTGTAAGTGTTAATATTTGATAAACATTTCACTTTTATTGTATAGATTTTACTAAAAATTGAATAAAATTATATAAATTATTAATTATAAAATTATTCTATTTAATCAAAAGTCAAATTACGACTAAAAAAAAGACAAAGGAAGTAACATACGGTAAAGAAATAAATCAACTACATATTAGTAGAGATGGGCTGGGCTGGGCTGGGCTTTAGTGGGGTGAACGAAGAATGGCTCAACAGGCTAGCCTTAGTTTAAGTAAAGCTCAGTAGTCAGTCCTGTTGGACGCCCCATTCACAGTCCGATTGCATGCCCCGTTAAGATATCCATTTAGAGTCTATATAAAAAATTATTCAAGTTCGTTCTATTTGAGTTATTTTTAATAAAAACTTGTTTAGATTAAATTAGATATTTACACATTATAAACAAATTAAGTTTAAACAAAAATATAAAATCACTATAATAATTAAACAAACTTGAAACTTGTTCATTTACACATCTTACTCCCAAAAGCTAAAAAGAAAAACTCAATGAAATACGTAAATTGTAAAAACGTTCATGAAAAATCGTGTTTTCGATATAATAAATGTTATAGCCATAGCTGAATTTGTTAGTGTCACATCAAAAAAATTGTAAAATGATGCAAATAATTATGTTTTCATACCCTTCCTTATAAGAGAGAAGAATATTTTAATCATTCTACGACTATGTCATTGTGGCACTAATAATTAAAGTTATGACAAAAACATTTGCCTTTCGATCTGCTCAAATGCTTATTCATCATCACACGGATATATACGAGAATATGACCGACAACACAATGACACAAAATCTGAGATTTTTTTTTTTTTTTTGTTGGGCTACCAAAACAGGTGTCGGCAAAGACGTGATTGATTTGATCATATATATCCTCAACAAACACAGTACACTTTACATTGAACAAATTCATTTTCAAGAAACATAAATAAATTAATTACCTCACTTTCAACATAAAACAATGTATATATTGATCCCATATTAATTAAAAGTTAAAGAAAAGTAAAAGGTTAGCTTTTCTCAAATGGTAAATTAAAGGAAAATCAAGAAGTCGGAACAAGGATGGCTTAAAAAAAATACAACAACCACTTTATATGTAAAAAATAGAATTGCAAATTGTTGATAAATTTAGAAGTAAAAAAAGAAAAAAGAAAAAGAAAGAGAACGAAAAATGATGAAGACCAAAACATTTGCAATTTTAGAAAATCACGTTGTTGTCTCCTCTATTTATGAGGTTTTAATTAGGGGATAGCTGACTTTTATTCTAATGTCGACAGTCACAAAAGATTGAAGATTCCTCCGGGCTTCATCATCACAATCATTTGAAAATAAAGCATCGTCCAATTTCCTTAACTGGGAAAGTCGTGGTCAGCTTCGTTTGTTGAAAACTGTGCTAGAATCATATTTGCAAAAGCGGCCAAGACTTAAAAGTGATTAAGAAAGATCGAAAAGCAGTAAACATTAATGGAAAAGTTGGTGGAGATCTATACCTATAAAAGTACACGCTTTCACTGTTCTACTGTTGTGCTAGTAATTTTTGACCAAATTTGTTAAAAAATACGAATTTTCATCCCAAAATCAATTATAAATGAATACTGTAATTCAAAAATTTATTAATTAGTTAAGAATTTTCAAACTAATCGATGTGGAATATTTATATTTTGATACCCTCTAGTAAACTGTGCCTCTCACACACGACTTTGAGAGCCTAAATCATAACAACAGAAATATTGGCGGACATAAACTCGTGAAATCTTACCTAATATCTAGACCAAGACAAATATTGATTGGCATAAACACATGAAATCAAATTCAATCTTCATAAGGGCCCAAGTCATGTATGGATGAAAAAATACTTGAGTTTAACTCTGATATCATGTTAAAGAATATGAATTTTCAGGTGATTTCTCAATACCAATTGGCGATGAGTGGTGTGTCTTAAAAACTTATTAATTAATTCTAAAATCTTTAGGCAAACTGATATGGGATATTTATATTTTGACAAAATTTGATAAAATTATTTTGCCAATACATGCAAGTACTACCGCTGGTGCAGTGATGATACATAAATATGTCATCTAATAGCATATGGACATATGGCAAGGTGATCAACATAGTCAACAAATATCAAGGGTATTTTTTTATTTTCGACATGAACTCGGGTTTAGATAAATAAGGATCTCATAGTCGAATAATTATTTCTAAACTCATAAATCATTCAAACTCATCAAAAACTACTACAAATAACAAGATTACAAAGTTTGTTCTCACTTTTGACGTAACTCAACTTTCATTACTAATTTACTTTCCTCTCTTAACTTTTATTTATTTTCTAATTTTTTCTCGTCGACAATTCTTGATTTGAGCGTCAGAATCTACTCTGGGAGACAAAACTCGACTGCTCTTGTTCTTGAATTGTATAGCAGGTTATCGCATCATGAGTTTGGAGAGTGACTTCATCTTCACTTTGGAGTATTTTTAGTGTTCGGACATATTTGGAGTTAGAATTTAGACTTGATTTTTTAGATTTTGGTACTATCATTTTTACACATCAACATGTGGATAGAAAAAATTTACATAAACTCAAATTTTGTCTTATCTGTATACTTTATGGTGTAAATTAAATATTATAAAAGTCAAAATAAACATAGTTAGGCATGTGTCTGACTAGTCTTTATCAAAATCCAGGACATTTTTGCTTTTGAGATTATATAAATAAAAACCTTGATTAAAAATTTTAGCCCCAAGCTTCATATATCTCCAAATTGAAGTACATCAACCCACCTCATATAAATTGCAATCCTGATATTTCACGTGCTTCCAATCTTCAATAGAACAAGAAAAAATTGAGGAAGTTTTTGGTAGGATTATAAAAACTTCTTTTTTGTTTGTATACCTTTATTGTATTATTGTACGTGACATTGTTTACCGCATATTCTTACTCGCAAAAAGAAAAACGGGTAATACGATATATTATTGTTTCCAGTATTCACATTTACTTTCTGAAAATTGTGTTCATTTTGTAGATATAATGTATTTTACGTGTATCATGAAAGCTTTATTTGTTACGTAATTTCAAAAGGGAAACGTCAACATTAATGAAATTCTAACCTAAAACCTCTTTCCGCAATTCCTCCCGATCAAAAATGTAACACATGCCAAATAAATACTCTATCGTATAGTGGACAGACATATTTGTCAAGTATCATGTTAATTATTCCCAATACGAACTCCCAAAATAATTAATTTGAATCTTTTAATTTATTATCTATATTAATCTCTTATCTCATATTGTGGATGTTTATCGCATGTATTCTATTTTTGTAAATTTTGTCATGTAAATATATACACGACACACATACAGAATATAAGACAAAAAATTTATATAGACAATAAAATAAAAAATCTTATAATAAAAATGGACCACACATGAGAAGGTTTTTGTATGATAATTAAGGAGAGTGAGAGTGAGCCTTACCTAACTTTTGGGACACTATAAATCTTATCATCTACCTCTATTTTATACACTAACAAGTAACAACACGCAAAGGAGAATAATAAAGCATTATCGTGGCCACTTAAAAACCTCATCAACATATTTTTCATGTAAATGATCAATCTCGTCAATCTTTCCAAACATGGAAAGTTTTGAAAAGAAACGTTGTATGTAAACGAATACTAAAACTACACAAAACAAGTATGCATTTGCACGATGCCTCCCTACTACCTACTCATTCCCTTCCTCCACAGCTTTTTCTTTTTTCCATTTATTTTCGTTCTCATTAGTCACTACTCTCATCTTCTCTTCTGTCTTCCATTTTCTTAAAGTAGGCTTTTAAGTCATAATCAGTAGTATAGAAAGTGCGCAATCGCATCTATCCTAATCACATTGACTTTAACTCCGGACCCAATTAACTATTATTATCAAATTAAAAGTCGTTTCTATATACGTTTTATTTTATTTATCGTTTTAAATATTTTATTTTATATTAAATTATTTATCATTTTAAAAATTTAACAAAGTATAAAAAGTTTTACTTTTAATGTCTTATTAATATAGAGAGGATTATATAATCGAAGAATATTAGTAATTTATGAAGAAAATTTATTCATTTAAAACTCTCTTTGTATAAAATTGATTTAATCGTTCATCAATTCAAAACGATAGTTAAAATAAAAAGGGAAGAAGTATCAATTAGCATCACGCTTTCAATCTCTTTGTTATTCCAGTTTTAATTAATTATGGCACAACTGTTAATTACTGCACGATACGAGTCGGTACCAAATTAATACGAAATTAGTTAAAGTTTACCAAGTAAAGCTTGCACGTTTATGACCACATGAATTGGCCAAAACTTCTGGGCTCATTAATCCGCAGGAAAGCCACTGAACCTCCGAAAATAATTGTACTGACAATTTGATTTCACAACTGATAACATCACCTCTCTTTACGGATTCAACTGGTCCAATTAGCAGCACTACTACGGTTTAAGATTTTTTTTTGGTTGATTGTCTCCACGATTATCTTGATTACAGAAATGAGAGCTTCAAATTTGAGTTTTAATTCAAAAGATGATATTTTTAATTAAATATGAATCTCAAGTTAAACGTTAGGAGAAATTTTAAAATGAATTCAATCCATAACACTACATTTATATCTCTTAAACCATGTAAGAATGTCCAACGTTAGGCAAATTCACAACTTGTGTATAATTTAAACTTATAAGTACAATAGAGCAATAATTTGAAATTTTGAATTTTGGACCGAAACGCTATTTCATTTTTAGCTATAATTTTTTTTTTTTTTACCATCTCTCACAAAAAAATAAACCCTTTGTTAGTGTTACTTCAGACCTTGAGATGCGATTTGATATTGATGTACATATGTATTGATGATATAATAAAATTTATTATCTAATGACGTGTGAACACATGGTAAAATTGATCAAACTGGTCAAATAGTAATGATTTATGAAACTATTTTGGTCATCTCTATCTAAGTTCAAGGTAAAAAATAGTTAATCTAAGACATTAAAAAGCCTCCATGGGCCAACTGTTTGATTTTTTGCTAATTAATTATCCAAACCTATCAAGTATTAATATAAATAGTAAAGGTACAAGGTAAATTTGATAACTCAATTCTCGTTACAAACTCACTTGCCTTTCTTAATTTTTATTTGCTGTCTAAATTTCCATTTGTCAAATAATTTTTGATTTGAATATCGAATCTATTTCAAGATACAAAATTCTGCTACTCTTATTCTTTGTCTCATGTGTTCGATTATGAGTATAGTGAACTACTCATCTTTGCGTGGAAGTAATTTTATTGGTTGGACAATTTTCAACCTAGACTATGAGACTTTGATTCTATATTTCTATACTCGGTGTTATTCATTTTTCAGCATCAACATGTACTAACGAGTAATGACCGAGTGAAAATTATTACGTAAACAAAACGTCTTTGGTACTTTTTTCCCCCTTAATTTTGATAGGAGAAAACCTGGTTTTTACATGTGTTGGATAAGCTTGTCAGAGAAAGATGGTGCATATAAGTGATAGAGTTTGGATGTTCTTTTGTTTTCTTGCGTGAGTAAGAACTGAATGAACCAGACGTTTTGTTTTGCCCAGTTTCGAAGTTGTTGCGTATTTAACCCATGACTTTCTCTTGTAGACTCCGTCCTTTTCCATTAAGCTGGAAAATCATAACATTTAACTTTATTTGGGCAGAGTGGTTAAGAGATTTTCAATGTGCAATTACTACTCCTGAACCATTCATTTCACCAAAGTGCATTAAAGCTTCTTGAACGTGTATATGGGTATTGGCTCAAATAGTAAATATTGCAATAAGATTATATAAAAATTTTTATATTTGATTCTCGTTGCATTCAATTATTTATTGGTATAGATAATATATAAGAATTATAGTAAATTACCGCAATATGTATCGATTGGTGTCCACTCTTAACCTTATAGAGAAAGAAAATAACATACCTTCTACCTAAATTTTTTCCTACTAAAGCCAAAAAAAATCTTCAATGTGTAGTAAAATTGCACTAACCTTTTTAGTACGATTTGCCCATTCTCTTCAGTGCGGTAGACAGATATTCATCAAACCGACAGAACAGTAATCCATTCCCGGTTAATCGAAAACGTGGTCCTTCAACATAGACGTACGCTAAAGGGTTGGCTAAGAATCTACGGTCCCTCGAATTTGTTGAGGGGTAAAAAAAGTCCAAGGTTTAATGATGCTCTTGGTTAAGGATAATGTTAAAAGTTATCCTATTCCTTCCTGCACATGCATTTCCAAAATATAACACAGTGGCCTTCTCATGCATCACTTTCTTTTGCACGAGACAGAAATGGATGATTTGTTTTCTTTATTTCGTTACTCTTCATTTAAAACAAAAAAATTTGTTTTAAACCTTTTCCTCCTATTGCGCCTAGTGATTCAAACTCATGATCAATAAATTATAAAATAGATACAAATATTTTACCGTCTAAACTGAACTTTGTTATCTTTGTTACTCTTCCTGAGATTTAATAAGCTAGCAAATTTACTCATGCACACAGTAAAACATATTCCTCCCTCCATGCATCTCCACTAAAAAGGGGAATTATACTCCGGAATTTCATAAACTAGTAATTATATCGTCAGAAATTATGTGAAGAACTAAATTTTGATTAATGAGGTCATATTTTATGATATTTTCTAAACATGGCCAAGACATTTTGGCTGACAGATTATAAAACACATTGCGTGACTATATTTTTTTTATTTTCTTGATTTGTCTGTTAGTTTGAGCTATGATACACTAGGTGTCATGTTGGGGAAAAATAAAATGAAAAGTCCAGGGACCAGCAGAAAGTGGCAATGTTAACTTCAAACTTTGTGACGTCCGGGGATGGGAGACATTACAATTTGGTTGTGGACCTTGTGGTTGCTGGTGGGGAGATAAATGTAACAATAGACCCCTGTTACACGTTACCCCACTCAAAGGCAAGCATGCAACATCGTTATTCTTCGTCTATATAGATACCTAGAGTAACAAAATTATTTATGTATTAATTATATTCGTAAAAAAAAAAATGATAATATATCAAAAATTAAAAATTAATGATTCAAAATAATTTTATCACGTAAATTAATTTTAATAAATAATATTGAATTTATTGTCTTATAAATCATTTTCTTATATAGAAAACATGGCCTTTTGTTAAGGTCCCCCCTTCATCCACCAACATGAAAAATGGAAATGTGTAATCAGATATTAATTTTTTTTTTTTTTTTTTTTTGTGTAGGGTTAATTCCAAGTCACTTTGCAAAATATGTACATGGAAAATCAAGGATTCGATTTTTTATGTTCTTTAAATACTGTTAATTACATTTCAATATTTTTCTCTTAGCCCTCTAATATATTGTGTTCCTCAATAGGTACAAAAAATTGAGACCCTATTGATGTCCTTAACGTACATTAAAGATCTTAATTGTATATCACGAGTAACTCTTTTTGTCGTTTATATCAATGAATTATCCACTAGAAATAGGTAAAAATGCGCCTAGTCTGAATACTAACTGCAAAAAAAAATAAATTATTCAAAACAAAAAATTTGGTGAATAGTACCTAAAATTGTATAAACCCATATGCTTCAATTTTGCATAGTTGGTTATCAAAAAACAGAAAAATTCTTTGTTATTCACTCTATTTTACAGAGTGAGTATTACAAGTTATTAGATAATTAAAAAATAAAAAAAAAATACCTTTTTTAACTTCAACGATTGTCATATCCATTTTATATTGTAAAATGAAAATCAAAACTTATTAAAAAAATATATATAAAAGGAAAAAGCTAGCTGTGTACGCCTTTGCCCTAATGCACAATAAAATTATGCATAGCTACCACCACTACCATACTCGAAACAGTTTTCAACCGTTAAATGAATTTCTAAATTGGGAAATTCCATCTTAAATGTCCACATAGTGATCTGGACAACCTGTATTGTATCCACCTTACCTTAATTTGATTGATTCCTTCACTTTCATATGTCTTTCTCTATTTATTAATTTTCCACCAACTACATACCGGTCCTGTACGTGTGACTTGCGACCAATACAATGATACAATTATGGATACATTATAATAAATTTCTTGTAGTTTGTTAATATTTACGTTTTTTTTTTTTATAAATTTTAAACTTATAATATATCTCTCTCTAATTTAATTTTTTTTAAATAGATGAAAAGTTAAAAATTTAACGAATTTGTTAAAGAATTTAAAATATCCCAAAAACTAACACTTACTACTGCTCGAAAAACTCTTTGGCCAGAAGAAATAGATTGTATTTTATATTAAAATATATAACTAACCTTGATTAGAGTTTTAAAATAATTAAAATAACTATTTAAACAAAAAAATTTCAGTCTCCTAATGATTATCTAATGGAATATTTAACAGTTTCACTTTAATTCAAACCATAATGGGGTAGATTATAGGTTTAAAAATCATAAAAGAGTGATGTAAACATTAACTAAATCACAAGTGGTTCCTTGTGATTTACCCTAAATTATTCATACACAACTAAGTAGTATTAATAACGACTACGTCCATGTAAAATCACAAATTCAAAATTAATTGATAAAATCACTACGTATTACTAGATTTTCAAATCAAAAAACGAAATTCGATTAAATATTTAAAATTAAAAGTCGATAATTTAATAAAATTTTGTTACGCAAATTAATATTAGCAAATGGTCTTGTAAATGATTATTCTATTACTACAATACAATACAAGTATACAACTACATCATCATCATTATTATTATTACTATTATTTTATTTGCAAATATACATTAATTGAAAAGAAAACGCTGACCATGGGAATGAATAAAAATCTGGGTCTGGCCATTTTTTTTTTTTTTTTTTTTTGGATGTTTCATGAATCCTACGCAAAGTTAAGAATCAAAAAAAGCTGGTCCTCAACCTGATCAATGCATACGTGAAACGCCGTACAGTGCGAGTGTATTGTCTTAATATAGTAATGGCAAAACACGAGCTGTAGAGAGGAGAATGGTTTCAGTTTCTTCGAGTACTTAACCTGCAAGGCGCGTGGTGTTGCCCCACAGCACATGTTTTTCTTTTCTTTTCTTTTCTTTTCTAATCTTTCTTGCATAAAAAATAATAATAATAAATTAATAAATAAAATGTTCAACCGGTCAAACCAGAACCGGACATAGTACCGGTCAAATTTTAAACATTAGTTTTAATTGCAAATTGTATGGTAGAAAATGAAAATTAGATGCATAATACTTGGCCAATGTTGAGGTATTAAGGTCATATATATATGCATGTGTGTGGAGAGGGAGCACTTGAAGTCACTGTTTTCAGTTGCCAATCGGACCTACTAATTTAATTAGTTGAATTACGAATCCGTCATGACAATAATGTAAATTAATTAAAATAAGAAATTCATAAAGAAATATAAATTACAAATGGTCAGAGGTAATGTAAGCATGTTGATGAAACGACAATTTTATCCCAGGTGGGTAGTGGTAATTTTGCCATAATAAAAAAAGTTTAGGCGATCTTTTTCCAGCATTTCACTTTTACTCTTTTTTTCTTTTTAATCAGTTGCACTAATTACAATTACTAGTATTTGAATTGACGTCGTCGGTTCAACTGATTCAACCAAGAACTAACCACTAAGCCGGTTCACCTAAAGAAGCAAAGGACATTTCTACCCCCCAAAAAAACACAGGACAAAATCAAATAACAAAATGGATAAAAATAATTAATGATTTTTAAAAAAATCAAAGGTATGATTCTTTTGACTCATCTGCTTCGCTCCGCAGGTCAGTTATCTTAATCTTCTTCACAAACTTAAAATAATTTATGAAAGTTTGCACTTTAACCCCACATAATATGACAACAGTACTGATTACAACTTAGAAGCAATTAAATATTGAGAATGTAAAGAAGAGAATAAACAAAAATAGAAGGTGTATTATTATTATTATTATAATCTGTTTGGATGCTGACGTCCCAGATGATGAAATCGCACACTAATATTAAATTCATATAGAATATAAAAATGGATTATCAACTCAAAATATCTCTGATTATTACTTTAAACACATGATGCAGTACGTACTAATTAGGATAAAATATGATTAGTTTAATTAAAATAGGATCAGAGAAAAATATTGTTAAAAAAGTCAGCCATATATTGGCCCGTTACCCATCGTCCACTGATTTTCCCCCCATACGACGACGTCCTTTGAGAAGCTTTTAGAAACAGTGTTGGTTAGGTTAAGTCCCTCTCGTCATAATAGCCATGTCTGACTACTTTTAGTCATGCGAAGAGAACTGATTCAAAGGACACCAATGATGTGACAATTCATCAATGTCCGCTCATATTTACCGTAATAACCCCGATTTATGTTTGTCAGAATACAATTTATAAAATCATAAACTCAAATTTATTTATTAAAATCATTATACGTACAGTAAATCATCAATTTATAAATATTTGGATTAAATTCCACTTCTATTTTAGATTTAATCACACAATGATAAATTCATCACTTTGTATAAATATACTATCATATATTATCACACATGTTATTTTTACGATATATTTCAAATATAATGGCAACTTTCCAAAAAAAAAGTCAAATTTATGATTTATCATACTTCAATTAGACCTTTATTAAACACTTAAAAAGACAATTTTTTAACTTCTGTGACCACGAGGGATGGCATTGGACACACTATAAAATTAAATTTTCTATATAAAATTGTTCAACCTTGAGTGACAATAAAATTAAAACAGATGGAATACATACAAAATTAGTTTTTTTTTTAATGACAAAAATTATTTATTGTTCTCCACATATGAATACTTTGTAATTATTTTATACGCATTTTTTAATCACCTGTTTATGTCATATTTATCTTATAAAAAAGTAACTATTGTACCTAAATAGATAATATTCCAAAAATAATAATTACCCCCCTTTCTTAGTTGCACAAACACTTGCCTTAAAACCCAATCAGTTGGCTAGAGAACAAAGCATAATAGTACTCATAAGCTTTCCTTGCATGCCAAAGAGAAAACTGACATACTAAGGAAACAGGAAAAGAAATGTAAAACCCAATTTTTACAAATACATACAACACCACTACCGAGCCGATTGGACATGGTATCAACATATATATATGATGAGGGGACATGTTTTTCTGTCGACAGACTAAAGTTAGAATCGATAAAGAACAACGTAATTGGTTAGTCATGACTAGTAATAATCGAACATTTATCGACAGTACGAAATTTCAATATTCCTGCTAGTTCTAATAAGAAGAACCTCAGTTAGGTACTGGTAACAATATATATGCTTGTCCGGAGGGGGGTTGGTGGCGTGCAAAGGAGCTCTCAAAGCATTGATCTCTTTACAGAAGCTTACAAAACATTAGGAGCTTTGAGGAGGATTGGATTAGAAGAAACTAAAACATGACATTATGTAGGCACCCCAAAAAAAAATGGAGGATAATAAGGTCAAGAGAATAACCAACAAGCTCTCTAACTCGGTTAATACTGGAGTCGTCTCCAGGGCCAGGGCCAAAGGTTTCGTAACTCAATGTTCGAGCCATGGTTGGAGCCAAAGTTACCAAAAAAAAGAGGGTCAAGAGGGTCTCATGAGATGGTGGTGAAACCCATTTTTCTGTGGCCAATTCTGGGGTCTTACTATCTGCTGTGGGAATCCTGATGATGCTGCAGCAGTACCATAGAATTGAGGAGGATTGGATTGCCAGTTTGAATCATTTGTGGAAAGAGAAAGGTCTCCATTAGCTCCAATTAGGCCTCCATTGCTGCTGCTTGGGAACTGGAACTGTAATATAAAAATAAAAAAAAATTAAACAATTGAATGCAAGTACATTCTAAAGAATGAAGTCAACATTCATACATGATGATTTGTTGAGCTGAACTGTGGCGGAAATATCTGAAATATATGGGGTTCACCAGCTCTCGCGTATTGCCCATATTTGTGAATTTCCTTAGGCTTCCATGAGCCAGGAGAATGCAGGTGTGTTTGGCTAAGGAGTTGCAATGTTTCTGCCTCATTATACGCATTTAGTCCCGGGGCATCAACATCGACTGGATTCCCTTGCTGGAGATTAATAAAATTAATCCATATATGGTATAGACATATACGTGAAAGAATCATCAAAGCAGATTCAAAACTGAGATCATATACTGTTAATTAACTACCTTGGAACTTAATCCTTGGTGTCGCCAATCAACTTGAAATTCCATCGAGCCAGAATGTTGGTCCCTAGAATGATCAACATTATGAGCCATCCCTGGGCTGCTTAATTTTGAAGCTGAGTTGCCCAAGCTCAAGTCGAGATTGTGATCTGCGGCATTACCAGAAGATTCTGGGACAACATTTCTTGGATTATTATACACATGCCAATTTTTTTTTTTTTTTATTGGGGAGATTAGGGGGTGGTGGGAGGGGGATGGGGTGTTAAAAGAATAGTACTAGTACTAGTAGATTAACTTTTGGAGAAATTTTAACAGAAGAGAAGTGTTTGTGTTATTAAATTTACCAGTAGGATTGAGTTCATTTTCATAAATGCTGGGATCAAAGTTGGTAACAGCATCCTTCCCATTACACTTTATAGCAGCTTTATCATAAGCCCTAGCAATATGGAACCAATTTAACATTTAAAACTTGTTAATTAATATTAAAGCTTAATTGATCCTCTAAAAAGCCAACAAAATCTTAACCTAAAAGTAAAAGTAACATACCTAGCAGCTTCAATTTCAGTATCAAACAGACCCAAATAAACGTACCTGTAACAATCAATTAAATACCAAAAAAATAAAAAAAAGAACATTAAAAGGTCAAAATTGCCTAAACCAATCCAGAAAAACTGAATATAAGGAATAGGAGTAGTAGTAGTTACTTTTTGCCTAAAAATTGGCCCATCCTAGCTTCCCATCTACCACATTTATGCAAAGTTACACCTCTATATTTGGAACTTCCTCTTGGGAACTAAAGCCAGTACTTTGTCTCCGAAGTACATGAACAAATTCTTCCTTGGTTAGATTGCTCATCTGTTTCAACAACACCAAATTCAAATGTTATTTTTG
The DNA here is from genome assembly GCA_025175665.1 of Cinchona pubescens. Taxonomy (NCBI): domain Eukaryota; kingdom Viridiplantae; phylum Streptophyta; class Magnoliopsida; order Gentianales; family Rubiaceae; genus Cinchona; species Cinchona pubescens. Next base: position 3,502,904 of record JANKKI010000090.1, read on the forward strand.
CCCGTGTGGTATGCATTCACATCCAATAATATGAAAATTTTTTACACTAACGGAATATAAAACATTTATCCGTCTCCTTTGCCATATGTATAACACGCTTGGAGACTTCAATAACAACTGTTGAAGATAAGGAAGCATTAAACCTACAAGATAACATGTCTCCTCTTCACGTTTCTTTTTTCGTCTCTCTTAGATGAGTGAGATGGCCTACCTGTTTCAAGTCATCTTCATAATCCGCTAGACTAAAATTGATGTCTGCCTCGACTCCTCGAAACTTGATGGCTGCCCTATCATATGCACTGTAATAAAACACACACACACACATTTTTCCAAATTTGAGAGCGTTTTCGACCATTTTCAAGATTATATTACTAGTCTAGCAATAAATAAAACTCACCGTGCTGCTGATCGACATGGGCCGTGTCAAATCCACCTATATTTGATATTCAAGAAAATCGATCCCATTTCACCAAAAGTGTAAGATTGATTGGGACCATAAAAGGATATTGAAAAGATCGAGCTATATTGTGACAAGTATGAATGAACTTACCGAGATAAACTTGCTTTCCGCAATCCCTAAATTATAAAATACAAGCAAAGGATAGAATTAGTGATGAATTATTATACGTTGTTGAATACATGAAAGAAAGGTTTTATTAGGAGGAAAAAAAAAATAAAGGAGAAAAAAAGGGGGCTAAGAATGGGCTTAATATACCATATGTGGGATTCCCACCGGCCAGTCCTCCGGTAAAAGGTAACCCCACGATATTGGGAACTTCTAGACCTTGGTCCCCGGCGACTCTTCTTTAGAGGCTGAGAAACCTCCGTGGACTTCCCCAACACGCCGCCCCCCCCGCCGCCAAGTGGCTCCGACTGGCAGAATTTAACTCCAACCCAGTGAGCCCTGGGGAAATTAGGACACTCCTGAGCCACTACTCGTACCTTCGTTACCTCCGGAGGCTGATGAGGTGCCAACACCCATATCTGACTCATCCACCGGAAAGAACTGACGTGTCACCGGTGGTGGATCGCTCCTATTACTAATAGTAGAAGTAGATCTTTTTCTGCTACTTCCTCCTCTTAATTCTCCAACTTCTTCTTCATCGGAACAACCATCCTCAATTACTACCGCCGACGAGCTCGAATTCGAAACCGTTCCGACCCTTTTTCCCTTATCATCAGAACAACCTTCTGATTCATCGTCCCTTCTCCGATCCGGTGAATCATTTAGATCCCACATTTCTCTCTCTACAGCTTTCAGCTTCCAGATAACCAGCAGGATATATATATATTGAAAATGATCAGCTTTTTCTCTTTCTTTCTTTTATAATTAAGTGGTTTTATATAGGAGATATTTGTTGAGGGAAAGAATAAAATAATGACAAGAGGAGAGAGGTGAGGGGGGAGGGGGTTGAAACTAGTTAGCGTGCTTTATAGTTGCCGGCTGACTTGTCGAGAAATAAAGAAGAAATTAAACCTATCAGCTAAGGGATGAAGTGGAGCTGTGGAGGAAAGAGTTTGTTGTTGTTGAGAAAGAAAAAGGTAGTAGTGCCATATATGAGTAGAAGAATGGAGGGACGAGGAGAGGTAAAAAGGAAAGATGGTGTTGTTTGTAATTGTTAATGTTGTTTGTTTTTCACTAGATTTTGCAAATCTGATATCCCATCTAGCTGCCCAATACAGCATAGACGAGGGGGGCAGCTTGAGAAGACTAGGCTGAATGAAAGCAGCCACCACTTCTTCACATATCTACCTATTTCTATAGCTATAGTGTGCATACTCATTTTTGGAAGGTGAAATAGATTTTATTATTATTGAGATGAATAAACTAGAGAATTTTTAATAATCAAATATTTTAGAATACTCAGTTTTCGTTGTACGGTGTAGTAAATTTTTTTTTTTATAATAGTAGTGGAGTAATATAGTTCTTAAGTCTCTTACTAAAAATTTTTTCATTGTGTTTGAATGGAAAATTTTGAATAAATTTAATTTAAAATTTTAATTTGTAATAAATTATTCAAATAAATTAATTGATTAGTTGTGAATTTGAAATTCACTAACAATTAGGAATGTGATTTTAATTGTTATACGAGGTTATGTTTGGATATGTGGATTTGAATTGAATGAATTTGAAATGACTTAAAATTTGGGTGAATTTCAAATCTATTCATTTCACTATTAAATTTAAACTCTCCAATTTAGTGAATTTCAAATCCACTAACTAAATCAATTAACTTATTTGAATAAATTAGTATAAATTAGGATTTCAAATCAAATCTACCCAAATACCTTCACCAAACACAATATTAGAGAATTTGAAATTCACTCAAATTTCATATCATTTCAAATCCACTCAATTCAAATCTATTAATTTCAAATACTTCAATTTAAATCTACTCATCCAAATACAACCTTTAGTCATTCGATCCCAACCTTGGCTGTCTTTATTTTCAAAGACTTAACAGAGTTATCGTCTAGAAAGTATTGTTAGCAATTTTTTACACGATCCAATAGTATGATATGAATAAAAAAATTATGACACGATTCAAAATTTATCGGGTCATTATTAGGTCAATTAATTTATGACATGAAATTAAACGAGTTGGATTTGGTCAACCCATAAATTGATACAATAACTCATTAAATTATTGAATGAACAGATTTTGTTAAAATGTTATCTCAATTATAATTTAATATAACATGTTTTAAAATTGTGTTTATAATAGATTTAATATAAATTTATTAAATCAAACATAATAATTATTTTAAATATTATCTAAAAATTTTCAAAAATTTTAATTATGTGTTCTAAATTGATATGAGAACAAAGTTAGTATTAATAATTATTTAAGTTATTAGATAATTAAAATTTGATATTTTAATTCAAATAGGTCGCAAATTATTTAATTTATCAAATGGGTTGATACATCTGTTACGAGCTAAATGAGTTAAACACGAATATTACATGAACACGAATTGGTCAAATATGAACATAACATGATAAGAAACAGGTTATATATGACGCGATACGATTACAACACGATAAGAAACGGATCATAGCTAACACAACAAAATAATGACATAACCCAACTCATTATCACCCTGACTATAAAGGTTTTGGATCGTTATTATATTTTTCTGATATTATGCTTGTTTTACATTATTTAACAGGCAATATTTTTTTTATATCACAAATAAAAAAATCAACCCTTATTCCTATTTATCGATTGTATAAATTTTATTACGTCATTATACTTTATCATGATTAAAAATTTGATAAGAGACACGTATCACTTCATTAGACACTATAATACAAAGTTAACAAATAAAAGTCTAATAGATGAAGCAAAGCGGTCTAGAAACCACTCTCGTGTTTTGCCTGTCTTTTCTTTTCTCCCTTTGTTTCAATCGTTCATAAATATGGTTTGACAGTTCCTAACTCTATTTCCATTTATATATGTCGGCTACAGTGCCTTAGGTTCTCTATTTAACCTCTCTGTTTTTCTATATTAAAAATGTACTATGCTACAACTGTTGCTACATCTCCAAATCTATCCATCTATCTATCTTTCTCTCTCGTCTTGATGTTCCCCTCCTACATTTTCTTTTATTTTCTTATTGGTTTGTTCAAAGATGAAAATAGTAAACAAAGAACCATTTCTTTCTTACGCAACTTTCCGACGTTAACCAAATCGAAAAGCATTCTCTCCCATCTCGCCATTTCTCTCTCTCTTACCCACTAATGGAAACAGACAGCACCAAGCCGAGAAGGATGACTTGTTACTCAACTGCCTTTATTAGTAACAGTAATTATCAATTTCATTTTCATTCATTCAATCTCCACGTCATGGTTTGTATCTCTCTCACACACATTATTTGCCCATTCAGAAAGATATTGAGGGTGAGGAAGAAATAAATAAATTTTAGTCGTAAGAAAAAAAAAAAGAAAAAAAAACTGTTGAAATCTTTTGTTACGACTTAAATTCTCGGACCAATATCACCGGGTCAATGCTTGTCACACAAGTACATATATAATGCCACGTGTAATAAGCACTCAAAAGATGAGATATATATATACTCTCTTTGTCAAATTATTTGTTTGTACTTTAAATATTTATATAATATTATGTGTTTAATATTATATATTTTAAAAATTTATATTTATTTAGTATAGTATATTATTAAAATTATTACTATAGTAATTTTTTAGTTATAATGTATGTGAGGTAAAAAAATTAAAAAAAAACATATTATGAAATTATATAGACTATATTTAGGATGTGTATAAGAACAGCTTAAGTGTATAGCACAAGCGCACAAAAATTCAACGAGTGTACACATTAGATGTCCTTGTACTTAGAAAAAGACATATGTACTTATTATTGTCATTTTATCTTCATATAAACACACACTTATACATAATATCTCTCTATCTCACATACATACATACTTTATATTCAAAATTATTTATTTGTATTAAAAGTATAATAATTAAAATAATCTACTATAAAAAAATATAATATTATCATCAAAATATATAATATATACAAGGTATTCCGATATTTTAAGAGGAATTTAAAATGAAATGATATTTGAATAAGTTTGAAATCACTCATTTAACCCTTAAAATTTCACTCGCATTTGTTAGTTAATTTCAAATTTCTAATCAAATTCATTAAGTTGTTTAGATAAATTTATGATGGATTTGATTTAAAATTCAAATCCCTCTATCTAAATATAACAATATAATATTATTGAAAAATAATACAAAAATTATTTTATTTTAACATTAGACACAAATATTATTATATGAGTGGTGTGATCCATTCTAAATTAATATAAGCATATGATATTGTGAACATCATATATTTTAGAAATTTCTAACTAATTGTTAGAAAAAAGATAATGGGACCCAAAAAAAATTAAAATATTTTTATCTTACACTCTATTTTATTCACAATTAGATTAATAAATAAATTGTCAAAATTATTTTATAAATTTTTAACAATTCATGTGACAGAATATGTGACAAAAAATACTCCGGCAAACCAATGTACCAGCTCACCACATTTCACGTCGCACGCGCATTCACTTGTTTTTTTACCTTGTTTTTACCATTTGGAAAAAGTTAAAAAGGGGCGTGAGTGAATAAAAACAAGACAGGAGGGCATTTTGGGGATAAAGATGGGAGGAATTATTGCGAGTCAGGTCCACGGCAGACGGGCAGGAGGGTTTGGTCTCATAAAAAAGTAAATGGGAATATTTGCAATAAAAGGAAAATCTTTCCAGAAAAGTCCAATCCAAGAGTACGGGAATAGGGCCCCCATTTGCCTCTTTTGTTCTTCGAGTGACCAATGACCTTCTGAATATGTACCTCGTATTTATTAACTACGCCCTTACACCACTCTCACTTTCACAGCGCGTGGCTGACACATAAAGATTTTTAGTACTATGTTGTCTTCTTCTTCCGTCGAATTTTACACATATACCCTTCCACGCGTCCTTGTCCTTTTTTTTTTTTTTTTTTTTAACCCTTTTGCTGTTTTTGTTACTAGCTGTCTGTAATTTTATCTTTGTTCGACCACATAACTTATTTCAAGGGTTAAATACAAAGGGTATAGTCTATTTTGAAGTAAAAGTTTTAACGTTATCTTTTTTTGTCATTTTACCTCTTCTCTTCTGTTAGCTAAGTCATCAAATGATAGTTATAAATTGTTTTAATAACGGAATTACTGTGTTCTGAAATTGTGATGTATTAAATCTTAAAGTTAAAGTATATCAATCTCCTGACTTTTTGGGGGAAAAAGAGGTTAAAGCATCAATCAGCCTAAAAAAAATTCAATTAAATGATGTAGTCTTAAATTTTCTCATTTTCTTACTTTAGTTTTTACTTTTCATTTTCTCTACATCTTTTATCAAAAAAAAAAAAAAAAATTGGGACTAAAATGACACAGCAGGAGTATCTGCCACAAAGGTCGGTTATGGCTTACGGCGGTCGGTGGAGTTGGTGGTGGCGCCGCTGTCGGCCACTGCCAGGAAGAATTTCATTGGGGCAAAAAATTAAATTGTTGAACTCCATTTTTCACAAAAAAATCTCACTAGTAGCTTAAAATTACCCAAAAACATCACAAAATGGTCTAACGGCGATAAAAATATTGGTCCTTTCCAAGCCATTTTTCATGCATGCTGTTTAATTTGTTCAATCGAAGAATGACGGTGTAGGGAAAATGAGTGAGGGTTAGATAATTTTTGTTGGATTTCTTCTTATTCGTTGAATTTTTGTGCTGTGTGCTATACACTAAAGAAGAAATATTATGGAATGGAGATTTCTTTAACGGTAATGTTCAGAGAATGTAAAATTGGATTCTGTGGTATTGAAGATGAAACCAAATTTTCTAAAATTGTATTTTAGTCCTCAAATTTTCAGACTTTTTGTCTTGACCCACATAATTTTGGGAACACATGTTAGTGGTCCCAAATCCATGGTATTTTTGTAGATTCATTGGCAAGACAGGGACATAATCGTCTTTTAACCATTAATTTATCTAGCAGTTTAAGTTAGCATTAACGGTTAGTCTCGAGAGTAAGGTAAGAAAAAAAAAACATTCATAAGAAAGTTTAATGCAAAACAATTTAAATTTTAAGGAAATTTACTATATTTAACCCTTATTTTAATACTTTTTTTTTTTCGCGCACCTATTAACACAAGTGATTTTTTCACTTGTCCTTCGTATATATGCACAAATAATTATGGATAACTAATTTTAGTTATTCAAACCACGAACCTTGAATTTATGGCTGTAAAAGCCAATTTATACGAATTTCAAAATCCAAAAAGAAAGTGTCAATTGTCATGTAATTTTTCATTTTGGCCATTTTTCATCACTAAAAATGTAATCTAACTTGGGAAGAAAAAAACAGTTGAGAATATCATATGTTAACTGATTTTCTAAAATCCAAAAGTAAAAGCAGTCTTATAAAAGTAGTTGAGGACAAGCCATCTATTTTTTTTTAATGATATTTGATGTTGTCCTTGAAATAATTCAAAATTAAATATTCCCAAGAAAGTTACTAAAAAGAAACAAAAACAAGCAAATATGAAGCACTAGAATGACATATATATTGTCCCCCCGCTAGTAGAAGTGTAAAATAACGGAATAACTTGTAAATAGTTCGTTCAAAAATTTGATTCAATCTTGAATTTTTGAACGCACATATATATTATTTTATTTAAATTCAAATTTGATTTATTTAATTGTGATCAAACTCAATTTTTAATTTTAAAACTCATTGAAAAAGAATTTAGAGTTTAAATTTAAATATTGCGCTATTTGCACCAAACTCGGCTCACTTTTCACCCTTCCCGCTGGTATTGTTTGTTCATCTTTTTTTAAGCAGAAGGGATGATGCCAAATGAAGGAATGGGTTGGGAGACCAACTGCTACATCTTTGTTCATCCAATGAGAACAAAAGAAATACGGGAAAGTGCAGAAGAACTCCATTTTACACAGAGTCACAGACCAAAGAAAATAACGCGTGAGAACAATGAGAGTGAGAGCGTGGAACTCACTGGTTGGGTGAAAAATCGTGATGCCAACTGGACCAGAGGATAGATTGATAGATACTAATTGATTCGTGGATTAACATATCATCATGGTTGACATCATTCACATCATACAAATATTTTTAAGAATTTTACCATTATTAAAAATTGCAAAATCAAAAAACAAAAATACTCCCAATAAAGAAGCTGGAGGAGGAGGGGTTGTGTCAGAAATAAACATAAAGACATCGTAGGAAAAAAAAAAAGTGGAGCCCAATGACTTGAAAAACTTATATGATGAGTATCATGTACCATCTAATTCAAGAAATTTTGAATTATCTTACATTAGGTCATCACGTCCAAGTGAATGATTTAAATTTTTTTAAATAAAGTAATTTATGATACTATGTCAGACATCTGATTTTTATAAAAGTTTTTTTGAATTATTAAAGAAAAACCGCCACGTCACGTCGCACCAGACAAAATATTCCCAAGAATTCCCTAACTCTCCACTCCATTGCGTCCATTCATCATCTCATCTATTTTCATCACTTTTTTGAGTGACAATTTCTTTTTCTTAATTTTTTTTCTATTTTTTTTATTTTTGTTTCCAAAAATTATTTTGAGTGGGTGTCGAAAGACAAACCTTCCAATAATGGAAGTGGGACGAGGCTGTGGTTCAAGTGGTTGTTTACCACATGTGGAAGCAGTACTTAGATAGTTAGATGTGGCCCTCACCTCACTTTTTTCCACCTAATGTAGATGATTCATTTAAAAGTCCAGACTGCTTTTCTATTCTCTCTCTCGATTTTTTTTTGGATTTTTCTTGATAACAAAAATAATAAAAATATTTAAGTAAATTCGATTTTTGATCTTTGATCCCACTTGTAAATTCTGTAATTAAAATTAAATCTTAAAAGAATCTTGCTTACATCAATTGATATCATAAATTTAATCTACACTACAGAGTTTACAAGTGGGATCAAAAATCGAATCTACCTAAATATTTATCAAAAATAATTATTTTCTATGCAGGGAAAAAAGCTAGATCCCATGATCGGTGGAGGTAAGAATATTTTTAGTACTATATAGTAAGGGTAAAAAATATTAAGTTAACAATAAACACAAATATTATTAGATAAATTTGATAACTTACAACTTAATTAAATTTATAATAAAATAAGCTAACATAAATATTTTAGTAATTTTAATTGTCATGATCAAGCAGCATATTTTGTATATGAATATTTATACATGTTTTGTGATAAAAGGACAGTTAAATATATTGTAATTTTTATTAGAGATAATTTATAGAAAGAGACTAATTTTAACAAATTTAAGGTAGACAATTGCAAGATAATTTAAAAAACTAAAAGTTTCTAAACTATTGTACAATTTTCCTAAAGTTGAGGGGACCCTTTGCCCACCCTGCAGTCTATGTGCCTCTGCCCCTGATTCTATGTACACATTTTACATTTTCTTTATGAATTATATAATATCGTGTATTTTGAAAATTTATATTATAAAAATAGACTTTAATTTATTTTCTTGTGTATCAATTTATTCCCTTAAAGTTCTGTGTAAATTATAATTGCACAAAGTCAAAAAAACGATATTAAAGGTATCTACCATTCTCTTTCAATTTTTTTGATCAATTTACCTATGAAAGTGGGACATTGAGTAAAGTCACATATACTTTGAATGGAGAAATTTTTACATATAGATTCGATCCACAATATGTGGAATGGAGTCCTTACTTAACATTCAATTACATCACTTTAACTATTTATCTATATAGGCAAATTACGTCCAAAGATGAGGAGAAAGCCATTTCACCTCTGTAGCTAATTTCAAGGCAAATTTCTAATTTAGAAGGTTTCTTTATCAAGTACTATATCTGATTTATTTTCGTTGTATCTGATTTGTAAAATTATACTAGCACCAAAATTGTGAATGAGAAGATATATATATATATATAGAAGCTAGGCAAACACGATGATTAGCTTTGATTTGCGCTTGCCATAAATAGGAACTGCAATACACATTGGATTCATATTCTTATCAATTTAGCAACCGGTAAATCTTCCTTGGGAATCCTTTTAGACCTTTCATCACTATTTCACACCATTACATACTATTTATAATTTGTAACAGTTTCTTTTCGATTTATAGTACTAATGCCTCTGTTTGGATAGAAAAAAAAAATGTCCATTTGGATTGCAAATGATGTGCATTATTTGCTCAATAATATTTGGTCAGAATAATAATGAGCTATTTGGTTAGCAAATAATTTTTCTCAAATAATATTTCATACTATTCATATTTTATCTTATTTATTATTCACACATCGGGCTGTAATTAAGTTTCAACAAATTGCACAAGAGTATGCTCAAACTTAGTTCGTCAAATAGAGAGAATTGTTTGTATTCGAATTCGAACCAATCTCAAAAAATGATGCTCAAACTTGGGTTAAATGTTTAATAAATTGTTTGAAAAAAGTTTGGTTTGACTCATAACCTTTGAGTCGAGCTCAAACATATCCATAATTTATTTGTTTGTGACTTTTACTTTAATTTGTTATTTTCTTATTCAAAAATTTTGCTCTATAATAGTTTAGAATTAAATTGTGATGGTTAAAGGATATGATGTGAATACCTATTACTATTATTTAGGGAAGTGATTTGCACATAAATAAATAAAAAAAAGAGATTCAATAAGGGAAATAACTAATAAGTATGAAAAATTGAAGATACTTTGTACAATTAAATTACCAACTTCCAATCTTTTATATGTTCACGAGCATCATCAAGCCGAACAACATGATGATAGAATTTGGCTTGTTAAAAATCGAATTTCAAAAGTTGTATAACCTAGATTTATATCAATTCAAATGAACGAAATTGTCTCGAGCCGAACTCAAGTCGAGTACAAAATTATTTGAATTCATTTAATGCCCTCACACAATCCATCCATTATTTGCACTATACATGCCTATTCACTATGACAAATACTTAGGTTCGATTATTACTATAACCCATTTATAAATTTTGTGGTGTGGATTAAATTTTATGAAATTAATGACATCAACTTATATAAGCAAAATTTCATAATATTAAATTCTGACTACAAGATTTATAGGTAGGATAAAAAATCGGGTCTACCTAAATATTTTTCATTCATTATTTATATTTTAAAAAATATTCAGTTAATAATTACGTAAATTATTTTGAACAATGTGTCTTCATCAAATGTTATACAGTGATGCTAAGTGAAGAATTTTCACAATTGTCATTTTACAATTTACATTGTAGATTTTTTTGTAAACTTTTTACTAATAACTGAAGTGGAACTTTTGATTAGATGGGAAAGATTAGGTTAAATTTTGCAGTTTCAGATTTCCGTTTAATATTATCCGATTTGAATTAAAATCCAAGTACCTTTCATGTCAATAAAAATGATCCATATCTGTATTTGTTGGACCCTATCAGACCAATTTCGGATTCGACTGGTCTCGATTTTATTTTATAAGTTCAAAAATTTATACATAAAAATTTCAAATTTTTTATAAATTTTCTTTTCATTTTGGAAATTATAAAAAAAATTCATATATATATATATATACACACACACACAAACACATACACACACTAATATGTATATATAATTTTATTGTATATTAATATTTTAATCAGATTTGAGTTCTAGTCGGATCAGAACAACCAAATCTATATACGATTCGTTTTTTTATAATAACTAAACAAATTTGAATAAAATTTGGATAATCGAATTTACATATTGATTTAAACTTAGATAAATGGATCCGATTTATAACAGGTGGATTTGGATCTAAACTTGATCCTTTTACGGACCTACCTCTAAATAGATCCTCTAAATAATAGGTATTCATTATTTTCAATCCAAATGATTATTTCGAAATATTATTTCGCATATAAACAATTATTCTATTATTCCAAAAGTAAACATTATTTTAAAAAACCACTAAAGTAAAAAAACTAAATATTATTCTCCAAATAACAACCAATTATTTGCAATCCAAACGGATTCATTATTTCTTGAATAATATTATACTATAATTTCACAACACGTTTATCAACTATTTTTTATCTTAATAAATTATATTTAAAGATTTAATACAATAATTATTTCAATAGAAAATAATTTATAAAATTACAAATTTAATATCACTTGACAAAACTGACTTATATAATAAAATTATAGTGAACCACCAATTTACTAATTTTAAATATTCGATCAAATTTTATTAATTTTTTTTTAAATTTAGTAATATTTTAATAATTTTATCATCCTGTATCGAGAATGTATTGTATTTCAATAATAGTTCCCCAAACCGAGCAGGTCTTTGTAGTAATGACAAGATACTAATATATCTAGGCAAATATTTAGATAAATTTAATTTTTGACCTTACTTATAAATTTTATGATATGGATTAAATTTTAAAAATTTTATGACATTAGTTGATGTAATTCATATGTCTAATCTTTCATTAGATGAAACACCTCACCCGGCCCGCGTAAGGAGTGGGTGAATGGCAGGCTGGTGGCTTTGAACCGATTGATCCGTTGACTTAGAATGGTTGGTTTGCTTATAAACAACAACTTATATATGTGGAGGAGAAATCGACCACGTCTACTTCCAACCCCTTAAAACATTAAAATATTATCGGATTGTTCCCGAAGGTGGAACAGGGGCCCATTACAAATATTAAAATGATTAATAATACTATAATAGCAAATTTATGAGTTTGATCATCTTTAGACAGAAGATGCTCATCAGTCATCCCATTCCTAAAATACTGATGGTTCTACATTAATTTGACTATTTTATAATGTTTCTTTCGTAGTGATAATTAATAATATTTGGACTAATATTTCCATTTAAATAAATTCCGTGTGCCTCTGTTGTTTACTAATTTACTTATTTTAAAATTTTATGAGACGTGATAAAAAGTAAATATATTGCTAGATATATGATGTTTATCTCGATAGATAAATTTAAAAAATTTGTTGAATCGATTCATTTTGAATTGTAAAAAATATGATATTAGAATGGGATAATAGACAACTGAGTTGGTAGCGGGTTAGGTATTACTATTGTCGGGTGGAGTAGTGAGGCAAAAATTTCTGACCTAACGAATATCTAACCAGATTCATATACAGGAGTAATTATGTAAATTTTGTATATTATAGCTTAATATTAATAATTTTTTTCTTTTTCAATTCCTATTCATAAGGGTGTATATATAGCTAGTAGTCATTTTTATTTATTTCTTAAAGTTTTGACACAAAAAATTATAATATCGAATCGAGTATCAGATATCAAGTCATCCAATTTGCTTTAACCTAATATCTCATATATATGAATCGAGTATAAGATTGCTTTCCCGTCAACTCGGTATTAACTAATCAGGTCAGATATTAACCCTATACATAAAGTACCCAATCCATGAAAATTCTTAAATAGGGTCTTGCGGGATGATTTACACAACTTTATTTTGGTACTAGATGTTAGGAGTAAGTTTGTAATTAAGCTTATAATTGTAGGAAGGGAAGTCAAACAGACATTTCCAATGAGAGGTTTACATTTCCCTAAGTTCCAAAAAAATCTTAGACATACGAATGTGAGACTTGGATGTTTATGGCGTACACATGTGGTTAGAGAAGCAAATGCATGTACTATGAGCTTTCGCATAGTAATTTGATTGGTACCATAACGACCGAAATAGGAAAAAAATTAATGACACGAGGACCACCCAATTTGCAGATATTAAGGCAAGTATTGGCTGGTAGCTGGAAAAAGATCAAAAGTCATATCAAGACAATTTGATATTTTCTGATGTTTCCAGTCTTCGTTACGAGAAATTTTATTATGGGAAGATTCTATCAAAATGTTATATTAAGTGATATTTGTCAATCCAATAAAATTTTACTATTCAAAGTTGTGGATCCTAAAAATAAAATGAATTGGTGGGGCACCACTTAAAATGATAAAATCTCATTGGTTTGGGGATACTACTTGACATGACACTTGGTAGGATATTCCCATAATAAAGTTTTTCCTTCCCTATTAATGATATACAAGTTGCGTCACGCGAAATTGGAAAATTTTTTATACGATCGGATATTTGTATAATAATATTAAGGATTATTTGGTCTATAATTTTACACATCACCTAGTGATGTGAAGAAATATGAATCAAAAAATTCATTACATTATATTATAGATTCACTTTATACAAAAATTTCTCTTAAAACGAAATTGACTTGACTATTAGGGAAATATTTAGGTAAACCTGATTTTTGATCCCACTTATAAATCTTGTGAAATGTAGATTAAATGTTATGAAATCTATGACATCAGCTGATGTAAGAAAGATTCTATAAGATTTAATTTTGACCGTAAGGTCTACAGGTGGAATCAAAGATCGGATCTATGTAGGTATTTTCTCAACTATTAACCCAATGAAGTGCTGAAAAATTGTGAAGCTTCATTCCTACGTGCTCTTTTTCTTTTCTTTAAATTAGTATGTAGGCATATGTAATGGAGTTTTAACCTTTTATGAAGTATAAACACTTTGAGTTTACTATACAAGAGACAGAATATACTTTCAGTTTACTATTTGGATTGAAGCTATTTATTATTTTCTAACTGATATTTTGTAATAATTTCTTAACATTTTTTTAATCGTCTTATATCTTACATGTACTAAATTTTAAAAAAATTATTACAGTAATTATTTTAAATAAAATTCTAAATAATATTACTATTTTAATAATTCATGAGCATTTTGGCGTAATTTTATAACTTCTCACTTTCCGCTCCTTTCTAAAGTAAATATTAAATTCTTCAATTCACTCCAAATTTATACACACATAATCCTAATTTAATACACATTTTAGTTTTTTATCTTCTTTAAAAAAATTTAATATAATTTTACACACACATCGATATGTCAATAAGACTAATTTTAAATAATTACTGTTCAAACAGAATCGGTGATTAAGAATTTTTTAATCCAAAAATATCATTTCTTTTTACTCTAACTAGTGATTGAACTCTCCCTCTCCCTCCTCCTTTTTGTCCACAATCAGGTAATCAATATACCGACATCATAGTTAAATTCAGGATGCCAAGAAATGCACTCACTTTTCACCTTGTACTAAGGCAACATGCACCTTAATTTCAAACAAACAACCTAATCACTAACTGTTTAATTGATTAAAATAATAAATAAGGTTCCCTCTTCTCTTCTTTTCTGAATCATGTTTGCTTCGGCAACGTATATTACTTGTACGTACCTGCACGCGCGAAGCCTTTTTTGTGAAACTTTGAATTATTTGTTAGCATGAATTATTGGGTAGTCATTATCACTGACCTAACAAAAATGTTAATTTCAAGACCTCATGATTCATCATCTTCATTAATCAATTGCGCATAATTCATATGTATGCAATTCAATAAACAATAAACAGTGATTATTTTTTTCTTTGTTTCATTGGAGGGGCTAAGAGAATTAGTAAATGAGAGTGAAAGTTAGATGTGGAATCGTGAATGAAATTATGAAAATAAATAAATAAATAAATCTCTTTTACATAAATTTTTTTGTGAATTTTATATATATGTATTAAAATACAGAAATTATGAATTTCATACGAGTTTATTGTGAGACACATATGAGATCCACATTTTATATATTTTAGTAGATGAACATCAAAGTCCATATAAAAATTTAGTATCTTTTTTATAAGTCCATAATTTTATTTGACCTCATTTATGAAAATAACCTAAACCATGACCGGTAATCAAAGACTCGTGTTTGTGTATATTAATTATACATTCAAAAAAATTTCTTTATTTATATATATATTTTGTAAGGAAAAAGATGATTAAGCCATTAAAAAGAAATTTATGGGAATAGTACAATACAAGGGTTAATAATTAATAACGAAAGACTGATCTTAATGCTGCATCATATGGTTCCCAAACAGTGGTCCCGAACAAATTGTACTAGTACAAAATGGTCCCAAGACACCGAAACCAAAACTTTCCTCTCTCATATTTTAATCCTGCAACTTGATGAAAAATTGATATATGTTTGTATATTTACGCAAAAAAAAAACGTACACAAATGTTATCAATTGGATCTTTCAAAAAGGGTTTTCAATAACTCCAATAAATACAGAGATAAAATTATTGTTTTGTGAAATAGAAAATGCCAGAGATCTAAGCTAAATGTTGCTTGTTTTGTATCCATTTCTTGCAATACGCATTAATGTTTTGTCAATTTTGCAAAAGAAAAAGAGGCAAAGTGTTGGTGCCGAGGTAGGGGACCAGACACCACTCCAATGGATCAAGAATAGGAATAGTTTAAGTTTTTTTTTTTTTTTTTTTTTTTTTTGGGTAAGAACATTTATATTAGCTATATGATACATGATTATCTATTAATAATCGGTAAATTTTGCTTAATTCATAATACAAGGAAATCAGATGTTTGCTGAAAGAGGAGTGAAGACTTCGATAGACCTTGGAGATGGCCCTATGGAGTATGATTAATTCTGTGTTAGGAAAATTTTTAGGTAGGTCAAATTTAGAGTAGATGTCATAAATTCTTTAATTCTGATTCATCCACATCACTCCAATCTATTAAAATAATCATTTATGGAGGTGATGTGAGTGAATCAAGATCAAGAAATTTCTACACCCACCACAAACTCGATCTATATAAACATTTCTTATTCGTGTTATACATTCTGTAAGTTTTATAATAATTGAGGAATATGGGTCCAAAGACAAGGATTTATAGTAAGTCTGTACAATTTTAAATACAACTTATCTCAAGTATACAATAGCATACTTTTGTAGTAATATTATTTGGGTAAATACCGTTTGACTCTTATAAATATAATTATAAATTCAACGCAAACGATATAATACGGTAACAAAATTGCAAAAAAATTTCCTAAACTATATGTTCCTAGTTATTTTTGTAAAAATCAGTGCTCGTCCATTCGTACGAGAATTAATATACAACCATAAAAATGTGTCATTACAAATTTGATACCAAAACCCCAATTGCTATTTTTTTATTTTTTTTTATTTTTTTATAAAGCTGATTTTGCTACTTGTCGGTCCATAGATCGTCTTTCCTGGGCTCTTTCCCAGTTTGTGAACAAAAAATTTAACCTACTTTAATTAACCAAATACTAAGTGTAGTCTAATTATACATTAGTACAAAAGTTTAGTATGAAAAAATTAGTAGCCATGCAACTGGCCCACCAGTTAATTATGATTGATGGTTTCCAAACTTGTAAGCTTGTAATTAAACATGGCATGAATATTTGGCCCTCACCTTGAAGTGATGGGAGAGATGAATTGATCAATTTTTGTTCATATAAATGAGATGGAAATAATCCATGAAAGTGTACTAAGACCTCCACTTATGTTAGTCCAATTAAGGGAATATTTAAGGCTCTGATTAGATGATCAAATTAGTGACAAATTGTGCTAGGATTTCCCTAAATGGCAGATGGTATATGACTTTCTAAATAAAATCCAAAAGCAATTAATACTAATTAAACCAACCCAAATTAAAGCTTTAGTCCAAAATTCTACTGTTCAATAAGGCCTAATGATAACAATGCAAAATTAATGGTAAAAGAGAGGGCAAATACTTAGGTAGACCCGTCTTGGCCCCACTTGTAGACCCTGTAGTGTGGATTAAATTTTAGACAATTTATGGCATCAGCTGATGTAAGCAAGATTTTTTAAGATTTAATCCTGACCACATGGTCTACAGGTGGGACCAAAGATCGGATCTACCTAATCATTTTCCAAAAGAGAAAGTAGTGCAACCCAAATAAAGCTGGAGTTATAACAAGCCCAACAATCCAATTTTCTTCTTTGACAAAAGAAGCCCAATGTGACCAAACTTACACTTGACTACTATTGGTTTCTTTGAAGATGTTTGGGTCTTTGGGCCCATAAAAGGCCTGAAACGGAAAGCGGGTCACGGATGAGATGATGAATAACACTTGTGAATTTAATTTTGTCTAATAATTCAATTAGATGCATCGACTAACACTTGCCTCTCTAAAATTTGAGCACAAGTAAGTTTTTTGTTTTCTTTTTATCATATAATAAGACTGTAAATTTCTGAGAGAAGTTATGATCATAGTTTAAAAAACATTTGAGTTTATCTAATACTCAAAATGGATAAATAACTTGATGCTTAAAAAGGATATATTGTTAATAAAATTTATGAAACTTTAAATCTTTAAAATGAATCATAAATAATATGTAAAATAATTATATAAGAAAT
This sequence comes from Cinchona pubescens, assembly GCA_025175665.1. NCBI lineage: Eukaryota > Viridiplantae > Streptophyta > Magnoliopsida > Gentianales > Rubiaceae > Cinchona > Cinchona pubescens. Next base: position 3,520,805 of record JANKKI010000090.1, read on the forward strand.
TTTAAACTTTAAATACTTAATTTAAAATATATTTTATGATGAACTAATAAATGCATATATTTTTAATTTTTAAATTTTTTTTTTTTGCTTTATATATACATTACAGATAATAGTTATCTATTTTATTACTTATTATACATATTAATTTGCGTTACATTCTTATTTTTATGTATTATTATATAATATTTTTCTTAAGTGTCAATATTTTTATTAAAATTTAAAATATTAATCGTAAATAAATAATTATATACATTTCATTAATAAAAGAAAAACTGTCGATGAAATGATACACACATCGAATGTGTTCCCCGGTTAAAAGGTAAAAAATAATGTCTCCGCTGTGTAGAAAACTACAATATCGTATGTGGAGTGTCAGCTGTAAATTTCAGATAAGTTATGATCATAGTTTAAAAAACATTTGAGTTTATTTGATACTAAAAATGGATAAATAACTCGATACACAAAATGGATATATTGTTAACAAAATTTATGAAACATTAAATCTTTAAAATGAGTAATGAATAATATGTAAAATGATTATATATGAAAGTTTAAACTTTAAACACTTAACCTAAAGTATATTTTATGATGAAATAATAAATATACATAATTTATATGAAATTTTAAAATTTTAATTCGTTAGAAATCAATTGAGTTTTTAAATATATTCAATTCATTATTTTTTCAAGATGAATTCGAGTTTCGAGTTTTTTAAACATTACATGTAAGACAACAAATTTACATCTATTTTTTCTTTTTTCACTGTAATATGAATTTAGGTACATAACTCACCAAACTGTCTAGGCATTATTTGAAGAAGTTGGTTTACTAATAACAACGGATTATATCTAATGAGTTTGACATGTGAGATGAGTACAATAATAAAAATCACTTCCCTTTAATTATTTTTAAACTTTATATGTACATCGCAATAATTATTAACTTTTTTACATATTATACCTATTAATTTGTATTACATTCTTATTTTCATGTATTACTACATAATATTTTTACTAAATGCCAATACTTTTTAATAAAATTTAAAATATTAATTTAAATAAACTATCATATAAATATATATGTAATTAATAAAATAAAAACTTTTGATAAAACGATGAGCATAGTTGTGTGTCTCCATCGCTAGTTAAAAATAAGGGAAAACTATTCTATTAGTCCTTCACATTACCTATTTGTATTTATTTAGTCCATCATTTTTAAAATGATGATTTTCAGTCCCTTACGTTACCCATATATATTTATTTAGTGGTCACTTTTAAAATGATGATTTTTAGTCCCTCACAAATATAAAATGTCGAATTTCGGTACCTAGACTAAATTCCGAGCACTTTTTGGTCTGAATTAATCGTGTGTTGTTCACATGACATATTTTTTGAGTAAAATTTAGGAAACTCGTTTTTCCTTTCCAACACAAAACTCGAGCATCGGATTGGATTATAAATTTTGAAAAAAAAAATACCACAAGTCATATATTGAAATAATCTTAAATACAAACAATTGCTAATCAATTACTTACTTCATATCCTTCGCACTCATAAAACATTCTACGCAGATGAATTTATAAATTTGTTCTCGAACTAAAATATCATCATTTTAAAAGTGAATCTAAATAAATATATTTGTCTCTTATACACATTAGGTCATGTTTTATATCCTGTCTCTTATTTATATATAGATGGACATGACAAATTTAGGCCAAAATGCTTGGGGTTTGATTCAAGGACCAAAATTCAATATTTTACATTTAAAAATCATCATTTTAAAAGTGAAGGACTAAATAATTATAAATGTGTAATATAAGGGATTAAAAATTATTATTTTAAAAATGAGAGATTAAGGTTGTGTTCGTTTGGATTGAAAATATTTTCTTCATAGAAAATATTTTACATGAAAAAGTCAATTTTCCATACAATTTTTCGGTGTTCGGTTGACAAAATGAAAATATTTTGAAATAATTTTTTTAACGGTTTATACACATCTTAATTTTATGGATACAGTTAAAAAAACTTATAACACTAGTAATAAATACCTTACAAGTAATTGTGATTAATAAAAAATTAATTTTGTTCAAAATTAAATGATAGTACAATATAGTAAAATGATAGTTATAAAGTGTGGGACTCATAATTGTGAAAAACGAAAATTAAAAACGAAAATCGAAATTATAAAAGTAAGTATTTGAAATTTAATGTCACTATTGAATTATCGAAAAATAACTTACACTAAAAAATTCAGTAAGTTATTTTCAGCCAAAGGATCTAGATGTGTATTGGAGACATATTTAGACATATATTTTTAGACAAAAGAAACTAAATAAATACAAATGTATAATGTGAAAATATTTTCAATTCAAACGAACACACCCTAAATAAATACAAATGTATAATGTGATAATACAGTGGCTTTTCCTAAAAATAATGTCTACACTGTGTAGAAAACTATCATATCGCATGTGGAATGTCAGCTGGATATTTGTGGTGGTGGTGGCGCAAAAATAACTAACCCCACTCCTCCTCGCAACCTCCACCCGCCGCCAAGAGCCACCGGCTATTGGCCTTCTTCCTCCTCCCTGTTACACTCACCTCGCCACCCAACTACTTAATCCAGACAACCATCGCAAAAGATATCTCTAAAGATGATCACCATTTCTCCATTAGAACTCTTATCCCTCTCTTCTCTCCTCCGCCCCAACACCTCGATCATCGCCTTCCACCACCAACTGCCCTGTCTTGTGGGACCCAAGTTCTCCAGAAGCTTCCACAGTTCCTTCCACCATTTGGGCTCCCGCAAAGACTTCGCTATTGCAGCCGCCGGCAGCACTTTGACCACCAATTCTGTACCTGTATGAGTCCCCCTATCCCCTTCGGATTAACTCTTTTGTGTTTGGGTTTATTTTTTTGTTTTACTTTTTGGTGTGTTTTTCTTACGGCCTTATAATTTATTGTAATTGTGGTGAATCGAAATTTGGTTTTGTTTTCTTGAAAAGCTTGTAAATTGATTGAAAAAAGTTAGTGTTAACTTTATTCGAGTAAAGGCTGCATATTTAATTTCTGATTTATAGTTTGTGCTGGGAAATAGTTCCCCTAGTTTATCTGTTTGCTAGATTAGCTTTTTTAGCAAAAAAAAAAAAAAAAAAAAAGAACCTCCTAAATCTTAACTGTCATTAGCAATATAGAAATTTTCAAATCTGAATAATCTGGAAAATCACGGATTTCTGTATTCAGCCGATGAGGTCCTATATCTTGCATTTTCGAACTAACTAAGATGCTGCTGGGTGTTGTTTATACTTTATCATCCATTGTTTCGATTTCTTTTTTTGGGTTGAAATGTAGATTAGTTCTTCTTTATGGTGGTGAATCTGTATAAGAGTAGAAATGTTTGTGTTAAAAGAGTAAAATAGCTTCACATTGTAGCAAACAATGATGACCTTTCTTTGGTTGTTGCTGGAGTTTGCAGTTTCACAGGCCCCGACACTTACTGACTTATAGTATTAGATATGAAGAAGTTGACATGGATAGTTGAAACAGGGTCATGTTGCTTATTAAAGTCTACTTTTCCACCTTGCTTTATGTTGCTTTTCTGGTTGCTTCTTAACAACCTCCGGGTTTCATTAGTTTTTTAAACTTCTGTATTAATGTAGTTCTTCAGCTAGTTTCAAGGATGAATTCAACCAAAAAAAATCTAATTGCGTTCTTTTCATCTACATATTATTCATGTATTAATTCTGTTTTGAAGATAAAATGATTCCCATTATCTGTGTTTGGCAGTCAAGAAGTGGTACATATACTGTTGGTGATTTTATGACTAGAAAAGAGGAGCTACACGTGGTAAAGCCTACAACAACTGTCGACGAAGGTATCTCAAGTTCTCAAGGTCTCTCACAACAGTATTACTTCTGTATCTAGCCGTCTACTTTATTCCTCAGACATTGTTTTTGTCAACAGCCTTGGAAGCTCTTGTAGAAACACAGGATTAGTGGTTTTCCTGTGATTGATGATGACTGGAAATTGGTATGTTTCTTTTCATATTCCATCAATAGTTTGTTTCTGTTGATTGTTTGGTCAAATTTTGAATAAGAACTGATAGTTTGGTAGCATGCTACTGAATGCTTTGCTAGCATTCAGAAGGCAACCAGCTTGGGATTTTGATGAATTTTTCCGTAATTTCCTCTTCATTGCCTTAGCTGACTTAATCTCTTCAATCTTCATCTAGGAGAAAGACCATTTATAAATTCATGGAAATAGATAAATTGATTCTAATTGTAAGGTGAATCTTTCATATGTCATTACTAATGTGTTACGGTTTATTTAGGATCCTTCTCATTAAGTTGTTCGAGGTATGCTGAATGGACATTATTAGCAGCCACTAATAGTTTTCTATAGCATTAAGAAGTTCTTTCTTGATGCAGGTTGGCCTTGTTTCAGATTATGATTTGTTAGCGTTGGATTCAATATCAGGTAGAATTTCAGAATACAAGTTACACTAAATTGACCTTTGCATCTGAATGTTCTACTAGGAAATTCTGTGAGTTTTCTTACTATTTCCCATAGGCTTTAGACATTACTAACTTTTCTGTTTAGAATTGTGGAGTTGGCACCCATGTGCTTATGTGCCCGTTTGCCTGTTGATATTGTCTGTCTACTTGATATTTGAATTCAATCCTGCGGTTGATGTTTTGTCTAACGTATGCAAAGAAGCAAACCTCAGTGGAGAAGACCTATATAATTGATCGCTATTAGTGATGAATGATGAGACATCTTTCTAAATAATTCATCTTTAGATTTACTGTATCATTAGTACTATGAAGTTGTATATTTTATTTTGTACAGCTTACTGATTCATGCGATTTGTGCAAGGAGGATAATGCAATAGAGTTTACTGATCTTTTGTGTTTATTTAACTCCTTTTAACACGTTATGTTTTACCAAGTTTAAACAGTTATGTCTTATTATGTCATTTTTATAAATTCCATTTCTCCAATCAGAATAGTAAATACCTCAAATGATATAAGATATTTTCTTATTTTAATCAGGTACTGCAAGAAGTGATGTAGACATGTTTCCTGAAGTTGGCAGCACATGGAAAGTAAGTAAGATATCATTATCTTCTCTTGATGTCCTCTCCAACAGATACACATTTGACCATGTTTTCGAGTTGATCTTTCGCATACTAGTTAAGTAAGCAAAAAATGTTAGATTTTGAAAGCATACTCTATCCTTGACAACTATCTTGGATGATAGTGATCAGTGACGATGTTTTCCTCTGTTCCATTTCATTCTCAGATTCTACTGTTTTAGCAGTTCTATTTTCTCTACATTGTCTATGTATTTCATGCTGGGGGTGGATAGACTAGCATGACCCACTAAATGAAAGGTTGTTTGATCTCAGACCTCCATTAGCTGGTACCTTGACTGATAGACCTGTCTTTCAAATTAAGGTTTCAACACTTAGATCATAATTATTGTTTCACTTCTTGAGATAATCATCTTGAGTTTTACATTCTCTATGGTTGAGTATATTATAAGCTGGGACACAGATTGCAATGCTTTGTTTCCTGTGTTTAGAAGCACATATCTTGCTATGTTACGTAGTCTTTGTTCATTTGCTCTTTCTTGATTTTCCTTCCCATGGTTAAAGTGGCTTGAACGAAGGAACCTGTGCCACTAATATTTCTCTCTTATAATGTTTTTGTTGTTGTTCTGGTGATAGGTTATTATAGTGAAGTTGTTTCATACTACACTTGGAAAAACAAACTTTAAAGAAAATAACTAGGTTATTGTAGTGAATCATACTACCTTGGAAAAAGAAACTTTGAAGAAAATAACTCATACCTAGGATACAGATCAACAATTCATTTTTCAGAAGCATGTGAAAACATGAAGAAAGCAGATTGTACAGGACTTGTACAACTAAGTTAGTAGATGAGCTGCCTAAACCCATCCAAATCCCAAAAAGAGCATAATTCCTGAAATAATGATTCAGTAAATCCACTTTCTTAGTTAAATATTCCTGTTTTCTGGTCTCTCTCTCACTCGCTCGCTCGCTCTCACACACACACACGTGCACTCACTCATGAATATGTGCACAAGGGGCACTGGTAATTCCACTTAAAATCAAGTTCTGACAACTCTAATCCTAAAAATTTGTCACAGATATTTAATGAGCTACAGAAGTTACTTAGCAAAACTAATGGTCAAGTAGTTGGTGATCTTATGACGCCAGCTCCACTGGTAGGTTCGTGAATCTACCAACCTCGAGGATGCTGCAAGGTTTTGTTGTTATTGGTTACTTGATTTAACTTTTTGACATATCAGTATTGTTGTATTTTGTAGCGTGGTAGACAAATATCTTGAACCCTTTAGTTGCTGTCCTTCATCATCAGGTTGTTACTCGATACAAAATATAGGCGACTTCCTGTAGTGGATTCTGATGGTAGGCTGGTGAGTCCCTGTCGCTTTCTATTGTTTTACGTTTATGTTTGTGTTTCCCCCTGGGTTTTCTTATTTGTCCAACTGTTTATATTGCTAAGGTTGGAATTATCACAAGAGGTAATGTTGTAAGAGCTGCCCTTCAAATAAAACGAGAAATTGAGGAGGCATAACCTTAGATGGTATTCCCTCTGGAAGCACCATTAATGACAGGTGAGGAATGTCCTTTCCTTCATTTCCAAGAGCCTTATGGATCCAAACTCCCTGCAGTATTGTATTAGATTTCAAGGAAGTTTATCAAACTTTTGTGCCGTTGTTTAGAAGAGAAATTATGGAAATTTTGGGTGCATGAGAAAATTTGATGGAGTTTCTTCAGGTATGTTATACAGAAGGTTCAGGATGAGGAATGAACGAGTCTTGTCTTAGGAATTGGCCCTTAAATGGGCTTCGAATTCTACCTAATCTCTACTTGGATATGCAGGTTGTGTACAAAAACTTTGAGGAAACCTTCAATGCTTAGACTATGTTATAGAATTGAATTCCCCTTTTCTATGGGATTATGCTGTGGGTTATATTACATGATACTTGTTTGTCTTGCTGGAATATTTTAAGATAAATTTAATGTTATTTCTTGGTATTTGATCTAAAATACTTGTTGCAGAGGCGGTCCCTGTTGGTTTGTGTAAACGATGCCTATATTTGTTTTTATTTTTAACCCACCTGTTCGGTTATCCTACTAGCCCTTAGTGACTTGAACTTATGATCAATAGGTCATGAGAGAAATTCCTCCGTTGCTTATTCAGAGAATTGGCTGAATAGATTTCTTTGAATTCTATGGATCAGTTATCTGGGATTTTATCCTACTTCCTCTTGTAAGCCTTGACTCTATGAATTATCCAGGAAATCAGATAGTAGGGATGGAGCTTCTTCATGGATTGCACCCTGAATTCATAACCATTTTAAGACGCCTTTCCTACCACTATAAATTTGCAAAAACACTGATGAGAACAGTCAGTATAGTGGTTAATGGTGATGCTACATATGTTTTCATTTGCTGAGCCCACGAAAGAAAGTCCATCACACCAGCTTTAAGATGACTGCTATTTGTTTTACTGAATTAACTGAGATGCAAAATTAATGATAAATTATAGGGTGAAGTATAGGAAATTCTTTGTGATTTGATTAATATTTATGTAATGAAGCGAAAACTTTTCAAAATTGGAGTACGTGTATAATTTTATTTTTTCGGAATCGAGTAATATTCCTCTATGAGTAATTTAACATTTATAGGATGCAGGATGAGATGGACCCGAAAAATCAATAAGTTATTTCTTGGATGACCCATAAAAAAGGAAAATAAACAGGAATTTCCGAAGAAAAAATTGTCAACAAAGCTTTTCCACAAAGCTTTTCCCCGCAGCAAATGTCCAAGTAGGCCGGCAGTGTACGCAATCTAGCTACACTGGCTATTCTACTGGATCCAAAAGGACCAAAAGCAGACCAAATTCCCATCCTATCAGATCAAAGATCAAACAAACTGTTGATCAAACAAAATGTTGAATCAATCTTTGTGAATTAGCCTTGAATGTAGTCATGCACGGGAATTTATAATATAATATTACAAATCTCTTAATTTAAAATATTTTATATTAATACACACATGTGATATAATGTAATGTGATATAAATTGATGTAAAGAATTTTAAATTAAGATATTTATAACACTATATTATATATCTAATCTATGTAAGAATTTTCTGTCACGCACTGTTGCTGCTGCTCAAATCTTTCTTTTCCACTCCGCGTCATGTCTTCAGCCATCTTCTTTTTTTTTTTTTGATAAAATCATAAATTAGCTGTAAGAACTTCTATAATCTCATTAAGCGAGTTACTTTAAATTGTGAGAGTCACTTTAAAGACATTTATGATACAAGCTTTTAAAATATATACTCGTATATATTAGACATTAAGTATAACAAAATTTCTTAAAGGAACTATAAATTTTTTTATTAACTACCATCTAACATAGTTCCAAGACAGCCGTAGGATCATACTTTTCCTATTCTATTACTGTAGGATGAACGAGGAAAGTGGCGGTCAAACCGGTGTAGAAAAAAAACAACCCCACCACGTCTTAGAAAGGGGAAAATCCCATCATCACCACAAACTTATAAGAGACTAAACTCAATTATTTATCAAATAAAAATAATTGTATCAGCAACAGAACCATAAACTTTAAATAAAATCCTATTTAATTTTTGGGCAAATTCTACAATTTGTTTTAGGAAAATATTTTTTTATATTTTAAATATTTATAACCATAATATAATATCATGTGCTTTAATTTTTAAAGTTAAGAGAATGATTTTTTAAAAAACATTATAGAATTTCCCTAACTTTTGAGGAACATGTGGCATTATGGTATACTAGTACTATCGGCACGCTGTGTGCAAATTGTATTAAATTTTTATAAAACAGTCAAAAATTAAAATATAAATTAAATTAAAGATATGTGTCCAATTTTGAGGTAAATTGAAGGAAGTTAACTGAGAGAAGGTGGAAAGTTACAAAATTACACCAAAAATACTCTTATATTATTAAAGTAGTAATAATATTGGAAAATTCTACCGTCCGTCTGATGAAATTATTTTATTGTATTTTAAATATTTGTACAGTACAATATAATATACTTTAAAATCTTATATTGTAGTACAAGTTTTTACAATCAAGAGAATAGTTCTCTAAAACGAGAAACTTTATTATGGGAAGATCCTGACATGTTAAGTGATATATCCAAACCAATGAGATTCCACTATTTAAAATAGTGGGCTTATGAAAATAAAATAAATTTGTAGGTTATTATTTAAAATTATTAGAATCTCATTGGTTTGTATCTACCACCCCACAATACTTTCCTACAATAAAGTTTTTTATTTTTATTTTTAGAATTCCCTTGTAATATCACCATTAATTACCATAGAGAATAAATCAACAATTGTGGACCCAGTAATTATAAGTACTATAAATGCTGTAGAAATTGAAAAATGTACACAAATCCAAATGGACGTATTTAAAAAAAAAAAATAAAAAAATTCGGCCAAACGGCAGAACCAAATGGATGCAGGCGTTGCCGAATTAATGTGTTTGTGTTGTCTAGGATTGAATAATTTCTCTAATTATCGATAACAACAGTAGGACATACATGTTCCTCGACTTCACCGTCACCACCTTATTCCAATCCCTATCCATTGCTAAAATTTTTATAATTAACCCGATCAAAATTAATCATATTATTTATAATAATAGAATTAATTTTAAATTACGAGAGATAATATAATATATTAAGTTCTAATACTTAAAAATGGCCTCACCTCCAACAGCACCATCAATTATCAATCAATAAAGAGTAACACCAATTGACAATTGCTAGAGTACCGAGCAGTAGTACTAATTTGTATGCATTAATTAAATACTGAAACTAAAAATGAAAATATAAAACAAGGATGCTATAGAGGACAAAGTATTTACATTAATTTTTTTAACAACTCCAAAACTTGATATTATATTAATATCAAGAGGGTAAAAAAAAAAAAAACTAAAATATGGTGCTAACTTGCTTTTTAAACTATCGAGTCCATGTTACCAAAACACCCTCAAGAATAATTGGAGATATTTTTTGTTTCTCTCCTTCCCCTTTTTTTTCTCCTTTTCCCTTTCATTGGCGGTCAACTCAAGAATAGTCAACTTCCGGATCCTCGGGCTCGGGCTTCTCATTCAAGTCGGGCTTTTCTTGAAACCAACGAGGCTTCAATTGGGTTGGTGTTGCATGGTCATGGAGGCGGTGGTCGTGGTGGTCGGGGGTCATAGGACAATTGAACTTTGAATTGCATCAACTCTCGAACCCACCTCTATTGCTTTCTTGCGAATAGTAGCAGCAGAAAGGTCACCACCATGTCCACCACCACAACTTTCGCCGACTAACAGCTCCGGGAAGTTGAGCCTCGCCGTCGGCCCACGTAGATAATAGACGGCGATGTCATAGGCTCTGGCAGCCGCCACGGGCGTAGAATAAGAGCCTAACCAAATCCTAGACCTCTTGTTAGGCTCTCTAATCTCCGCCACCCATTTACCCCACTTCCTCATCCTTATTCCTTTGTATACTCTCTCGTTTTTTCTCTTCCCGGCGGCTGCAGAAGAGCAGCACCCTGCTCCTCCTTCGCCTCCAACCCCCTCCATCTCTTTTTCTTTATTTTCTTTTATGTTTTATATATCTATATTCTTTTTCTCTCTATAATCCACAGCTAGTAGGAGATTATGGAGAGAAAAAGAAAACCCATCAAGAGAAAGAGATATGGGTGGAATCTGAAAGGTTGAATGAGAGGGAGACTGCGATTTTGGCTTTCTGATTTTCTTTGGTATTCGACAAAAACTAGTACTGCTATAAATTCTAGTACTAGTTTAATGCTACTTTGGCTACTAAGGTTCTTGTCATATGAATGAATGAAGCTTCCAAGTTGCTTTTGGTTTACAACAGTTTTTTCATACATACGTATAATAATACTAACCAATTGCACCGACACGATGACGGCTAAGAATTTTTTATTATCAATCTTTTATTTCGTTATTTAGATGATTAATAGATATGTTTTGATTTATAAATATTATTATGACAGAATATACATATCAAATATATAAATTATGAAATAAAAAATTGATACACAAAATGAGATAGAAGATCATGTATTGACAATCATTCATTCTCCCACTTTTTCTGTATCTGTATACAACAAATAAAGTGGATAGGGCGTGGGAGGGCTAGACACGTGACATAAATGAATATAAATAAATTAGATAATTTAATATTTAAATTTATTTACCATTATTTTAACGAGTTTAAATTCTATTCAAAGTTAATTTATTTCCCTTTTTAGTTGAATTCAAATAAATTTGTATCCAGTCGAATTCAAACGAGCTCAAATAGTTTAAATTTTTATATATAAATTTAAAAATTTTAACTTATCGATTCGAATTTGAACTGAATATAAAAAATTAAATGTATGCTAAATTGCGTCCAAATTTAATTTGATTACTGACGAACTAAATTCAAACGAGTTCTAAATAAGTCGAGTTCAATTTAAGTATTGAATAATTTAAATTCATTTACATCATTAACTAGACAAACTCTGTTTACATAATTATTATTAATAATATTTATTATAATAATATTTTAAAATATGATATAGGTAGAATTGTAATTGAAAAATGCATCCGGTTGTAATTAAAAAAAAAAATAATGAATAAAAATTTCTGTCCAAACGAGGCCACAGTGTTAGTGTGAATTTTATTCATTTGCCTCTTTTACTTTTCAAAAGAGCTTAATATTACTTTCATATGTAAAGTAGAGGTTGGCCGCCGTCTAAGGTGGTGCTAGATTGCAGGCTTTTTTTCTTTTTTTTCCTCTCTCTCTTTCCCTCTGAAAGTCTATCTCACCTTCGCAATTTTCAATTGGAAATTGTTTTGTTTGGCTCGAAATAAATTGAAAGATATTTGTTGGGTGAGATTGATGATTGGTTGCTTAGTATCTTCTGTGGGCTAATGGAAAATGGAAAATGGAAAATTATTAGTAGTATTAGAAAAGAAGTAGTAGTAGTAGTATTAGTTGTCACTTAGTTTGCTAGTATAGTGGATGATAATGACGATTATTTATTAGTAGCAATCAAACACTAATTGTCATTGTGGAATTTTTAAACAAATGCAATTAGGGCGAGGTGGATGGTAGGTCGATGGTCGGTGGATGGATGGATAGATACCGTTGTGACTTGACTTTTTCTTCCCTCTCCGACAATAACAATAATCCATTATTAGACTGTCACACCTCTCTTTAGCTAGCTGTTTTGTTTTTAGCTTTTGGCCCGAGGTATCTTTGGTGCGTTTTGGGGGCCCGGAGACATCTGCCTTCAAGATTAAACAATTCCCTCTCTCTTTTTTTCCGGCTTCCCAGCTGGAACAATGAAGCTACTTTGCCGGTTGACCCTACTTATTTAAGTTCATATTAAGAAAGATTAGGCAAGTTGATCCTTTATCTTATATAATTGCCAATTAAACACACATAAATTAAGAAGCTAAACCCCGAGAATAAAGGATTGGAGTGTGTAGTTTTTAATAATAAATAATATATGATTTAATGGTGCAAAGAAAAAATAAAAAACATTAAACCATAGTCAGCTCGTGTGATGATATCAACCCCTCATTTTGCTCCTTCCTTTACTCGGTAATGCAATCTACAAACCCAAAAAAAAAAAAAGCAGCTGCAACTAGGACTGTCATGGGCTGGGCAGGCCCAACCTCGACCCGTATAACCCGACAAATAAAGGATCGAGTCTTACATTAAAGTGATGTCGAGTTGAATTTAAACCTAAATATTATATTTAATTTAAATATGAGTCCAGTTTCAGTTTCACAAAATTCAACCCGAATAAAATCCGATCTTAATAAGTAAATGAATATATATATGCATGTATATATATGAACACACTCTATACTAATTAATCTATTAATTAAGTAAACCCTCACCCTGATGTCATAATAATTTATTTGAAATATTTTTTTCAACTTTTGTATGTGTAGATATTACTAATTCGTTGAAACTTGAGATACTCTTTTTATATTTTGTCTCTTAATTTCTTAAATTTTATGTAATGTGAGCTTGGATCAACCCAATTAAGGTTCAAAATTTAAATAATTTTGTGAGTCGAGTATGAATTGCATATTTATAAGTTAGCTCAATCCAATTAAGACTTACAATCCAAATAATTTTATGAGTCAAACTTGAACTTTGCAAAACTCGACTCACAAAACCCAATCGAGAGTCCTAGCTACAACCCAAGATTTTGGAGCTAGATACACACCTAAATGGGTCAGCTTTGCTTCATTAGGCATGTATAATTAGTAATTATCATCGAACATATGTTCAGGAATTAAGAGTTACTAATATTCTCAAGTTACAAACTTGTGAATTGCCTTCACAACTTTGGCTATGTTTACAAATTACATGCATCATGTAAATAAATGTAGTAAGATTTACATATGCGTGTATTTGTGTAAAACTAAACATTTATTCACCCTCAGAAGTATTTGAGAATGGTTCAGTAGGAATCCTCTAATCTGGTTTAATTGTTTTCTAAAATAAACGATACCGTTTCAAGCTGTTATGCAATAATATTTTACAAGTTTGAATATCGATTGCTTTGATCCCCATATCTCATCTTTGTCAGATACGTTAGATGAAACGTCTAACGCAGCCCCATAGTTTTTTGTAAAGGAGGTGCTTAAGATGGTGTCTATCTCTCTAATCATATAATATTAAAAATGATGATGAAGCTGCTCTTATCATTTAACAAGTTAAGTTCGTTATCGTACTAACATAATAATTCAAGATAATTCTATAGTTCAATTAGGAACCACATCATAAGCATGAGAGGTTATAAGTCTTCAAATACATTAGCACACCTCAATCTTGTCATGGTAATTTCCACGCTATAATTATACAATTAGTATGGATGCTACGGGGGGTCCTAGCTAGACAACCAAAAAACAAACCCTGATTCTCATTGGGTAGCCCTAGACTAGGTCATGCGCTCTAAAATGCTGATTATACACATTCATCCAATCAGGACAGGTTCTCAGTTTCACAAATGCCGATATACCCTCAATATATAACCTTAGGTAATGGCAAGTGAGAATAATGAACAACTGTATTCTGTAGTATTTCTAATCTATTCTTACTCTAATGTTACAGTTTTTTCGAAGCACAAGTTTCTCCCTTAAACTCAACCAAAAGGGTATGGAGTTTTCCACACCCAGCAATGGCTAAAAATATCCATACCTTGCTTTTTCTGAAGTACGTGACACACAATCTACAACAGATACGTGGAGAAACAGAACACATCCGATAAGTACTATAGTCTGACAAAAAAGGCCTATTGACTTTCGGCAATACTATGCCTTCACGAATCTTAAGTCAAGAAATTATTAATTTTGCACCATACGTTAATGATCTTGCACATGAAACTAGTCTTGGGTCAGTTGTATTTGGCCAGATGACTACGAAGTTAGTCACTTACACGAGTGGAGAAAAATGTTGGAATTTTGCACCATACGTTAATGTCACATGTCTTGGGTCAGTAATGACTAACATAAAATACGTAACACCTGAAAAATGTTGGAGGTCAATGTCATAATTAACTAGATTCTTCAAAACAGTTAGACGAAGACATCTTGTATTACTGTCACAAGCGAACGATTAAGAGAACAGTAACTACGGCCGTCCAAATAGAAAGAAACAAAAGTCAAAAGTTGGTGAAGAAAACAAAGGCAAATTTATAATTCTCACTTCTGTTGACTCTTGCCTCCTAATGATGACTAACTAAGTTGTACTACTGTAAAAAAAAAAAAAATATTTAGATAGACCCAAACTTAGATCTCACTTATAAAGTCTAGATCAAAATTAAATCTTAGATAAATCTTACTTACATCAATTAATATAATATATTCTCTCAAATTTATTCACATCACAAAATTTACAAATAAAATAAAAAATTGAATCTATTTAAGTATGTGCTTACTACTATATACATATCTCGTCACCACCAATACATATTACAGCAATATCATTAAAAAAATTATCTGTACAATATCATCTAAAGGATTGTACTTCATTTAAAAAAATTAATCACAGACCTCTTTTCCCCTACAAGACTTTTTTCCTTTGGAGGCCTAGACAAAATGGTAGAAATATAGGACCAAAGCAGGAGCATGCTCAAAAGTTGTACAAATTTTGAGAAGTGGTAATCATACTCCTCCAAAGACTAATATCATTTCGTAGTGGTTTTTCTTCTCTCTCTGACTCTCTGGTTTTCAATAATTAAAATCTAAACATCTTGTTTTAACCTCTATTTCCTTTGGCTTTCTCCTTCTAGAACTAATTGGCCACAAATTGTATGCCCACCCTCCCTGGATACAGCTCTCCAGGAGGAGGAAACACCAGGAAGAGGTTGGTACACCATAAGCATAATGTTTTACCAAGGTTAGGGAGATCAGACAGTCTAGAATTTACAACAGTTAGGGGTTAACTAGCAACATCTTAGTTCAATCATGAGGTCCTTTTGGTTGTCTTCAACATTTTTCTCAAGTTCCTGAGAAGCCCAAATTCAAAGAGGTAACAAATGTAAAAGATCTAAGACATTAAAGCAAAACAGAAACAAAAGAGTTCATAATTACAATTTATTGTTACTAGGAAATTTACCATCCAAAGGAATGGAAAGAAATGCAAGTAAATGAAGAGCTAAATTTTTTATCCTAATCAATTACAAAACATACAGCTGACCTATTTAATTGGTGCAGAACCATGTAGAATAACCACTTGGACAATCTGGTACTGGAATACTATATACATTAAGTTTCCTTCACCTCTGTTCATTTATTTTCACCGTGACTTCTTACTACGCAATCCCATCCTGGCTTTTGCATACCTAAATATTTTGTTAAGTCCGAAGTTTGCTAACAAAATCACAAAAATCATGGGAAGAAAGCATATAGAAGGTAATAACAAAATTAGATTTGATGTTAATAATGGATACTCCAAGCGCATGCCCTGACTAGGTGGCGATGAATACAGAACTGTTCCTTGTAGATGATTTAGAGCCTCAGTTGAAGTAGCAGAATCCTGCAAATTAAACCATCAGATAGGAGATATTTTATATTCCCTAGGTCCAGATTTCATGCAAAAACAACAAAACATTAATGGCAAAATGTTTTTCAGAAGAACAGAGTCGCACTATACCTGGAAATCAACAAATGCAACAGGAGCCCCATATGTGCTCTGCATCTTCAATTTCAGAAATCCAGGACATCTAAGTCGAGAGCAGACAGCAGGTTAGTGCAGATACAACAATCTTTCTATAGAAATGATGATGATGATGAGTGTTCTTCTGAACCTTGAAAAGACTTGAATCAGCTCCTGCTCTGAACAAGTTGGGCCCAGATTAGCTACGAATAGCGTCGGACATGGGGTAGAGTTCTGTGAAACACAGAACTGAAGAGTCAAGCAGGTAACCAAAATAAAAAAATGAATCCTCTACAGCATAGTAAATCCAATTTATAAATTTGACAATGGAGTCTGAGAATAAGAATTGTCAAATAATCTAAGAAAACAAGTGAATAATGCATGCTATCATTCTAACAAGCTGAAACCTGGGCAAGAGCAAGACTAACAACTACCTTAAGTGTAATGTAGAAAAAACAAAAAAAGTATGTTTTTTCTTTTCCAAAATTATCTGTACCATATCAAGGAACAATTGAAATGGTCTGCCTGTCTCAGGAAAAGGGCTAGGTGTTCCAAACACTTAAGCAAAAGAATATGATACGATGGTCTGTCAGCTCAAATAATCAAACAAGACGAAGCAACCTACCATTTAAGTCAGTTTTGTCTATGCAATAATGCTTTGTACTTGACAGCTGAAACAAAGTTCATTTGATATTTTCGGCTAAATAGTTTAGTCAAGAACACAACTCTACATCAATACCACAATCGCCCCTCCAAAACAGTAATAAATTAGCGAGCAAGTTGATTTATCCCAGTTACATTACAAAATTTAGTGGACCAAATAAAAAGTATCAAATACTTTGCAAAATTCTGTAGCACCAAAACTTCAGGTTCAAGTAAGTCTTACCAATTTTTTACCAGAGTCATTTGCAGCCCTATCATCGAACCCTCCATGACTACATTGTGAGAAATGAAATTGGAAATTAGACAAGATTCAGTTATATATTAACTACTGCAGTTCTCTAACTTCACGGAATAGGGCAATACAGTAACTGCTATGTGGCCCTTGGCCTTTCAGCTACAAGTAATCAAACTAAAGTAAATTAAATGTGTTTATCAGCTAGAAGTAATCACTTCGGCAAGTAATTAAAATGTGCTTAAGTAGTGCAGATGACCTTTGTGTGGATGGAAAACCAATCGTGTTGTGAGCAGAATTACCCATTCCAGGCATGTGAATGCTGTCAACACCTGCTAGTGCCCAAGAGTGCAAAACATGTGCAAGGTGAGCTTTTATAATAATGTGCTCTCCACATGGTTAACTAGCTAGTATTCCTTGTAAGAGATCAAGTAGATACCATGTGACTAATAGAAAGAAAGTTACATAAATACACAAATTAACATGGTTAGATGTATAAAAAATACATATATGCATGTAGGAAAACAAAAAAAAGGAGAGAGCTGGTTCCACGGACAATTTCATCCTTATTGCACCACAAAAATAGAAGCAAAAACCCTTACCAGAATCTGTGCCCCTAGAAAAAGCAGAAAATTTCATCCTCTTCTCTGATCCAGTTCGCTCATCATCTGGATGTAGAAATTAACAAGCAAGTTACTCAATGGTGAATAAAAGCATACAATGGATATATAAAAGGCTGAACAATCAGGAAATATTTGCAAAAGAACCTGTTCTTAGGCGCTTAGACCTGGGATTAGATTTTGCAAGATCAATGTATAAGGTGGAATCCTTTTCAAGGTCAAATACCATTCCCTAAAAAAGAAGAGGGAGATTAAAGCCAGAAGTCTACATGACAATTTCTCAGTTAGTATTTATCATTCCCCATAATGTTGTAGGCTATTATTTTGAACTCCACGACAACATGAGATGTAGTAGAAAAATAAATAAAATCTAATGGAACAAACTAGATAACAGAAGAATGGAGACATCATGCAAATGCTCTCACCAATCTTAATTACAATAACAATTTAAAAGGACCATGCACATAAAAATATGAAATCAAGAAAGACGAGCATCATTTCTGAGATTTATATGATAAAACACGAACTCAAATATATCAGCAAATTACAAAATTTACTTCCGCTTGATAGTGGTTTGGTTCTAATACGAATTTTAAATTATTATCCTCCCAACCAGGCTCTGAACCCCTACAGCAAACATATTTGATTCCCCAATTTCTTCAAAACTAAAAACCAACGTAAATGCTTCCTACGCATTTGTTATTGATTACTGATTTATACTAAATTAACCTAGTTGGCTAGAAGATTCTAATTAAAAATTATTAGGAGCTCAATAATTTAAAATTTTATTAAAAAAAATGCCAAGCAAAACATCCTTACATTGAGTGCATGTAATGCCATAACAGCAGACTGCTGATCCACAAAAACAGCAAAAGCAAACGGCTGCAAACAAATAAATATATCATAAATTAAACAAATTGAAGCTCCTGAGAAATTATTAATAAAATAAACAAAGAATAATGGAACAAACCTGAGTACTTGCAGTAGTACGGAGATGAGAAGATTCATAGCCAGGGAACTCGCGGAAGAGATTGTAGATTTCGCGAGCTTTGACGTCTTCGGGAAGTCCAGCGATGAAGAGAGTACGGACCTCGTCGTGCGAGGACTGAGTAGTTCTGGTAAAGCGGCGGAGCGTAATTGACGAATTGAGGTTGAGGTAGGTATTGCTGGTGAGGTAGAGGCTGAGCCACCGTAGGCGGAGGTGGATGGGCGGCAGCTCCTGCTGGTGGTGGAGGTTCGTAATATTGGAAGCCGGTTGGAGGAGGAGGGTAGTAGGCCGCCATGTTGCCGTCGTCGACGGTGAACCTCGAGGAGGTCTAGGTTCCTGCCCTTGATTTTTTTTTTTTTTTTTTGGTGATCAAGTAATCTACTAGTACAATTTTTTTGGTTTTAAGAAGTTGATATACTTCTTCCGTCTCCCAATTTTTTATTTTGCTGGTGGATCTAAATAGTAGTTAGTTATTAGTAATACTAGTTGTTTAAATATTTTTATTTTATTTTTTAAAATTTAAATTTTTAATGATGTGTTGTAATTGTTTTAAATAAAAAATATAAAGTCCGTAAGTAAGAATTGAGTAATAATTATATTTTAATTTTTTAAAATTTTTAAATCAAATAAATAATTACAAAAATATAATATACATTTACTAAGACGGAGAAAATAATTCAATATTAAAATTATTTATCGAGATGAAAGATTATTTATATAACAAAATTTTATTAAATTTAATTTATATGACAAAATTCTATTTAACCAATTTTTGATATGTGGTTAATTTTGAATTTATATTCTTGCTGAGATATAGGTGGTTAATCTTAAATTTATATTATTGTGATAATGTACGGTTAGTTTTATTAGAAACTTCGATTACTTTTGTTGGTGGGCTAAGTGGACCGATTTAAGTGGGGCATGTGGAATTGTAGACACTTCGATTACTTTTGTTGGTGGGCTAAGTGGACCTATTTAAGTGGGCCATTGTGCAATTGTAGTAGAGTAATACTGTTGTGAGTAAGTTTAGCTATTCATAATTAATAAAAAAAATAAAAAAACTAACCTCTTGTATTTCAATTATCAAAAGCCAACCCGTTATATTTCAATTATCAACTACACGTAGTACTCAAGAATTTTTCCATGTACTGTCATAGTCTCATTTGGCTTTATTTGTCTGTTTTTTGTAGCTAGAACTCAGGCTTTCGTGTTTTCCCCTAAATTTTGAGAATTTTTGTTGGTAGAAGCTAAATCCTAGAATGATACTTTTACCAAACTTTGTTCGAGATGATAACGTGCACAACCTTTCCACCTAAACTTGGTAGATTTTCTACGTCTATTGTGTAGGACAGAAATTCCACCCTTCAAAGGAAATGTAGCAAAATAACTTTTCAACGTTTCATACAAAATTCTGATCAATCTTATCAAGCTATTTTGATTGCAGTTTTTCTCAATGTGATTGGGTACTGATTTCTCCCTTGCCTTGTATTATTGCTCTAGCTTGTGCAAATTAAGTCTTTAATAGTAGCGTTTTCCTTATCATACAGACATTATTCACATCACAGTCCGGCAACTCAACACTATTGACACTGAAATTCTTTGAGAGACTAGTTTCCTGAATATCCACCATACGAGAGACCCGCATGGGCAGATAAAGTTGGAAAGAAGGAAAAATAATTGAAATTTCACCTGCAGCTCTAATTGAATCCTCCCCTCATCACCAAAATGAGAAAGATTGAAGCCCTAGGACATCTCAATGTTGTCTACAGATGAAACTGTAGCCGCAAAGAAACAAGACCTCAACCATGAGGTTCAAGCAAGACTAAACATTCAATACATCAGCCAACAAACAAGGATGCTTTAACAGAGGAGGAATTTAGCATCAGTTTGTTTACAAGTTCTGATACAAGAAAGTTAAATGAGTTTACATATGCCAAATGTGTTCATCATGAGAACAACTACCAATGAGCATATTGGCTAACTGGTCCACTTTCATATTTCAGTATTAGTTAAGTCCAAACAGAACACTACAGTTTGCAACAAAACAACTGAAACAATCATCAAGAACCAAAATGAATAAGCTATTTATATAAGGGGTGGGTATTGCTTTGCTTGCTGTCGCACTCTCTTCTTATACTCCACGGCATTGTCCTGCAAATATAGTACGCAATTGTAAACCCAAGTTTGTATTAATCATGATACTATTTATTAAAAATGTAAACTGTTAATTGATATATGCTAAAGTTAGCAAATAAGAAAAAATACGATAATATCAACTTAGCTTATAAAAATAGCAATATGCTTTTAAGCTCAATAACAACATTTTATAAAAGTACACAATTCACTAAAACAAATAAAAAATTGTATACATATGTACGATTAGATGATTATACAAATTATAAGAAGTAAAAAACTTATTAATCAACTAAATAGCTAATGAATTTTTAATTAATCATTCAATCCAAGCATTCTGATCATCTTTAACTTCTGAAAGCAGCAATGCTGCCACTAGAAAACATGACCAACTCTACATAACCTCTATAAACTTTGAGTGAAAATCATCATTTGACTAGAAGAAAAAATGCAAGTAATGGTAGCAAACATTTAGTAATGACTAGTATATAAAAGAGATTACAACTCCATCCCATTTCGTGGAGAGAAGCATACAAGCTATTTGGGATGTCTCTATAGCTTGGACACTTCATTATCTACAAGAAACTATTATATTAAATACTAATTCACATGAACAAAAGTAGACAGAGATTTTCTTAAGCGTCTTGTTAATAATTAGAATGGACAAAAAGCAACAGTGTTGCTCACATATTTCATCCTTTTATTTGAGCATATGATATATTTTCAACTCTCACTGAAAACATTGCACAGGTCAAACACAAACCATAAAATAGTATGAAGTGACTGCGGTTTTTTCTTTTTTTATATGTTAATTGTCAAGACATCAAAAGAAGAGACAAAGCATTCAGTTTATGCATGTTACTTTGCTCAACGGTCTTGGAACATACTCCAATTAATAAAAGTGGAGCATTACCATACTTAGACGTGCTTTAGTGAAAGGTAATGATCCAGTTAACAGATGGGATTTTACAACATGTAAAGACTTGCAAATTCAGCTTCAAGAGAAGTAAAGTTACCTGGATAAAGAGATCTGATATCCCTCAGTTTGAGCAGGATCAGCAGGATTTGGTTGGTCCAACAAGTCCTGAATACCTACTAGGATTTGCTTCACTGTAATGGCTGGTCTCCAACCCTGGAGATGACAAAAGGCATACATCAACTTATGATGGAGTCAATAGTCACAAGGTAAGCAAAAATTTGTTACTATGCCAAAGCAGAACAGGACATACATAATCTTCATTGAGGATTGAGAGGCAAACAGTTCCAGATGGATAGACATTAGGGTGAAAGAAACCTGTAGGGAATTTACACTTTGGCGGTTTACTTGGATAGTCTTCAGTGAAGTGGAGTGTAAGCGGATAGCAACCACCTTCCCAGTCAGTCTGCAGTCAATATTGGCAATATTACATCTATGCCACTCGACTTGTAACAAATATCACGACAATTTAACTGAAGTGGCTTTTATGGGTACCAACAGTAACACAGCATACAGATAAACATATTAGAGACAAATTTGCATCAAATTGATCCATATTTACCAAACACTGCTTCCATGCTCGTGGGCATCTATCAAAAGCGAAGCCATGATAACTCAAAATAAAGAAATCCAATCCATTAAGCATCACTTCTCTTATAGCCTGCCATGATTTATATCACCATCCAAGTTGCCTCAGATATAAATTATCACTCTTTATAATCTGATATAACAGGGGAGCACCTAATGATTTAGTGGTGTCCTCCTTTTAACCTCGCATTAGAAGTTTGTACTCTCATTCAATTAAAAGAAACTCACTCACTACATTAGTATATTATTCACACCATAACCATGCACTTAAAAAACTACAAGGAAAAAATAAAAACAAAAGAGTTACTCCATATTTTGTTATACTGATACTAAATACAGAGCAAAATTGCATCAATTGAAGGGGGAAAAAAAAAAGCATGGGTACTTCCCATTTCCCTAGCTAATCCAATGCTAGTGTATTTCGACTAAGAGCATATGGTAAAAACTCTAAATTCCTATCATACAGCCACCAAAATTTGCAGCTCTTTGTATGTAAAGATGCTAATCACTAGATTAGAGCAAGATCTTCAGCATTATTAGTCTTTCTTAGGCATTGAGGTCTCATTTTGGAACACCAAAGCCTAAATTAGATGAACCGAAGAATCCAAAAATACTACGGAAGTTGACAATAAACATTACTAACACAGCCTCACAAAAAAAGCTGAATGTTTAAGAAAGGTACCAAAAATAATACTCAACAAATTTGAGCTTAAGCTGATCATAAAATCGAATTAACCAAAATTAGCTAAAAAAAAACCTCAAAATTCATTTCTCTATAGAACTAATCATTCATCTGTGCAATTTTAATTGTTATATTACAAAAATAAATACAAATATCTAAAAAGTTCAAAGAAAAAAAAAAGATTAATTAAAGGTTAAGAAGAAACTTACCCCAGGCTTACCAGGGATTGTGCAGTGCCAAATCATCAAATTTACCGAACCATCTGGTAACGTCTCCGGCTTTGCCACGAAACCCTACACCGTTAAAAAAATATATAATTAAATTATTCATATTATTCTGCATATAAATTAAAATATACCACCAAAAAAAAAAAAGAGTGAGGAAATGGTGAAGTATGATCGAACATGGGGGTGATTTTTACGCCAGGCTTTGCGTTCCTCGGTGAGCCGGCCAAGCGCTATTCCTCCAGACATTTCCGAGCAATTTTTTTTTTTTGGCTAATTTATAGTATTTCCTGGAAATTCACTTTATAAAAGAAAAAAAAAAATCTCGTTTGTTGTCGGAGAATTTTAATTAAAAAAGGAGAGAAAATCAGCAGCCTTGG
Organism: Cinchona pubescens; assembly: GCA_025175665.1. Lineage (NCBI taxonomy): Eukaryota > Viridiplantae > Streptophyta > Magnoliopsida > Gentianales > Rubiaceae > Cinchona > Cinchona pubescens. The sequence continues at coordinate 3,544,581 of JANKKI010000090.1, forward strand.
GATTTACGTCTACTGGGGCTGGGGTGGCTGCTGCTGCTGAGAAGACGACTAAGAGAGAGGGAAATTTGTGCCTGTTGGCTGTGTGCGCTTGTGTGTTTTTGGGGGGACGATTTAATCTAAAAGTTTCTATTTATATTTGAATAAAGAAAATTGATGGGTCAATTATTATAATTTAAAATGATTTCTTTCTAATATTTCCTTTTTAAAATTCTTTTTATTTAAAGCGCAAATTATTATTTGCTTCACGTCTTTATTTAGATAATTTCCTTTCTCAATAGTGAAAACAACCTAATAATCCTTCACATTACTTAGTAAATATTGTTTTTGATATGGATTATTATGATTAGAGATTTGGGTACATTCGATACGTGTGTAATAAAAAAAATCTTGAATAGAATACAAATTTGGAATAAAGTATATATATTTAAAAATTATGTGAGAGATATGTAGTAATGACTTGTGAATTGTGAATGAGAAGGTGGATAGTAGTGTTGATAATGGGACATTTATAACTCATTTGTATAATTGCTAAATAAAAAATATTTTTAAAACTTAAGTTATTTAAAATAAAAAATAATACATAAGGCGACCAAGTTGAGAGTGATAAGAAAATGAAGTTACGATAATAAAGTTATGTAATAATTTATCATAGATATATTAAGAATAACATTAAATTTGATATGTGATGACCTTATTCTTTATTAATAGTAAGATAATTTTGTATAGTATTTTTAGATATTGGACAATGTATGTTTAGTAATTTATATTTTTACTCATAAGAAATTTTATCTAATGTCTGAGAATATTGATATTATCTTTTTTTAGACTCATTAAAGAAGCTTAGATTTAAAAATCAATGCATACAAAATTTAAATATTTAAATTGAACAATTATTTTTGAACGATATAAGTAAATATATGAAGTACTACAACAATTATTTACTAACTAAATATGATATTTCCTAAAAAAAAAAAAACACGGATTAACATTTAGTTTATACTTCATTTTTCTATTTATTTTTAATGATTGTCATTGTGCAAATTGGCTGATCTAATAAGGTCAAAAGCTGAGAAAAAGGTTAAAAGTAGGAGGGCCAATCAAACTATCAACCACTCCCTTAAAAAAAAAAAACATTATTTATTTTTAAGGGATAACTTTCAATGAATGTTAAAAAATCTAATAATGGATAAATATTTAAATAGATTTACTCTTTAACTCTATTTTTAAATTCTGTAAGTATTACATTATAAATAAACCTATAAGTGAATAAAATTTCATAAATTTAAATTTTGATTATAAAATTTATAAATAAAAATAAAAATAGTATTTATTTAAATATTTTGGAATAATGAAATTTTTTGGTGGGAATAAAGCATGGGACTATGAGTAAGAAAGTGGGATTTATGAGTGCGAAAGTCAGACAGGAATTGGATCCGTTATTCCAGTCTATTGCGTGAATTCCACGCCATTTCTGTCCTCACATGGAAATGCGTGATCCGAGTTCTATCAACTCGTCCTTCCTTGTATCTGGAAATTGGATGCGTCAGATATCAAATCTGATCCGTTTATTAATTAATTTTTTGTGTAAACCGTTAGATTAATGGTTTGCTCTCTTAAGTAAAAGATAATAGTAAGATAGGCAACCTGATACACTTGTCCAAAAAAAATAACTCAAAAAATTCATGTTGGTGGAAACACTAAAATGTCAAAGTGACCCGCCAACAATTTTCAAGCATTCAAAAGAAAACGTTAATTTGAAGTTTGCTAAATTTTCAATAGCGACCCCAGACCTGGACTTTTACCCATCTCCCTATTGAGCCTTTGTTGACTTCATAACTTTTTCACTTTAATCCTTAGTAAGATAAAACTGTATAATGTTATATCTACATATATATACAATAAGCCCCTATGGGTTGCATAATATTCTCAAATAAGAACAAATACTTTTGAAAAAAAACAAATTCAGTAGCACTTGAAAAATTCTTAAATTTTTGAATAGCAATTTTGATAAACTCTCCTATATTTTATTTTCAATAGGCAAAATGATTCAAGCACCCCTAACTTTCAATACACATACGTTTGTTTTGTTCTCACTCGAGTACAATTATATTGGTTGTAGTCTTAATTATATACAATAACTTCTAATTTGTTCTATATTGAGTACTCAAATGTTTGATTTAGCATTTTAGTAGAATAAACTTTAACTTTTGTTTCAATTAATATAAATACATTAAATTTTAATGTGTTCTCAATTGAGTACACCAGCGTTTTATTATTTTTCACTCGATTAGTATGCTTTAGTCTTAGTTATATACAATCATTATAATTTGTTCCCAATTGAGTACACTAACGTTTGATTTATTTCACAATTGAATAGAATAACTTAGCTTTAGTTTCAATTGAATACATTAACTTTTAATTTGTTTTCAATTGAGTACACCGACATTTAATTTATTCTTACTTGTGTGCAATAACATTTACTTTAATCTCAACATTACTTTCAGTTCTTTCCCAATTGAGTGCACTAACATTTGATTTATTCTAACTTATATACAATAACATTTGCTTTAGTGTCAGTTCAACAATAGCTTTAATTTTTTTCTTAATTGAGTACACGACGTTTAATTTATTCTTACTTGAGTACAACAATATGAGCTTTAGGCTCAATAACTTTTAATTTATTCGCAATTGAGTACACCAACTTTTGTTTTATTCTCAATTGAGTAGGATAACATTTGATTTAGTTTCAATGAATACCAATAACTTTGAATTCTTTCTCAATTGAGTACAAATGTTTAACTTATTCTCACTCGAGTACAATAATATTTTCTTTAGTCTCAATTGTGTACAATAACTTTTAATTTGTTCTCAATTGAGTACACCAACATTTTTTTATTCTTAATTTAGTATAATAACTTTTGCTTTAGTTTCAATGAATACAATAAATTTTAATTCTTTCTAAATTGAGTACACCAGCATTTTATTTATTTTCACTTAACTACAATAACATTTGCTTTACTTTCTATTAAATACAATAACTTTTAAATTCGTTTTCACTTGACTACGCTGACATTTGATTTATTCTCAATTGTACATGTAATTAAACACATATTTTATATGTACTTATGTACACACATGCACATAAATTTTGAAAGCAATATATTATACATGTTATAAATAGCAAATAGTGATCCAAACAAAAGAGATAGAATGCCATGTATTTTTATATAAACTTTCTAAGAACAATAAGCAATATGTGTGTGTGAGATGTGTTTAAACTTGGTTAAACATATCAAATGTTTTAAAAATCCATTCTTAAATATTTATTTATCTAACAATAACATAACCAGAAAAAAAAATGTTACCTTAGATTGTTGTTCTCCAAGAAAAAGAATATAAACAACAAACTAATATATAAGTTTGTTTCCCTCAGTACTTGGTTATTATTTAATAAGCACAAACCATCAAATTTACCTAAATTTGTTAGATTTTTTTCCTTAATTATTTATTCACTAACTCAATATTATATAGGTATTTATGTGATAATGAATGATTGATTATATATAATTCTACTAATTCATTTCATAAAGTCTAATTAACATCTTAAAATATCATCATTTACACTACGTTGCAAAAAAAAAGTAATTTCCTCTGTATTTTTTTCCCATTATAATTTAGGAGGTGTTTGGTTAAAATTCCACAATCACGAGGTGTTTGGTTAAAATTCCACAATCACTATCATAAACTAGTGATGGTAATAATTCAGGAATGAGTTTTAGAATTTATATTTGTGTATTTTTTTTTGCTTTTATTTTCCTTTCCCTCCCTCACCTCAACACAATACTACCATTAGCCCTTTACCACTCTACCACCAGTCTACAACACCACAAGTCTTTCACCAGTATACCACGAGAGAGATGTGGCAAGAGTAGAGGGATTTAAGAAAGAGAGGGGCGAGGATAGAGAAATCGGACAAAGGGGCGAGAAGAGAAAAGAGATCGAACAGTATGCCTATAAATGGGTCAAGTACAGGTAAGAACTAGTAGGTCCATATCCAAATCCAATTAGTATATCCAGATTCGAATTCAGATTCGAATATTTGTCGGGTTTATAAAAGTAAATCGATACCCAGATTTGTCGAATCTTGTATGATCTGAATCTGGATCTTATAATAATTTTTTAACTTTTAACTTTTATACATAAATTTTATAATTTGTAGAAATTTTATATTTTTAATTATGAAAATTATTTATTTCCAAATCTATATTTATATATAGGTCTATAATATAATTTAAATTGACAATTTACATAATATATATGTTTATGTATATATAATTTTATTATATATTAAATGTTTTAATATGATACATAATTTAATCAGGTCTAAATAATAAAATTCATATCCAATCCCGTTTATTGTAATAACTAAACGGATCCTGTATATTCACTAACTCAGCCTATCTGCTTGTCTACAGTTTAAACTTTTCACTACCGCTCTGCCACATCACTGCAATGTTCTCTAATTTTAAATGAGGGACCCACTACAAAATTCATTCCCGTGAATAGGTTACTCGAAGACTGGTGTAAGCCGGTTCTATTTTTTTTTTAAAAGTCAAATTTTACTGCCTTGAAGTAAGCAATTAACAGGTGTCAGAAAATTAGTGGATGGCTGATACATTAGAATTTACTATACCACCTGTCTGAATGTGAGAAGGTTTGCTGGAAAATAGTTAGTAGATTCTATAGAAGTCATGTAAATAAGGGTAAATTACCATAAATTCCCATGTGGTATGACCATTTGATCCATAACTCCTATGAATTTTGAAAATATACCTTAAACCCCCACGTCCTTTAGGCCAAAAGGTAACATGGATAGAAACCATCCAAACTAACAAAATTTGATGAAATTACTTTTGTATCCCTTATCCTTCTTCTCTATTGCTACCATCCCGCATTGACCACCACCCCTGCAAACACCACTTCAGCCCATAAAAAAATCAACTAACACCAAAACACCAATCAAACAATAATCAATACAATAATCAAAACAACAATCACTGTAACAAAAGAACAACAATCAAAACTATATCCATCACCAAAAATCAATTGCAAACACAAAAACAATGAAAAAAAAAAAGAAGCAACAAAACTCCCACCATTAACGATCATAGCAATTATTGTGTAGGGATGGAGGAAAGAGCTAGGGAAGGACAAGACCAGGAAGAAGGAAGAGTGGCATAAAGCAGCAGGGAAGAGGGAAGGAGACGGGATAGGTTATACACATCTAGAAGGTACAAGAGACTAGACAGAATGGAAAAGGGAAGAGTGGTTGGGGATGAGGTTGCGGGGAAGACATCAAAATTGGGGCTGCGGGGAAGAGAGGAAGGATAATGAGGTGGAAGAAGAGGACAAGAGATGGTGACGGGAAAATGGGGAGAACGAGGAAGAGGGGAGAAGGGGTTGAGGAAGGAGAAGAATGAGGAAGAAGAGGGCGGATGGTGATGGGAAATATGGGAGGGAAGAGGATAAGGAGGAGGGGAGGAGATTGGGGGCGAAGGAGGAAGAAAATGGGAAGGAATAGTGATGGAAAAGATGTGGGGAGGAGCAGGAGAGAGGGTTGGCAGAGGTATTTTTGTTGAAAATTGAAAATATAAGGGGTATTTTTGTCATAAAATGTAATAATTTTGTAGGAAAAACAATAAAATCACTCTCATAGACCGTGAGTGTATTTCAAACTCCGTTAAATTGGACATTTTCTGTTACTTTACCATTTAATCAAAACTATATGGGTGTTTAAGATATATTTTTGAAACACATAGGGGTTATGGGCCAAATGGTCATACCACATGGGGGTTTATGGTAATTTACCCGGTAAATAATGTAGGAAAATATTTAGGTAGTTTTAGTCTTTGACCTCATTTGTAGATTTTATGATGTGGATTAAATATTATAAAATATATGACAAAAACTGCTGTAAGCAAGATTTTATAAAATTTAATTTTGGCCGCAATGTATACAATTGGGATAAAAAATCAAGTCTATAATAATATTGTCCAATAATGTAATGTGAGATAATGTCATCTACAAGGGATTTATTGGTGTTATTCGACATCACATTTTGGTTGACAAATAACCATGTATTTTACATTTGTATCTACTATCCAAAGGCTTAGGCGAAAATTCTTAAAAAATAAAATAAAAAAAAGGCTTCGGCCAGGAAAATTCTGAAAAAAAAAAATTATGGAGACGCAAATTCAGTATTACTTGTCAAATTCAGTATTACCAGATCACACAGCCATTTAAGCAACAGCAGGTCTAAGCAAAGGAAAGAGATGATGATTATGTTATATTTACAGTTTGGCCCCTATAATTAGTTAGTGTTTGTACTATGGCCCGCTTATTTTTAAAAGATATAGATTATATCCTTATGAACTTCTGGAAATTGGAGATTTACCCAAAACAATTTTTAGGTGGACAACAAAGTCCAGAGCTCTTTAAAATTATATTTTGACCCCTAGAAGTTTTGGAAAAAATATACAATGGCCAGAAAATTTTAAGAAATTATACTAGAACCTCAAAAATGTTTTACAAATTAGAGGAAAGCCCTCAAATATTTTTTTTAAAGATATATAGGGCCCCTCATTGTTTTATATAGTTTATATGAAAATCCCAAAAAATTTCTAAAAGTTTAAAAAATGACCATAGAGTTCTAAAGACTTGTAATAATAAATCTTATTATATGTCTTATATAGTTATAGAAATTGATTTGACTAAACTTGTGAAAGGTTTAATTAAATTATTTTGACAAATTTAAAAGATTATATTATTACTTTTATGCAAACTAAAAGTATGTTTTCACACTTTTATTTCACTAATAAATCTTAAAGAAATATATAAAGTGGTAAACCAATCATGGTCCCCAAAAATTTACAGAAGGCTATATAAAGTTGGAATAAAAGTGTATTAAGTATTTATTAATGATAGAATATTGTGATTTCTTGCACGAAAATATTAACGTTAAGATAAAATACAATGATGAAGTTCATTTGAGGTAGGTGGTGCTTACCTTTTGAATTTTCAAATTATTTCATGAACTTTGATATTTCTTAAAATTGCTTTATAAACTCACATGAGTTTCAAAGTCATTTCACAAAAAATGTGTTTTATGAAAGAATTATTTTTGCTATGAAAATTTGGATATGTATGACTATTTGACTTACTTGATTTTAAAGTTATAGAAAAAGCGACTTGGTACATGAATGATTCTGAATATGTATGATATGTGTGAGATGTATAGGTAAAACATTAATGAACAAATGCTCTCGAATATGAGAGGATTATAGTCATGAACTCTCCAATTAATTACGATTATGATTATGAAAATGATCATGATTATAATAACGATAATGATAATGATAATAATAATGACAATGACAATGATTAGAGAAACTGTCAAATAATTCCATATAAACCTCTTGACAACCTGTTTTAATGGGTTCAATCACTAGGTTGAGTATTTAGTACCGATGAAGGCATAGTTAGTTTTGAACCTCTTCTGATAAATGAATGCATGATTTAACATGATTTTATGATTATGAAAATGAATACTTGATGTATGTATGATTATGAAATTTGTCAAATGAAAAAGAGTCATGATTATAGTATATTATTAAGTATTTCAAAAGAATTCAGTAATGATTTTACAAATGTAAAGTATGTGATCTTGTATGATTTTCTTGAAAGCATGATGTCTCTTATAGCATGTGATTGTGTGACAGTTTGTGAAAATATATGTATATGTAACCGCATGATCCAGCAAGAAGTATGTGCTATATATAGGGGTGTTCAAACCCGACCCAGCTCAAATGAATTTGGGGCTAAATGGGTTGGATTTTTGGGTTTCGGGTTACTTGGGTTGGGTTACCCGATTTTTATAGAGTTTGATTGGGTTTTAAAAATAAAACCCAACCCCATTTGAATAAACCTGAATACCCAATTAATGAAATTTTGTTGTTTTTAAATATGCTACTAGTATTTGAACTTCTTTCATGTATTTGTTTTTTTTTTTTTTTAAAGTTTAGGGTTTCGGGTTAACCCGAAAACCCACCTGACTAATTTTTGAGTTGGGTTGGGTTGGTTTTTAATTTCTTCACCCAAAAATCCAACCCATGAACACCCCTACCTATCTACTGTGCGACTTGTTGCTCACCCCATTTCCTATATTTTTGTGTAGATGACGAATATGAGTATGTTGTTATAGAAGATGAGGTAGGAATTATAACTGGAGGAAACTAAAAGAGAAGTTAGTATTCTTAGTTAAAGTTCATGTTACGATGAAGAATAAAAGTTAGACTAGTTATTCAAGATAAATTGAGCCTACTTGTGACATTGTTTAGTAGTTTCACGCTTTAGAATTTATCATATGAATAAATTCCGTACTGTTTTGATTTTTGTTAGTGAGTAGATATTTCCGCTATCATATTATTATATTTGAATTTATAAATATATGATTGATGCCTTATATTAGTGGGCGTAAGGTTTCACGGATATGGCAAATAACTTGTACCTTACAAGTGCGAGTTTGGGCCGTGATATGTAATGAGGTGGTGCCTCTGGCATAGGGTTGGGAAGAGATGGGACTGTGGGAGCAGCTAAGGGGAAGGGGATTTTGAGGCTGGCTGGGGTAGTGAAACCGGAAGAAGGAAATTTAGTGGTGGGACAGTTGGAGCATGAAGGTTACTAGAGGGAGAAGGGAAAGGCTAAAGGATGGGGTGGTTGATGAAGCCTAAATAAGTGGAAGGGCTGCTTGGGTAGGAAGGAAAAGGGTTGGTTGAGGAAAAAAAGTGGGAGGGAGAAGATGTGGGATGGAAGAACGAGAGAAGAAAGAAGGGGGTGGGTGGTTGCTGATTATCGAGAGGGTATGGGTGGTGTGGCTAGGGTGAGAAGGAGGAGGAAGGCAGTGAAAAAGTTGTGGTCGGTGGTGGAAGGGAAAGAGAGTGGCGGTGATGGGTTGCTGATGGAAGGGAAGAGGTGGCTTGGGAGAGAAAGGTGATGAAGATGACGGTTGGAGTATGGATGAATACAGGTAAATTAGGGGGAAAAATTAGGCATTTCAAAGGTATAAATTTTTTTAAAATAACGCGCATTATAGAGCTTGTGTCATGTAACTTTCGTAACTGGTTGAAGTTTTCATCAGTTTGACACTTTTACTCGAAACACAAGGAAGTGTTTGAAAGTTTTTAAATCATAATGGGTCATGTAGAGAACGAGCAAACCACAAGGACTGCATAAGGAAGTTGTCCTTTATATTTATCGTAATTAGTCTTTAGATGGGTAATGTAGTTTAATATAGATTAAAGATCCATGACATATATATATATATATAAAGAATTTCCTTTAGTGAAGTCACACTAAATATATATAAAGAATTTCCTTTAGTGAAGTCACACTAAACAGAAACCAGCTATCTCAACTATAGCATTCTAGCTAATTTTTCTTCCTTGGTATCCATCATCCCTCGTTGTTCTGACCAATCTGGCACTTCAGGAATGCTGGAACGGAGGTTTTACCCAGTCAGAAGTTATAATAATACGATTCCAAAGGCATATATAGATCAGATATTGAAGAGGTTTGACGAACAAACTTGCATATCTCAAGTGCTTTATAACAGGCAAAATCTGGATAGTCAATCGAAGAACTGTCCCGAAGGATGCACGAGGAGTAATCGATAAGACATGACTCAAAAAAGCAGCAAGAAATAAGTGGGATGCTTATTATTTGTAAAGAGAAGTTCAATCACAGATCAATAAAGTAAAACAAAAAATCCACTAAAAATTTTGTTTCCTATTCAATTTGATAGAGCAGGACCCTTAGATTCACTAAAAGATAGAAGGCCCTGCTTTTCAGTGATAGCTCATCGTCTGTACTTGAGACTCCGCCAAGCTTAAACAATACAATAACCAACTTTATTACTCTGGAAGGATTTCTTAGTTTTGACCATTCTTTTGCTTTATAGTAATAGTAAATAGCACATGTAATTTCGATTGTCATATGTACACTGGGGTGTGGGGTTTCTTTGACAGAACGGAAACTGGCAGTTCATTGGTCCTCCTCATATAAATTTGTAGGATGAAAGTAATGTGTTATAATAAGAGGTTTCTTGGAAAATAATAGTAGAATCAACAAGGAAAAGCGACTTTTGGCTTGTAATTAGTTACTGAGTCGCTAGAACCATACCAAATACCTTCTCCCCCTGCTACCTGCTCCAGTTGTCCAACCACCCTCCCCTTGACTAAACCACATGTACATAAACATGGTTGGAGCTGCTAATCCACTACTCTCAGATGAAAAGTATTTGTCGAAAACAGCGACAATTTATTATCATTTCCCAATCAACAAGAGTCGGATAAAATTTATTTTGATCATCGAGCAACTCTATTTATGAACCAATGAGGCACCCACGGGTGACCCATAGAATTATTTAGTCGCCAATGTATCACAACTGTATTGGTGGGATTGTACACGTACCCAATTGCTTCAACGTTTATTTCTCCCTGTCTTTAATTCTCAGCATCTTTAAAATCACACTTCTTCTCTCAAAATAATCCCAGGGGAATTCAGAACTCAGACCATTTGAAAAATATTCTCTGAATTTCTCCAAAAGAAAAATGAAGAACAATCTCAGCAACACTAAGCTTATCCTCCTTCACCCTTATATCCAAAAACAGGGCAGCTCCAACAAGCTATGGCTTCTCGCATTCATTTCATTCTTCACTCTAGCCTTCCTCCTCACCCTGATTTACTACTACTCCAGGGAATCCATCACGGCTAAAACAGTCGCGGCGGCCTCAGTTATAACCGGCTCCGCCAGCAGTTATAATCCTCCGTTGTCGGATTCTGTAGTCAGAGCTCTCATTCACTATGCTTCGAACTCAAATAACACCGATCACATGTCCCACACGGCTATCAAACAGATATCCGACGTTCTCCAGAAATGTCGAACCCCCTGTAATTTCCTAGTTTTCGGCCTAACTCCCGAAACCCTTCTCTGGAAAGCCCTGAATCACAATGGCAGGACAGTTTTCATTGATGAAAATCGATACTACGCCGCGTACATTGAGGAAAAGTACCCGGGAATCGAGGCCTACGACGTGCAATACACTACGAAAATAACTGAAGCAAAAGAACTAATTGCAGCAGTGAAAGAACAGATTACGAATGAATGCAGGCCAGTGCAAAACCTTCTATTTTCTGAGTGCAAACTCGGGCTGAATGATCTGCCTAATCAATTTTACGAAATCGACTGGGACTGTCATTTTGGTGGACGGGCCACGAGGATATTGGCCAGAAGCGCCTGGACGAATGTCGGCTATCTTCACAGCTGGTGTTCTGGCTCGGAGCAAGAAAGGAGGCAATCAAAAAACACATGTTTTTGTGCATGATTTCAACCAAAAGGTGGATAGAACAACCAGCTATGAGTATTTGTGCAAGGAAAATTTAGTGAAATCAAAAGATATGCTTGGACATTTTGTCCTAGAAAGAGCAGATGCAAATGTTTTCCAGTTCTGTCGCAATAACCATTCCTCGTCATCATCATCTTGATTAGTTGGTTCGTATCAGTTAATGATCATTAAATAATTTTAGTCCTTTTGTGAATCATGAGGTGAAAAATTAGATTATTCCTATTTATTTGTCCTTGAAATTTTTGACATTTTCGTCCCTAGGATGCTGGGGGCATGTAATTTTTTTTTTTTTGTTGGGGCATGTACAATGTAATTTCATTCGATGGAAGGTGGTAAAGAAAAATTGTTTGTGTATCATATGCTAAGTTTCATTTGCAATTTGAAAACTTGAAAAGAATAAACAGTTGAGACATGTCGTAGAAGTTTTAATTTCGATTTGAGGAAGGAAAAGGGAAGACTAAAGAGTATAGTAAAATTAACCCTGTCCATTTACATAGTAAGTATAGTACTTATAAAGTGATAAAGTTTATGGTGGTAATTGAATTAGTATCATTTTAATAGTTGTTTAATAACTAATGAGAGAAATTTATTTGAATTATGTGTAGCTCGTTTTACTAAAAATAGAAAGCTATGTTTTTTCAAATGAGAGACTTATATTGATTCTTGAATAACTATTAAGATGTCTCGTAGTTGTTTTGACTAACATAAATCTTAACCTCGTGAAAGACCTCGTTGGATTAGAATAAAGGAAAAAAATATTAATTTGCTTCTTTATCTTTAGTTTATCGACCAATTTGGTTCCTTTAATTATCAAAAAGACCAACTTGATATCCATCCTTAAAAAAGTTAACTAATTTACTTATCAAGGCTTTTGATTAAAATAGTAGAAAAACTAATAGAGTCGTTGACAACACATCTACTGTAGATTAACAATCATGTGATTATCACGTGGTTTAATCCATTAATTTGTCCATAATTTTCATCATAGACCTTAAACTGGTTAATTTTCTTAAATATAAGGAACCAAATTGTCTGTTGTAATAAATAAGGGACCAAATTTGTCGATATCCCAAAGATAAGAAACCAAATTGACCTTTATCCTAGAACAAATTATGGGAGTAGTTGTTTATACAAGAAACCGTCACAAAATTTTCTGTCTCACATCCTGTTTTACTTCCTATCATCCTATCAAATGAACAGTCAAGATTTTATAGAGTTATTTTAATAGAGTTATTTTGACAGTTAATTTGATAGTGAAATAGGTAGTAGAACAGGGTGTGGGACAAAATATTCTTAACGCTAAAACCTAAGCTTTTTTTTTTTCCCTTAATTCTTCTGCAAAAGTTACTCCTGTCTAAGTCCATCTTTGTACATTCTACAGGTGAGCCCAATGAGATATTCTTGGTGGGAATAGAAGCTTGGACCTCATGCTATTGAAAACTTACACCGGATAGATAAGCTCAAAAAATTGCTCTCTGTGGAAATAGTAGGACTTGAAACAATTATATATTAGCTTGATTTATTAAAAACAAATAGCCAAAAAAATTACTATTCTTTTAAAATTTACAGATTTTAGTAGCTAATTTAATTTTGTGACCAAAAAGGTCACTAGATTTCTAAAAATATCTTTTTTTGCCTATTATATTAAATTGCTCTTTTAGTTCCTTTATTAGTATGTCATGTACCTCCTATGTGATATAATCAAGGACAAAATTATCCAAACATAAGCAGAAAGTCTTCTCTCTCCTCCGCACTTATTACTTTATTCTTCCCCTGCCACTAGCCTTTGCACCACCCATAATCAGCCTTCAATGCCCACAACCAGTCTTTCTACCACTCCCAATGGCCATCACCCATAATCGCCAACCACTAGCCCATCCACCATCTACAACTACCCAATCTCATCCTCGCCATCTTTTTCCCAACCCCATATTCAGTTACCTTAATCCCATCCCACCCACCAATCCTAAACTACGATCAACTTTACTATCCTATCACAGTCTCACCACTAACTATCTCCTTCTCTTTCCCTAACTTGGATTTGTTGCCTCTCTACTCCTACCCCGTGTAATATCGCATTCCTCAAATCTACCCCCCACAATTCTTTAAATTCATGTGATTGGAGGGGCTCTTCTGCAACGTGTGAAGCTCCGCCGGCTTGCAGATCTGATCATAGTTGAGGCTTGACTTACTAGCGATATTTGGCTCGTCGAGGCCTAAAATGTACTTATCTTACACTTGATGAAGTAAATGATTTTTTCCATGATATCTTCGGATTTCTTCCATACTGCAGAAATAAAGAATTCAGTTTTAGAAATAAAGTATTCAGTTTATGTTTTACTCTGACTTCATTTTCAGTTTGATCTCTATGAAAGAATAAAGTTGGACTAGTTGAAAATAGACATGTTTAAGATCACATTACATGTAATTTCCATGCTACACATCCATACTCGATCTATGTCATTTGGTTATGTTAATATATGTGACCAAGAATGGGTTTAGTTACGATTAATGTAACGAAAATCGTCTTGATCCTATATTGACATAATTAATGGACAAGATTGTTCGGAGATGACTATGGTCATGATAGCTAAAAGTTTTGAACTCATAAGGTTTTATACAATAATATATATGTAGTCCAAGTGGGAGAATGTTGGATTTTGGACATTCACATACATATTAATTGTATAATATATGCTATCATAATTAATTGGCCCAATATAAAGTGATCTATTATGGTTTAAGATAAATGGGCCTAAGTCATCTAATTAGTATGGGCATTTATGTGTAGATACCCTAAAATCTTATTTCATGTTTTATGATGGGCAAAACCTAGGGAAGAAGGAAAGTATATCTATATATGATCCCCAAACTACCTTATGTGTTGTGTTACTTTTCTTGACATCTCATCATCATAAAAGTGAGAACCGTATTCTCTAAAATACATGCATAGTAATTTGGAAGGTCAATACATACAATATTTAATAATCAAATCCGTAAGCTCAAGAATCATATCCGAATATTCAAGAATCACATCAATTCTTATAGATTCAGGTACGCTTTTGCATCTAGTATTTAAATTTATATTTTTGATGATTAAATATGAAGGATCCGGGTTATAATAACATTGGTTGTCATAATATTAAAGTTATTATTGTTAAGGTTTATTGTACTTTTTTCTCAAACTTTCACTTAGTTGCTAATAGACCCTAGAACTTTTTAAAATATCAATTAACTATTACTAACAATTACGAATTTGAAATTAGTTAAACTATTAAAAAGTCAATAGCTAATCAAATAAAACGAATTAGAAATTTTATTATGAGAAGATCTTACCAAGTGACAAATGATGTTGTATCTCCATATCAATGAGATTCTAGCACATTGATTTGATTTTTGAATCCACTGCTAAAATATAAAAGTATTTCATTGATTTAGAGATACTACAATCTCATATAATTTGAGAAGATCTTTTTCATAATAAAATTTTTTGATGACAAATATGAAATTTTTAGTACATTTTAAATTTCCTCATGCCAAAAGTATATGTATGTTTTAGAATAAAATGTGAGAGGAATTAATAACGCGATTAATAATTAAATTTTTCCACAACTAACAAGCCGTAATATTTTTCTGAATCTAAATAAAAGTTTTGGGGCTAAAATGAAATTAACCAAACTTATTATGTTGGAAGCTAGCAAGCCGCAACATTTACCAGATTTCGTTGTACTTTTGTGCCGCCTCCTGCCAAAGTTGGCATCTTTTACCTGAGCTGATGTCCTGAATAACTCAGAGGCTGCGACCCCAGAGCAGGGAGTTCCATCAACACCACCATCGCGATGACCACCGACTTCAAATCCATCCCTTTAATAGGTAATAAAAATCCAACAACTACCATAAATCCCAGAATTCTTTTTCAATTTTGTTATATTTTTCATTAGTGTATAGTTTTACTGATTAGTCAGGATATTGAAATGCAAATGAAAAAAAAATGTTATGGTTTCTTTCCAAACTTCAAGAAAGGAGGAACAAAAAAGGCAGATAAAGTTCAAAATGTTATAGTAGTTGCATTGATTGGATTGATTGAAGGGAATAGGAATATTTAGATGTATCTAGCGCCATATTTTCAGCTCCCCTGCCTGTGGAGAAAAGAGGGATCTTGATTTTTTATTGCCTGTGATTGTTTTTTAATTTTATTTTTTCCAGAATTCGTGTTTTAGTCCTCTTTTTGTTGCCATTGTTGAATTTATTTTGATTAAGGGTTCTACTATTTGACCCAAAAAAAAAAAAAAAAAGTTGTATTATAAGTGGTTGAAGAGCTAAAGCTTTAATTTTTTGGGATAATGGCGAAAGATGATATATGTTACTGGATATATATATATATATATATTAATTTGCTAGGAAGTTACTGGAGAGAATATAAGTATATGAGATGTGACGTTTGCGTCACTAAGTTGATTGCTTCTTCTCCTTGTTCGTTTGAATCTTGCATAGATGTTAGTCCTCTTTTGGAGAAATGGGATGATCTGAACATGGCTCAAGACGAAGGTGTGGCTGATGTTGTCCAACAGTTAGCTCAGGCGTGTAGAGAAGCTGGATTTTTTTATGTGGTAATTCACTGTCATATGATTTTGTTTTCCTCATGGTCTTTGACTGTATCTAACAACAATAATAAAAGGTGTAGCATTTTTTGATATGTGCTATTAATTACAGAGTAACTTAGACTGTTCTGTACTGGTTTAGATAAATGAGAGTAATTGGCAATCAATCTTAGTTATCAGACTATAAGGTGAAACCAGAACTGCAAGGATACATGATTTTAGGAGTTAGATATTTTTGTTTATTTTTCTTTCATACTCAAGGAGGTGGGAGATGACCATTTTGGAATTCGCCTCATACCTAGTCAGCTGTGACCTACTCCAGTCTGGACTGCTTCTCAAGTCTACTTTTAGTTTTCTATACCTTATCTTCTTATTGTGTCGCTAAAGGGTTCTTTCAATACCTACTGCCTCCTCTTTTCAAGCTCCTGCCTCACATTCTCTCAACTAAATGTCTGTATGCATATATGTGCCTAAGGTTGATTTTGGTTTGTACAGAAGGGCCATGGCATCCCTGATTCTCTCATCAAAGTGGTCAGAAATATAGCACATAGATATTTTGAATTGCCTTATGAGGAGAAACTCAAGATCAAACTGTCTGCGATGACTGGATACAGGTTTGCTTCCTGTGATAAAACTTGATATCCAATAGGCTGTCTAGTCAAATTTTAGTTCTGGTTCAAGCTTTATGCTTTTTATGCTTAATAGGATGTCTTAACATTTTGATTGCAGAGGATATCAGCACGTTGGTGAAAATATAACAAAAGGAGTACCTGATATGCATGAAGCTATTGATGTCATGTCTGGACTGATTTAGGTTTTGGTTTGCTCTAGGCTTTAATACCATGGAGATTATGCTTATGCATACTTTCTCTGTTTTGTTGAATTTGACATTTCAGTAATTGCAAACTTCAATCTTCCATTGACCTTGTAAAACATGTAATTACAACCTCTGCTGCAGAATTAAGCTGGCTATAAACCTGGTAAGGATCTGTCAAAATGAAGGGCCTGGTAAAAACTGCATGACCACTGTACCACTCTTGTCCATGGTTATGAATGTTGCCCAGCTGAATTTGCTTGCTTTATCTTTACTTAATTAACGGCTTCTGCCTTAGTAGCCATTCTCTACACCTGCCCCTTTAGATGTAATTTAGACGTGTTTTGATGGTATTAAAAACACCAAATAAAGACAACCCTGGGAAACAGAACTGGTATGCCTGGCATTGTAATGTACCCCATCAACATTTCTGTAACCAACCAAATGTGTCTTACTAAGTTTATTTGATAATTTCAAGCTCATGTTTTAGAACACGTATAATAGGAGAGGGACATACTGAAATGATTAAGAATGATACTGTAAACAGCTTCTGGAAGAACATAATCTCTTCGTAAATTCAATATCTCTCGGTACATTTGCTATCTTTCTTTTTCAATAGACTTTATGCAAAATATTGTGTTCTGTTCATAAATCAAATAAAATTAGCATCTTAATTACAGGAAAAAAATAAAACTAAACTGCAATGAAGCCTGAGCACTTCTTCTGTTACTGCATTCATCTTTCTTTTTCCTAGTTCTGGAAAATGTTGCAAGCCTATAAATGATCTTCTTCTATTAATGTTCTTTCTGCTTTTCTCTTTGTCTTTTTTGTTTTGGTGAACATCTGTTCATGTTCACAATGATGTTATGAAACCATATTTTGGAGCTTTTTGTTCTGGAAGTGAAGAAATTCTTTTTGGTTTTATCATTATGGATCAGGTGCTGTCATTATTTTCTCTTTCAGTTAGTCTCCTCAATTAATCCTTGAGATTAATTTTTGTCTAGCTTGCTTTTGGATAACAGTGCTATAGAGAAGTCGAACAAGGAATGTATGGAGCTCTTGGTGAACCTCTACAAGGTTCTAATATATGGTATGTGAAAAACATTTTCTTTTGGTTCTGTATAGACCTAATTGTTGTCTTTTATGGAAATGGCATGAAATTGAAGCACCAATCAAAGCTTAGAAGCATTTATTGAAACAAGAAAGAAAAAAAATTTTGAATGTGCGCATTGTGATTTTTGTGGATGCATAATACTACATGCAGTGCTAACAAATTCTTTCCTGGTATGAATGTGCGCATTGTTCCCCTCTGAAGGCCAAATCATCCACCAAATTTCAAAAAAATAATGGAGGAGTATATCAACCTTTGCACAGGTGCTTTTTTATAGAGCTATATATTACTAGTTGTGTTATTGCTTATCTCCGGCTCCATTCAACTGAAGTATCTTAACTGTTAAATATTGACAGATCTGTCAAGAAAGATAATGCGGGGAATTGCTCTATCATTGGGGGGTGTGTCAGCAGTCGAATTTGAAGGGACAAGAGCCGGTGATCCATTTTGGGTGCTACGTATAATTGGCTACCCTGGATGCCTCCTATGCCAATTGCCAAGACATGCCAAAAAATGATGTTGGATGGTGAGCTTGCCAAAGATGGGGTTCATTTTTTTGTGTTTCACTGATTTCACTTTATTCATGCCATTTTCTGCTTGTTTATGTCTTCTATCCAAATGGATGCAGCGGAGCTCATACTGACTATGGTAAAGTTCCCAGTCCTTGTTTACTGAAAGCATGAGGTGTTCTAATTTACATATGAAAACCATTTCTTTTTGTTATATGCCAGGACTGCTGACATTAGTCAATCAAGATGATGGTATTACTGCTCTTCAGGTTCCGCCTCCTTTCTACTTATTCTTTTGTCCTGTTCCCTGGATTCGTGTGTGTTACTTATATGTCGGCCTGTTTCATTTGTTTCTGCCTTCAATATGCATGTATCCCTGATTTTAGTTGCCACCCACACATTTTTCGCTCCTAAGCCAAGTCCCTTTGTAGGTGAGAAACCTTTCTGGTGAGTGGATATCAGCACCACCCATCTCTGGGACATTTGTTTGTAATATTGGTGACATGCTGAAGGTATACATCTCAAAAATTGATCCTCCAATGGTTTTCATACTGTTACCATAGAACTGATCTTCTTGATATTTGGAAATCGCCAGATTCTATCAAATGGTCTTTATGAGTCAACTTTGCATCGGGTCATTAACAACTCTTCTCGTTATCGTGTCTGTGTGGCCTACTTTTATGAGGTAAACCTCTTTCACATTTTTGTTTATTTTGGTTAAGCTTCTTATCAACCTCCTTTTGTTGTTACATGTGTAGCCAAATTATGATGCTGCAATAGAGCCGTTGGATGTATGTATACAACAAACTGGTGGAATCAGGAGATTTGAAGGAGCTGTTTATGGTAAACACTTGATTAGTAAAGTCCTGACAAATTTCATATACTGAGGAATAACTCAGCTTCCCCAAATGTTCCCTTCAAGTGTAACCTCATTCATGAAATGGGATTTCATCCGGTAACATCGCCAAAAATGTACATTAGTGTTTGTGTTATTGGATGCATGAGGCTGACATGACCTCATAAAAACGCAGATCATCATTGGAACATCATTTATTTATTACTAATAAAAAGTAAAAATCTTTCTGGGTAAACGTGTCACTTTTTAATAAAAATCTTTTAGCCTGAAGAGGTGTTTTTGGATTTCATATGGTAAATCAATAAGTTGCCGACTTGTGTAAAACTTGTCTCGTCCAAATAATTTGGAGACAATTGGAACATCAGTTATTTATACCAAACCCAAATGTTCATGCATCAAAAGCTTTTAGCAGATTGATACAAAGTTAAAATTATATTCTAAAACATAAACTCTTATAAATTTATTGATGCCCTTTCGGATTATACATGTCATTGCATTGCTCACCTTTACTAGATAGATTTACTAGGTAGTTAATTATCAACTTCTACTTGACTCACGCACAATTCCATCCATACGGAGCAAGGCATGATTATAGTCTTTATAAATGACTATAAACAAAAACAGTTATTCACTGGACAAGATGTTCTCCACCAGATCCTACAATAGAGATATTCAAGTACTACGTAGTTTTATGTACTTAAATTAACTTAATAAGTAATTATATTAACATTAAAAATTTAAAAACCGGGCTTGTTTAAAGCGGCATAGGTGCGCGAAGGAGCCCTTGCCTGCTTCGGCACACGATCAGATGTCTGTTTTGTAGCCTTAGAAGGTCTATAAATGTTGCAAGGCACGTAGTTGAGCGCTTTTGGGTCAGGGCAAGTCCCGATTTTTGAGAAGAAAGCCTTGCATTCGCTTGGACTTCTCTGAGAGGGAAGGTCTATAATGCAATTCATGCTTAAATCAAGAACTTTCTTCTTGATTAACTTCCTGCATTCAGGTCCAACTTGGGTGAAATAGTTGAACTTGAGGTCCAGTACTTCTAAGTCATCGCAGAATGCACACACTCTCCGGAACTTCCCCGTGAAATTGGTTGCAAGACAAGTTCAGCTGCTGCATTTCTTCCAGGCATCCGAACGACTTGGGAATTGGACCTGTCAATTGGTTTCTGCTGACATCAAAGATATGCGTCTTCTTTAAGAACCCAATCTCATATGGTAGGCAACCGGAGAGCTGATTGCTCAAGAACAGCACCTCGAGGAGATTTCTTGAAGTCTGGCCAATGCTTTTGGGGATTGGTCCAGTGAATCTGTTGTATGCGAAGGTGAGATAGAGAACAGGGGTCTGGCCAAGATTGTCCGGGATTTCCCCGGAGAATTCGTTGTTGTTGAGGAAGAGGACGTCGAGGTCCAGTGTGAAGACTTGAGGTGGGATTGGCCCCGTTAACTGGTTGAACCTGACGTCCAAGTATGTCAAGTTGGTTGCACCCAGAGCTGCCTTCGGGAAAGGTCCTGCGAGCTTGTTGTTACTCAAATCCAACTCGTAGAATCTTGGCTATTAGAAGTTTGGATATTTCAAAGGGAATGCCGCCAGTGAAGTTGTTGGAGTTGACATGGAAGATTACCAGGTTATTGAAATTTTCAATGAAGTTTTTTATAGTGAGTGACTTCTTCCGGGTTCGCTGTTGAAGTGACACTCATTGAACTTGACCCCAACAAGCCTAAACTTCTTATCTCTGTTGTTGTTGTCGCAAATGAAGCCCAAGTAGGTGGAGTTGTCGTAACAAAGTCGGGTGCCATTCCAGGTTTTGGTGATGCCACAACTGTCGTTCGTTATTCTCTTCTTGAATGCTAGGATTACTTGGATGGCCTTTTGCAGTTCATTTGGAGGGGGCGGTGGTGGTCTTATACACCTAGATGAGGGTGGTGGTGGCGGAGGGTGTGGTGGAGGTGGAGGGGGCGGTGATGGTGGCGGAGGGCATTCCGACATCAGGGGGAGGAGGAGGGCATTCTGCAAGGGGGTGGGGGAGTTGGGCAATCAGATGCATCATGGCATTCTCCATTGTCAGGAGGACACCCTAGGCAGGGGAAGAAATTCCCCCACCTATAACGATTTCTAGTGTTTGTCTGCTGATGTCGGTGGTAGCTGAAGTTGTAGTAGCAATGACTGCATAAAACCAGCAATAATAATGTAAGATGAGAGGTATGACAAGGGGAAATGTCAATGACAAAGTGTTCTCT
The DNA here is from genome assembly GCA_025175665.1 of Cinchona pubescens. NCBI lineage: Eukaryota > Viridiplantae > Streptophyta > Magnoliopsida > Gentianales > Rubiaceae > Cinchona > Cinchona pubescens. The sequence continues at coordinate 3,566,174 of JANKKI010000090.1, forward strand.
CTCCCGTTCTTCCCCATTTCCACTCCTCAATGTTTGGGAAGAGCAACAGCGTATCATCCAGGTTTTATGAAGGAAAAAGTTTTTGTCGGATCATATTTTGAATGATTGAAAAATAATCTGACGTACGTGTTTTTTAATAATTTTAACCATCTATTCTTAAAAGTGATTGAATGCTAACTGCACGTGTAGGTGGTATTAGGGAGTCCCTGTGATATAATTTTTCTTTAATTATACAAGTCAGTCTTGATTATTTATTTTGTAACGTAAAAATAATATGATAATAGTCAAAATAATTAAAAAATAAATAATATTATTATTTTTTAATTATTTAATAATTTATAGGATATTTACTAAGTAATATAATAAATAGTAAAAAAAATTGCAGCTATACTAGGCCCCTTTTAACGTTTATCGACATCGTACCCGGGTGGCTTAGTGAGTCTTCCCTTTCTCTTAATTACTTTCGAAATCAAAATCATTCAAAAAATATTTAGGTAGATTTAATTTATGATCTTATTTATAAAGTATAAATTAAATATTATAAAATTTATGATATCTATAAAATTTAATTTTAATTTAACTTTAATCGTAAAATTTACAAATAAAATTTATAATAATATTTTTCTTCCCCTACAATATCTATTCAGCGGCCCTTCACCAATCCCAATGTGGTCATTCAAGTTTCGACAACCTATCCTGTGAAGCATTCCGATCTTCAAGTGCCATCCTTAAATTGCTGATATATTCTTCCCGATTAGGATTAGATTTTATTTGTTAAAATAGTCTCTCAATTTTTGTTTTATTTTTAAAGATCCAAATTATTTAAAATTAACAAGTTTAACCGATTCATATAACATACCCTGTTTTGCTTTACCAAATCACTTTATGATTTTATATCATTTTTTTCTAACCAAAAAGAAAAAAGACAAAATTAGTGAAGCAAATAGTACAACTCAACTTTTGTTACATGATACAAAGTTTATGTTGATTATTAAGTAATTAGTGATATTTAACAGTTACATAATAATCAATAAAAGGAATTCATTCAAATAAAAGTGGTCTGATTTACTAAAAATTGGGAGATTTCATTTTTTCAAATGAAAATCTCTTATTATTAATTTTTAAACAATTACTAAGAGGTTGATTAATATAAAATTTAGCACCTCATAAACTTCATGAGATGAACATACCCACATATATTTCACTAGTTAGTTTTGCTTCGAAAATTAACACCCATATGTCTAGTATTTGCACGTATCCTTTCAAATTCCAGTACACAAATTGCTTTAACTCGTGCCCTTTGATGAAAGGCAACGGCAACAGAAACATCACGTTCGTGCCAGCTAAACGTTAAAACAAAAAGGCACAAAGAAAAGTGAAAGACTACAGCATATGACTACACTCTAGGTGAACGTGAAGTCCTCTTGTCCTCTACTGCCCTGCCGCAGGAGCCATGCCAGTCTTCTATACGTCTCTCCAATTTATTGCATGTGAAATTCCAAAGCCTATGGCATCAATGTTAACGTAGTACGTCACAACTTGTCTAATGTTCCCAATAATATCTATTTGGTTGGACGATAAGTAGTTTGGTGAAAAATGCTTTTCTAATCATCTGACGGTTTTTGGTGTCTGGGTGTGAAAAAGTTTCTGTCGAAAATATGAAAATAACTTGGCTAGTCTTTCCAACGAGGTTTTTTGATCATCTCTACCTCATCTAATATTCCGAGACAAAGCGCTTTCGTCCTGTTCGTGTGTAGCTATTCATCTCTACGATTCTTCCACTTCTGAGACATACAAATTAATCCAGGCTGCATTCATTCATTGGATGGAACTCTCCAAAAGAAGAAGAAAGAAGAACCCCCTTGAATGCCTTTGAAAGCTTCTATTGTGAATCTGTGATAGGATGTTATATAAACGATAAGACAAGTTCATATACCAGACTGAATATGTAAGGTTCTACCAGCGCAAGTTATACACCTCATGAGAGGTTTCAGACTTCCTACAATAATGTTCCTTGATCAAAAGAACCAATAGACTCCTTTTGAACAGAAGCCACAGGTTGCGTACATCCAGAACCAATTGGTTTGGGTAATTTTGTGGTTCTCAACTTGTGCACACTTTTTTCCTAACTGTCTTCGAATTTTGCTGTATCATTGTCTACACAATAAAATTGTTTAAATGTTATTTAGAGGATTGTTTGAAACCCCAAATCCAACATAAAGAAGAGAACTCCATAAACATATCACTGAGGTTACTCTCGTGACAACATTAAGCAGAAACAGTGTTTCACGCCCCTCAAACGTCTAACAAATGCAAAAGCCAATATAAATAGCATTTTACTAGTTTTTTTTCCTGCTTCTCGAGGACTTTTATGGACCTTCTATAAAGAAAAAATTTGGAACGAGTTATTTCGAAAGGCAATATACTAAGCAAGCATGCTGATCGTGCAAATGGCAATTCTCAAAAGGCAATTCATACTAGCAGCTCTATAGTGAAAGATTTTAAAGAATAAATGCATCTATATAAAATAACAAATAAAAATTACAAATGTGTCATTTAATTTGAAAAAAAAAATGAAAAAACTCAATCAAAAATCTAAAATAAAAAATGTCGTAATTGGATAAGATGTTGTTTAGTGAAGTAACTTTGACAAGTGATTATGAATTTGTAATTTTGTAAATAATTTTCCCAAAGAATATTAAACTCAATTACTGATTACAAAACAATAGAATGAAGTACATTCAGAAACAACAGGACCATGATAAACAAAACTTTCCACCTCAAGAGCCAAAATAAACGTCTCTTGCCTCGACACATGACACGGAGGAGTGGTCCGCGCAGGATAACCTCGGAAATATCGAGAATACTGTTAATCAAGTCTACTGTACCTCTGAAATTTATGCCGTTAACCTCCTCATTCAACTACTTGGGCATCATTTTCACCATGTGGAAGCTGAGAGCACCGACTCTTACAATAGTCTACTCAACTTCCTCAGTCACCAATTTGGCACAAATGTGAACTACAGCATCCCTCTAATTTGAAATCTCTGCTACAACAATAAATTTTATGTTGCAGTTGCATTTGCAGATACTCTTTCCACACAGCTATCCTTCACATAAAGTGGTATCCTAACACCAAGCTCCCTAAGTTGATTAACCAAACCGAAGAGGAACTCAAATGTGAGTTTGGATTGTGCATTAAGATCGTCTCTTACATTCGGATGAATCCTGAACCAGTCTCCTAACATCTTATGCACATGAGAACGGATCATTCTCCATGGCACTGGATATCTCTCACAAAACTTCAAATATTCAACCAGCAAATCCGACTGGTCCAGCTGTCCATCTACACAGACATCTTCACTTCCCAATACCCATTCAGCAGTACGGTATCCAGCATCAAACAGGGCCGGATTTTCCAGCAGAGACTCAGCCGAAAGTACCCCCTCAACCCCCGTCTCTTCCAAACAGCTCTGTACATCTTCCATATATCTTATATTCCCATTAGCGAGAACAGGAATTCTCATGACATCTCTAACAGCATTAATGGCATTCCAGTTCGCACGGAATTTCTTACCATCTTTTTCATCTCTGGTTCGACCATGTACAGCCAATAGAGAACAACCAGCATCTTCCAACATTTTGGCATAACTGATTGTATCTTCCAATTTTGGGAAAAGTCGTATCTTGCAGGAAACTGGAACACTAAGGTTGTTAGCCAACTTTTCAACCATAGATTTGATCAAAGGAAGATTATCCATAAGGAAAGCTCCATAGTTCCCTCGCTTTGCTATACGCTGGGGACACCTGCATGGCATCCAAATAAAGAATTTCACCGTGCAAGAATTAGTCAAAGAAAAGAAGGAATGCATTTATGTATACAATAAACAACAGCAAGACATCTTCCTGATCACAGTTACACAAAATTGCAAAGAATTTACAGTAAGTAGCAATCATGGCATGACAAGAGTGAGAAATAAGGACAGTTAAAGTGTATACAAAAGACATAAGCAAGAATACCTATTTGAGGTATCTAAACCTGCCCATTATATTAATTTAATCACGTGAGGAAAACATAAATAATTGTAATTTGCCAAGGGTTAGCATAAATCTATGGCACCAAGATAAATTCATAGAAATATTCTGGGAAAAGGTCCAACCAACTTTTCAACTCCAGTAGAACAAATAATCCCGTGTTTCTACATACTAGTGAGGTGCACGTGCGACGCACGTTATTATACATAATTAAAATTGCTCGATATAATGTTGAGCAATATCAATATATAGAATTGGTAAAATTGGATAAAATAATCATAAATCTAAAATCACGACTTTTATTAGTGAAAGTGTTCTAGTTCAGAAGATGAAATTGGAATATATCTATTCAATACAGATTGTCTCAATCTTTTCTAGTAAAATCACAATTTTCATTTAATTTTCTAATTGAGAAAGCTAGCATGGCACCCTTTGTGATTTAAGCAATCATTTATTCTGTGATTTTTTTTTCTTGCATTTACTTATAGAAACTTTCACAGCGCCAATGATGCTAATTTTATAGAGTTATTAATGCTGTTTTTTTGCCAACTAATGTTAAAACTCTATTTTACGCGAGTAAAATATGAATTTTCATAGCCTCAAACCAAGCCCAGTTAAATCTTTCAAAATGTTACCTTTCCTTTCATAGTTTTCCATGGTTTTGTAATTAATGAATATACTTTATCGTCTTTCTCAAATAGTTTTCATATTTGGTTTTCAAGACTGAAAATTTTAAATTCCACTTCCAAATTAGATGAAACATTATTAAAACTTTAGAGTTACTTTTCCTTAAATATTAACTCTATTGTGTTGTTTCACAATATTAAAGCAATTAATACCTCATCATTTGTATACATGACATAGTCATAAAATTTAAAATCATTTATAATTTAATCACAACCTTTCACCGATTCACGAAATAAATAGTATAAAATAACATGAAGATCGCAAAAATATTTTAAGATAGGAAAATTTATAATGAGTTTATATTCTGTGAAAATAATTAAAATCACTTTACAGTCGCATATATTACATATCCAATAAATTTGCTTAGAATAGTATAATTTTTGAATTAGCAAGGATCAAATTCTAAGAAAATATAGGGTTTTCTTCTAACATTCCTACGACAATTTATAGTTTGATGTTTCTGGTAAGAAACTGAGAAACCATTGCTTTGCACAAATTTCTGTCATATGTTTTAAGGTATAAGTACTATGGTTGATCCAATTCATGAGAAAGATACTTGTTCAAAAACATCATCAAAGTTATACTTTTTTAGAGGAGTAACCAACTTATGTGGAGAGTAAGTGAAGGAAATAGTATTGCATATCCAATCAAACCATTAAAACAATATACATAGTTCTTGGGATATAAAAGTATGTTGATTATTTTGAAATATATGAAAGTGCAAAACTTAACTATCAAAATATGTAAATATGCATATGATTCAAAAAGGTTTAACTTATTTACCTTAACAAACCTACCAACATTTCAAAATACCCAAAATATTTGTCATCTTACCCCTATAAACTATCAAAAGAACAATTGAAGCAATACTTAGAACCTGGTATCAAGAAGTTTATTTTGAAATTACGGTTAATGTTCAACTTATGGTCATTATTGTATATCTTTAAAAGTGCTTCCTTCTTCGTTTGTTTTTTTTTTTTTTGTCAATTTATCAGTTTGCTTAAGTAGATAACAAGCATAGGAAAATCATCAACATATACATTTGTCAAAACTAAACTCGGTGTATTAACTTCAATGCCCCTTACAAAAGATCAAAAAAGCCGCCAAAAGAAGCAAACTGTCCTCCAAATCTTGACTTATCAGCTAAATAATAATTTTGAGCAATGTAAATTATACACCTTAAATTTTAGTACTCTGGATATAAATTATGAAAGTTGCGAACTTATTGTGCATCTTTCAATCATGTGTCTAAGTTGCAAAAGTATGCAAACAAATAGCTTAAAAGAGATCAAATCGGAGAGCATAACGGCCCTATTGTTCCGATGGAGAGAAGAACCTATGATTAGCTTTTCAGGAAACCTTCCTTTCTTCATCTTTACTGCTTTTCACATAAGAGTAAATATTTATATAACAAATCTTTGGTCAAAAAGAAAATATATAGATAAATTAAGCAAAATGTAACGTTAATTATTCAAAAGGATTATCAAATTCTAAAAGGTAGGCAATTCTATTCAAACTGCAAGGGATGGAAACTTAGACTTAATCAACTATAAATGGTCCAACTTGTAATTAGATCCATTATTGCAAAACATTTTAGATATCAACATGTTAAACAGATGCCATGAAACAATTGTGCACAATTGGTGCACAATTGGTCTTTGTATATAAATACACACGCACACACAAATGTCATGCATGAATTTTTGTAATTTGCTATGACTGAATTGAGATAAAGTTATATATCTTCAATGGTGGAGAAAAATATACTGAGTTTTTGAATGGTGGTTATATGAGAGATTGTTATTGTTGATGGTGGAAGACTAAGATTTATGATAATCTGAAATGGAATGATGGTTATCATCTATTTTCTCAATTATTATCAGATACTATTTCTTGTTGAGATTATGTTTAAGCACCAATTAATTAAAATAGGTAAACGTAGTTTTTTTTAGCTCTACTTAAAATTAAGATCCAACAGAGTCCTAATGAAAGAGACCTATTTTTCTTCTTTCAGTAGTCACCAGTGCTCTGCTTTCTTGCGACCAAAAAGGCCTAAATTTTTTAATAATCTAGTCACTTTTGTCATCTATCTCTATAAGAAAGGGCACTTTATAGAGTTTCTGTCATGAATTAGATGAGTCCTAGTAGAATACTAATAGTATACACATTGATTACAATTACACAGTCATTTATCAATTAAACATTGTACAAATTAAGAATTTTTACGTGTTTGTCCATCATAAATGAATACATGTTCAAGAAATTAGGGGCAAATTAGGTAGATCAGAAAAGGAAGAATCAAATGAAGGGAAAACAAACTCATACTTTTATAATAGTATATAGATAGATATGGATAAGAAATGCACATTGTGTAAGAAGCAAATCATCTTCCCTAAGTAGCATGCAAATACTCGCAGGTCTACAACCACCCAATCAAACATTCCTGCCATGCTAATTTACCAACAATTACCGATGAAACTAGGTATAAATCCCAGCAATACCTACATGATGGCCTAATCAGGTTTCCCTTTCTAGCAGTAACTTGCAGCAAGCATTATTGCATCATCATCAAATAATCACACATTTCAATTAAAATAGCTAAATACCTGAAGCAAAAATTGGCATTAACCAAAAAAAAAAAAAAAAAGCAAAGAATTACCCCAAATTGATGTCTACATAATCGCAAAATGGTTCTACCCTCCTAGCAGCCTCCAACAATATATCCGGATCATTCGCACAAAATTGCACAAACAGCGGCCGGTCCTCCTGCCAATTTAAAAAAAAAAAATTAATTACTCAGAAACAAACAGAGCATAAAATTAACCAAATGAGTAGAAAATTTTTACCTCGCAGGTGGTAAATTCTTGAGAGCGGTATTTTTCGGTTTCATTAAAAATACGAGAATGAAGCATAGGAGTATAAGCAGCTTGAGCTCCGTACTTGCGGCAAAGCATTCGAAAGGGGAGCTCGGAGTTGTCGACCATGGGGGCGACGATGAACTTCGGCTGGCCGAGCTTCTTCCAGTGGGCCCATGCTCTCTCGATCCGCGACTCTCCGGTCAAGTACCCGTTCGGGCTGGGCCGGCCCAAAGGGAGTGTCTGTTCTTCTCCTGGTGGTTCTTCTTGTTGTTGTTCGGAGCAGAGAAGGTTGTCGTCGTCGAGTTCGTTGGCGGCGTTATTAGGGTTTGACGGCGAGGAGGAAGTTAGGGTTTGGATGGCCATTTGAAGTTGTTGTTGTAGAGATTGGGCGGCTTAGGGAAGATCTGAGAGACTGCGGCGGAGAGGGGTTTTCTAATAAATCTCATAAGGGGGATTTAGGGGCCGTGGAGGCCCCGCAACCCATTGCCACGCCAGAATTTGGTGGGGAAATTTTAGCGAATATCTCATTCTCTTTAATGCCCAAAAAAAAAAAAAAATGGAGGGAGGAATTATGGCGGTTAATTTTCACTTTATTATGGCGGTTCTTTTTTCTTTTTTTTTTTTTAATAATTTATACCATAAACTTTTATTTTACACACTTTGTAGTTAACAAACAAAGTTATTGGCCAGTTTGGATTGTTTTTTTTAAATCACTTTTTACTTTACTATTTCATATTTTTGATGAAATATTTATTTGGTCAACAAAAACTTTTTAGTCAATTTTTTTTTACTTTTTTTTTTTCTAAAATATGATTTATTATTTACACAATTCAAATTTTTCTTTAAAAGATGTGTTGGTTTGGATTGAAAATATTTTAATATTTTTTAGAAATTTTTTTAGTGCCAAACACTAGAAAATATTTTTCGGTGTAAAATATTTTCTAATTTTCCTTCCACTAGCTGAAAATAACTTAAGAAATTTTTGAATTTAAATTATTTTTCAAATAATTCAAGAGTAACATTAAATTTTAAATGTTTTAATTTTATAATTTCATTTGCTAAACTTATTTTCGTTTTCAATTATTTTTCATTCATTTTTCTCTTAATCATGATCTCACACTAATATAACTATCACTATGTATATTTTACTACTACATTGTACTACCATTTAATTTTGAACAAAATTAATTTTTTATTAATCACAATTACTTGTAAGGTATTTATTACCATCGTTATAAATTCTTTTTAACTTGTATTCATAAAATTAAAGATGAAACTGTCAAAAATTTTTATTTTAAAATATTTTCATTTTGTCAACCGAACACTGAAAAATTGTATAGAAAATATACTTTTTTCATGTAAAATGTTTTCCAACGAATATATTTCACCCAATAAAATATTTTCAATTAAAACGAACACATCCTCAGTGTTTATTATTTTCACTATTCATTACTTACACAATTTAAATTTTTCTTTCACTATTTATTATTATTCAATCAATTATTTTACTATTCATCTATACGCATATTATACTATTCACATATATTAGCATTTCTTTTTTTTTTTATACCATCCATTAATATTCATTGGTCTGAATTTTTTTTCGGACAAAGAAAAGTTGGAAATGCAAGTTTGGACTTCCAAAGTTAGGTTCGGAAATTCGAAGTATAGATGAGAAAATAGAGTTTAAAATAATATTTAAGGTTCGACTTCTGAACTTTGGTTCGGACGTCCGAAGTATGGGCGAAAAAATTGAGTTTAAAATAGTATATAAGGTTCGGACTTTCGAACATATATTGGAGAATCCAAACTATGAGTAGAAAAGTATAAATTTTAAATTGTATTTTTTATTTTGTATTAAATAAATATTGTTTAGCATATGCATACGGACACATCTCGTTTTATTATTTATCTGTGTGTATGAGTTTCAAATTTCAAATGACGAACAGATAATTACCTTTACATGTAATTTATAATATTTGATTTGATGTATAAAAAAGAAAGTGAACGAGATTATGTATTTTGATATTAATAATTTTATTCAAATTTTGTGTACGTATTTTATCTTTTAGTGCACAAAATAATAAGTAATTTTTAAATTGTATTTTTTATTTTATATTAAATAAATATCAGTTAGCAAACATGTATGAGTATATTGGGTTTTTTTAAAATTCGGATTTTAAACGATGAAAAGGCAACTACGTTTGTATGGTTTTTAATATTTGATTTGATGGTGCGAAAAAGAAAGTAAACGGAATTATATATTTTGATATTAGTAATTTTGTTCAAATTTTCCATATGTTTTATATTTTTTAGTGTAAAAAATACTATCCAAACACTTATTTACAAAAAAATTATTTTCACTATTCACAATCCAAACACTTACTTAAATTATTCAACTTTTTTTTTTGTTATTTATCACAAAACTCAAATAATTTCTCGAATAATATGCCAAAATAATATTCTAAATAATACAATCCATACGAGGCCATTATTAACTTTTCTCCAACTCCGACCATGTAACTTATCGGCTCGAGTTCAGCGTTCAACTTCAGTCGAGTTTAAGTAGTACGATTTATTTTTTGAACTCGAATTCGAGCCTTTATGCATTAGGTTTCAATGTTCACGATCTCATCTATATATATATATATATATATATATACACATTAGTATGAAATGTTTATTATATTCCTTATTTAATAATATATAATTGAATAGGCTCGAGTTCGATCTCAACTTCGAGCTCTAAAATTTTTATTTGAGTTGACCTTGAACACAAATGTTCGTCATTTACACCCTTAATTAAAAGTATTGGACAAAAAATGGAAGAAAAAAAAAAAGGTGTGTTCATATTCCATGCATAAAAATTATAATTTATGGAAATCACATTTTAGATTCTGCTGACAATATTGGTTTTCCAAGTGTTATCGATTAATTAATGGTCTTCGTTTGAACAGTTATTATTTAAAATATTATTTAGAATATCATTTGAAATAATTATTATAATAACTTTGTGAGAGAAAATATAATTGAAAAACATGTTAATGAATGATTGTAAAATATTATTTAGAAAATAATAGAATAAAATATCAATGCAAACGGAGGCATTAGTAATTTTGAGTTTTTAGCAAATTTTCAAATTTATTATTATCATTTAGGGTCTGTTTGGTTGGATGTAAAATATTTTCTAAGTAAAATATTTTCTTATGAAAACATTTTATATGAAAAGAGACAAATTTTTTATGTAATTTTCCGGTGTTTTGTTGACAAAATAAAAATATTTTAAAATATAATATTTTAACATTTTTATCAATTTAATTTTATGGATTTGAGTTATAAAATCTTATAACAATTGTAATACATACTTCACAAGTAATGTGGTCAACAAAAGATTAATTTTGTTTAAAATTAAGTGATAATATAATGTAATAGTTAAATATGTATAAAGATAGCTATATTATTGTAGGACTCACAATGAAGAGAAAAAACAAATGAACAAGGATCGAAAATAAAAATAAGTTTAGTAAATGAAGTTATAAAAATAAATATTGAAAATTTAATATCATTCTTGAATTATTCAAAAAATAACTTATGTTAAAAAATTTCATAAGATATTTTCAGTCAGAAGGAGGAAAATTAAAAAATATATTTTATACAAAAAAATATTCTTCAATGTTTGGTACAAAAATTTTTAGAAAATATTACCAAACAAACCTATAGTAATTGTACATATATGGTCGGATATGTTTGAACAACTGTTATTTGTAAAATATTATTTAAATTAGTACTATAACAACTTTTTTTTTTTAACAGGATACATATAAAATAAAAAAATTAATTGAAAAATATGAATAAACTAATTATAAAACAATATTTGAAAATAAATGAATAACATCCACCGTCTAAACAAAGATGTTTCTCTGCCTTCACAAAGGAGTGTATGCAACTGCTAATACAATTTAAATGACTGTTGGTATCAAATACTTTATTTGAGGACAAAGTCGAAAGTTTGAATCCCACTTTATATTCTTAAACACAGAGGTTAGATCTCTTATCCTTTAAACTGTGTTAGGTATTCTCCTTCTCTTTAATAGTAGATAAGAATGAATTAGACTATTACCATTTATAAGAATGAATTAGACTATTACCATTTATAAAAAATAAAAAAAATTCTTCTCTTTCTGCTTGTGGTTGTGGGTAGCTAGTTTTTACCTTGCGAGTAAAGCAGCATGTTACTCTTACTATGGGCTACAGTTCAGTTTGTCCAAAGTTGGACAAATAGTGGGATCATAAGCATGCGCTACTGCGCTGATGCTCGGCAGTCAGCTTGTCTTCATTTTTCAAGCTTGGGCCTATAGCAAAGGACAGTAGCAAATATGGGATTTGGGAATCATGCAAGTTCCGGCTAGCCCCACACATTTTTGGCTTTTCCTTTATGTTAAAAAAAATAATAATAAACAATTTATACAATTATAAATTCAGAATTATTTATTAAATAAAATTTACATTATAAAATTATTTTTAATTCCCGATTATAAATAGTTTGTGAAATTTAATTCATTTATTTCCGAATCTAATTATACATGAGCAATAGTTTTTACCAATCGTTCTTAGAAGGGAAAATGGCTAAAATAGTCCTTCAACTTTTTTATTTTAAGCGAAATAGTTCCTCAACCTTTTTTTTAATTAGGATAATCCTTTTACTTTTATTTTTTAGCCAATACAGTCTTTTTGTAACAGAACTACAACAAAAATATCTTTCTTTTTTTGATAAATTCCACATACTAGATGTGTATAATTTAGTTATTTTTCACATTAGCCTAATTTAAAATTTTACACTGTAAATTTTATGGCCAACTTTTAAAAAAGAAGACCTAGTGGTTGACGAAGGGGATCTGTCGATAAAGCTAGTGGGTGGCGATTTTGGTGTCTGGTGGGTGGGGAGAGACGCTTGGGTGGCTAAAGGGGTGGTTCTGAAGTTAGATGGGTGACAGCTTCGACTGGGAGAAGAGGAAGATATAAGATTTAGGATTTTATTTTATTTTTTTGTAAAAACTAAATGATTCATTTTTTTTAAAAATTTGTTTTGAGGTTTTTTTTTTCATCCCTTCAAATTAATTTCTTTCTTATTTTTTCTATTTTAAACTATATGGAGGTTATGTGAAAAAATAAGTAAACCTCAGAGAATGTATGTGAAATTTATCAAAAAAATAAAAATATTTTTGTGGCGTCTTGACTAAAAAATAAAAGTTGAAGGATTATCTTACTAAAAAAAGTTGAGGAACTATTTTGATTAAAATAAAAAAGTTGAGAGACTATTTCGGCAATTTTCCCTTCTTACAATTTCGAAATCAAACTTTTCTAGTTCAAAGTTATCTGGCTGCCAACTAAGCCTTTAACTTGGACAAGTTAAGTGTAGGGAATATTATTGCTCAACTGTTCACTTCTCATACCAAGTTTATTGTATTGATACACGAGTTTAAATCTTCAATAACAACTGACTAATGGACTATTCTACGTACAGCCAAACCACTTTTACCAGAATTCCATTAAAAATAGAAAAGTCCCCCTTAATTAATTACTAATACAAAATATATATATACAAAATATTGGACTGATTCATGATAAATAAGATAGATCTTTTAATTTATATTTATTTATATTATTTAAAAAATTTATTTTAATAAATTAAAATAATGAAGATAAATATAAATTAAAAAATCTATTCACCTATTATAAAGACAAATTTATGTAAAAAATTCTCCCAAAAAATTAGCCATCACAATGGCCAACCTCCCTTTAATTTCCTGGTCAACCCTCCGAACCACGATAAATATGTTCAATGGTTGGTCCAATGGGGTCATCTTTCCTATTGACTAAGCCTTATCTAATATTCTTTCCCTTTCTACTGTTACCATTTGGACCAAGAAAAAAGCAAAAGCCACCATAGTGGGAAGACTAAAGAACAATTGGAATCCAAGAACATTAGAACCAAAAATAAATAAATAAAGCATATTTTCTACATAAACAAATTAAAAGCATGCTGCAAATTGCAATTATTTTCTTTGAATTACGCCATGCATGTACCAAACCCACCACCTGCCCATTTTCTTTATCATTTACTACAGCTCATTTGTCAATTCTTTTCATTTAAGAAAAGAAAAATGAAAGATCAGAAGAAGAAGGAGAAGAAAGAGATAATCATTAAGAATGCAAGGTCGTACAAGAAATTAATTAACTAAAGTCGGTCACTACTAATCAGTCACTAAATCTCCTTCGAGATAGAACTGATGACTATCTAGTCCTTGTGCTAGACTAGACCATTACAAATTTTACATTTTTCAACTTTCCAAACAAATACAGAGTGAGCTAACTCAGACAGACTTCCTTCGAATTCTGATCAAGAGGACTCCAATATAAGTGCAGCAGTATTTGTTTCTGCAACAGAGATGGAGTGATTGTGATCTCCTTCGTATGTAACAATCAGCATGGCTGGATCATCCAAAGCTCTCTCCACATGTTTTCTTGCTGGACATCCTCTCACAGTACTACACTTGTAGTAACCCCTATTTCAAGCATCACATTGCAGAACAAATTGTTACTATTTTTTTTTTTTTTTTGGGCTAAATTTTGACATAAAATCTATCAAAATTCAAAATATTTACCTGGGGTGTGGAGACCCTTTGATGGGCTTCTGTCCATACTTTCTCCAGGAGTAATCATCGGGAGGAATGTCTGCCAACTTCATGCTTATTGCTGGAACCCTAATCACCCTCTTTAGTCTCAGTTTTCTGCATCCATTTCATCAATCATATTTGGATGACAGCAACAATTATTCATTTTTTCCAAATTGTATTTTATATAATATTTTTCTGCGAACACATTTCCAGTCACATTTTTATACTCATTCCGTCCCATAATTTTCATCGATCTTTGTGAATCCAACATTCTAAGAATACATTAATAGTGATAGTTGTTTAAATCTTTTCAATTTTATGTTTCAAAATCTAAATTTCTAATCATGTAACATTTGTCCCCACAAAAAAACAAGATAAAAATGAAAAAAAAGCGGTACTGTTTGATATCAAATAATTTTTACTTTTCTCTAAATAATATTTTGTAATCATTTCGTCATATATTTTTTAACTGTCTTTTCATTTCACATATATCACAACAAAAAAGTTACTATAGTATTTTTACAAATTTTTTTTTTTAACAATAATGACTTTCCAAACAACTCTCATTACCTTATAAATACGATAAATATTTTGGGATAAACAAAAATAAAAACCATAGATTTTCAATAGAATGTAGAAAATAGTAGTGTGATAAATCATATCCAAAAAATTACGTGTTAAAGAATTTATTTTAAATAATATTTCGAATCATGACAATGAATTTATCTAGTTGTGTAGCTAAAAGTCTAAAATAAACATGCAAAATGACCCTACCTTTTCTTGGAGCAGTGGCAGCGGCCGGATGACACGCTACACTTGTATAAGAGACATTTTCCGAAACGCACTTTCTTTTAAAGGAAGAAGACGAAGACAAAGGAGGCTTTCCAGCAGAAGAAACCTGAGAAAGATTGGTAAGTTGAAAACACGAAGACGACGACGGCAGCTGCTTGCAGTTACTATCAGTCTCGCCCGTTAGCGACGACACGAACGAGTTTGCATGCGAAGAAATCGCCGCCGAATGAGAGAAACTAATAGATCTTGAAATTGGTTCTCTTTTTTCAACAACCCCATATTGGTGAGGCTGCAGGCCGCGGGGCGGGATTTGTTGAATTGGCGTTGGACAATAAACTTTAGTATCATCAGCAACTTCTTCTTCTTGAACAGTTGAGCAATAATATTCCTTAACTGGAATTATCGGAGCCACGTACGTGTCCACTGCCACGGCCACGGGGCCTCTTCGAAAACGAGCATGGCCAGTTCGAGATGTTGGACCTAGAAGTGAAATGATAAAGCTCATCAAATTTGTTCACGGCAGCATCAGTAACAACTTTACAATCCATTTGATTCTGATCAATTTCCGATGGAGAAGATGACGACGACGACGATATTGTACTACTCTTTTAGTCTTTTGGTCTCTGCTGATGAGAAAACAATTTGATGAGCTTCTCAACACTCTTTAGCCCACTACAGGCAGCTTCTTGAACTGCTGTGTTGCTACTTTCTTTTTTTTCTTCCAATTGTGTACTAACATAGTTGTTGTTGTTAGTATTTCCGTAGCCCAACATGAGTTCTACGGCCATAATGGGAGAGAAAGAAAAGAGGGGGGTGGGGGAAGAAGTGTAGCAGTGTTGATAAAGGGCGTCAATATATGATGCCATTGGTGAGGTTAAAGGGCTGATAAAGTAAACAGTAGGTGACTGATCTGTCACTCTAATCTAAGCAGTAGTATACTAAACTAGTAATCTAACATTTGCTTAGTCAAATTTAGGTGCGAATAAGATCGGACACAAAAGATGAAAAAGTAAACTACATTTGGAAAAAAAAATATAATAATTTGATTCCTTAATCCCTTTGTTGGTTTGTTTAATGTTCTCTAAAATGGACTGAAGACAAAGAATGTGTCGAATTTATGTAAAAAGTTAAAAATGTGTTTAAGTGTCTCTAAATCTAATATTTTAGTGTCTAACGATTATTGTACTTAATATATTTATGTTAAATTAAATAATTAATATTAATTTAATTACAGACTTTAAATAATTAAAATGTATTTATAAATAAAAAAATAAGCTGTCTCTTATACACATCTACAAAATATCTAACTATTTCATTTCACCCTAACCAAACTATATTGGGGTGGAAAGTAAATTTATAAATCATAATAGTAACATAAATATTATCCCGAATTAAACCACAAAAATTTATTGTAATTTACTTTTATTTTTTCACACTTACATGAAATTAGAATGCTATGGACAAAATTTATCAACATATGAATGACAAGTGTCTAACTTGCTAAACTAGTATGTTGCAAAAGCACACTATAATTGAATTTTGCCTCCATCGACATCAATTCTATGATTGACAAGGGTACAAAGGTGAAATTCTAGAGTTTTTTTTTGGTCAGAATATAGGAAAATAGTTTCAATTAGAATTGATTCTTGTATGTTGTTGAGGGTGGATTGAGGAAGATTGTGAAATTAACCTACATGATTACTTAGATAA
Organism: Cinchona pubescens; assembly: GCA_025175665.1. Lineage (NCBI taxonomy): Eukaryota > Viridiplantae > Streptophyta > Magnoliopsida > Gentianales > Rubiaceae > Cinchona > Cinchona pubescens. The sequence goes on from JANKKI010000090.1 coordinate 3,582,933, forward strand.
TACAAAACTTCGATGAGAATGCAATTCTTTTCCCATTACTTTAAGATGAAATGATGTATACTGGACATTGACCTTTTCAGCATTATGGGGTCCACAGAGCTAGGAATTGGTCGTGAAGTAGAAGGAAATTTGAAGAGATGTGGTCTAATTAGTGTCCCCACGCCGTCTCAGTTGCAAGAGTCGTGTTAATTTTGGAGTATTAGCTGTTTGTTTACTGTGAAGTAGTTGACTTAAGAATATATTGGACAATTTGGATTTTTTTTTACTTTTTTTTCTCCCGATTATATTGCACATAGGTCCTGCATTTTTTTTGGGATTTCCATCCAATTCCAGCTGTTTGGATTGTTTATATATATATATATATATATATATATATATTATTCTCTTATATAATAGATTCTACAGTCATTTTATACACGTTTTTCAATTACTTTTTATCTCGCATATATTCCGTAAAAAAGTTAATACAGTATGTTTCTAAATATTATTCAAGAATTAATATAAGCATAAAAGAGATAAACTTATTTGCAAATATAAACTTATTTGCAAATAATTTACTCCAAAATAGCCTTTTGAAAAGAAAAAAAGTAAATTAAAAACAATTTGTGGCGTTTTACTTTTGAGTTAAAAGTAATTTTTGTGTAAAGAAATTTATTTTCAAAGGCTAGCTACCCCTATCAAACAAGTTTTCTGGCAAGTAAAAATAGTGATCGACTTGAACATGTCTCCTTCGGTTACTTTCTCATGGCCCAAATGTGGTGACAAATTTTCTCCTCTAGAGGTCTCAAGTCCACCACAGATGGGATTTGCATGGACTTTTTTTCCTTGCACGTGCTTGCCGGAACAAGGAATTCGACCTCTGAATTTGATCACCGGGCAGCTAATTACGGCCCGCAATGAGCCAATCTTGGATGTAAATTTAATTCGTTTGAGAGAGTTGTACGTATTCGAGTTTTTCCAAGAGTAAATATGGGTTAACGGGGATCGGAAAATAATTAAGTAAAACTTATAAGTCATATGGTACGGATTAAATTTTATTAAATTAACGTCATCAGTTAATATAAATAAAATTTTATAATTTTAGATTACAATATTTACAGGTAAGATTTAAAATTGAATTAATTAAATATTTTTTAATGCGGCATAATAGACATAAAAAATATTTAAGCTTAATAAAGACTGAATATATACTTTTTCAAAATCAAGTGAGAATTCGCCAACACTCGATCGAATTTTAGTTGAAGATTATTGTTGTAAACTCGAGTGCAAATGCATACAACAAATGCATGAATTTTCATTTAAGATCGTTACAAAATCTCAAGTCTGAACAAACACTAAAATTTCCACATCAGTTATTAGTAAAACATCTTGATTGACTAAGTCTACAATACATGTTGGAGAATTAATGCATGTAGCATTCAGAGAAGAACACCGATTTTCTCAAAGAAGAACATATTTGTTTGATGTCTTTGCAAGTTTGCATCTAAGAACATACTCCTTGAGGTGACACTGACATGTCATTCTTTGCATAAGAATTCTCCACTTTAAATGCTATGTGTCTTTATTGGGTGAATGTCTTCTTCTTGCACAAAATTAGTGTTGTATACTATACTCGTATAAGCTTTCTGCAAAAAAGAATAACTCAAAAACTAATCAGTTTTTGTTGCTTTTAGAATTCGATTTTGATGTTGGAATTTTGGCAAATATTTTGTTAGGCTTGGTCTACGAGTTCATTTATAAATTTTGTGGTCTTAATTGAAAATGTTACATTCTTTATACGATGTCATATGAAATCATTCAAGTGAGGTATGTTGATATCATCTGACATCATATGACTGATGTGACTTGTTTAATAGATTCATAAATCAAACATACTCTAGTATTTTCCTTAAACTTTTGATAGTGAAAAGGAAAGTTAGGGTTAAGAGGATAAAACTTAAGTTACGAGAAAATAAAACTAGGAAAATATGAAAATTATCTCTCACTTTTTTAAGAGTTTAAAAGAGAGAGAATAATCGTGGATTCATGAGGCAATATATTTTCTTTATTGTTCTTGACCATTTTAAAGGAAAAGTTAGGAATTTAAGATAGTTTTACAAGGTACTAGTATAATTTTCTTTCCCTTTCTCTCTACTTTCGAAGAGAAATTTTTTGGCCATTCCATCATTTTCTTTCTTTTCTTCGTCACCTAGAACTTCCAAAAGGATAAATGTAATTTCTCTCCAAATCTCAACTCCCATTCTAAGATTTTATGGATCTCACATCTATAAAAGAATATCCTAAATTGTTTGTTTATGACTTCGTTTTAGTGTTTGTTTCCTAGTCCAGAAATTACAGAAGTTGAAAATAGGTTGACAATTGGGCCTCAATTAAACTACGCAACCGGTAGAAGGAGCTCGCATAAAAGTCATTCTAACAGAATAAATTAAAGTATTAAACATTTTGGCCATTCAAGAACAGACTAAATGGGTATATATCCATTTTATTGTTATTTTACAATACCTTTACTACTTCTGCCTTGTATGTCTTGGGCTTTTTCAAATTTGAATTGTTGAGGATCCATGAGATAGAATTTTTAGAAAATAAATCTGAACATCAAAGCTAGAAAATAGAAAGCTACTACATCTATTTTTTTTTTTTTAAAAAAAATTCTAGAATTCCTTTGCGTTGTGTTTCGATGGATGCATTTGAAAAAAAATTTGAAATTTATCCATTTTTTGAAAGAGCGGATGAATTTTAAATTCACTCAATATAAAAAATGTGAAATGAATGATTTCGGAATAAATTTATAATTTGAGTGAATTTTAAATTCATCCATTTTAACTTTATAAATCTCTCCAATAAATAAATGAATTTGAATCTATTCTCAAATTCATCTATCCCAACACACATTGTAGGCAGTGAATTAGTAACAATTGTATACTCTTTATGGACCTATGGTACAAATTTTCAACTATCTGTTTATTAGCTTATTCATCTAGTTTTGACCCCAAAAAAAAAAAAAAAAAAAGATTATTCATCTAGTTATGTCTAAATTATTGAAGTTTCTCAAAGCATTGTTATAAAAAATCTGTGAAAGCACAAAATAATAATAATAAAAAAAGGTTGTTAAAGAAAAAGAGATGTTATATATGGAGTAGTAATTAAACTAAAATGTTATGTCTCAAAAACTAAAAATATGCGCATTTTGGAGTTGGTAAACTAGAGTTCTCCCACTCGATCGCTTCTAACAAAAAACAAGAAATAATAATAACAACAATAATAAGATCCCAATCGGTTATATACTCAAAGATCCTGTAAATAATTAATCAACAAATAAACTAGATTTTCTAATAGGACCGGATGATATAATATTTGAATGCTGACTTTCTAAGACTTGGGAAAACAACTAAAAACAATAACACAAATACAAAAACTAAAAAAAGAAAAAAGAAAAATGGAAGGAATTTAGAAGTTTCCTGGTTCATAATATAGACATAAAAAACAATCAATCTAAAATTGGCAAATAGCAAGATTTGAAGCTATAAACATCACAAACCATTCGTTTCATTTCCTTTTGAAGTTTGTGCTAAATTCTTAATCTAGGCATTTTCTTTCTTTTTTCAGTACAAATTTAATATAGGGTTTTCTCGAAAAATATTTAAAGAAAATTTTACGTTCTCTTTTAAAAAATCATTTCTTTATATTTTAAATACTTGTTTTGCTTTAAAACTTATATTGTACAAACTTTTAAATTTAAGGGCATAATTTCCTAAAACTAAAGAAACTTTAGAATTACCCAATATTTAATTAAGGGTTTAGCTTAGTGTGTAATTTTGATTAAAACTCGCATAAAGTAATACCTTCATGTCCAAATGTCCATTTATTTCCTCATTGTGAACAATCTCCTAATGTTCTGCGGTCCTACGCTCTTTTCCGGTTAGAAATCCGACGTCCCACCTGCCTCATTGACCGTTGATCTACTTCTAATTGTATGTCATTATCACTTAATTATTGTAACTATACTTTCTACTCAATCATAGGCACAGCATAATTTTTCACTTTGCTTTCCCAATTTGCCACCTTATGTTTCAAAAGATTGTGCAAATTTACCCTCTATAATGATTTTAGTTAAATATTTATCTATGTTTTAATTTGACAAATCAAAAGGACATAAAATATTATGCTTCCTTAAAATATATTAACATATCCTTCAAAAAAAAAAAAAAAAATCATTCACAAACATTTATCATTATAAAATTTCACGCTATTACTATGTAGATGCATTTATACAAAGTGACAAAATCATTGATGTGTCATTAAATCCAGAATAAATTAAATTCGATCAAATATCTAAAATTAGAAAGTTGGTGATTCAATAATCAATATGATAGCGCAATTGAGTGGTTTTGGAAAAGTGGTTTTAAATGTATGGTTTTGTAAGTCATTTTCCTTAGTACATTTAGTATACTTATTTAGATTTTTGTTAAAGGTGATAATAAAAGTCTAGAGATTACACTTAAAAAAGGAGGAAATTGAAAATAACAAAATTTTTTCTCAATAGATGATAGTAAGATATAGTCAAGATTCAATTGACTCGAAAAAAAAAATATTCAAGATTCAATTGACAACAATAAGCTAATAAATAGCAGTGGTGACAAATATTTTATTTAATTCTTTTATTATATTCTAAATGACAAATATTTCACATAAGTCTTTTATTATTTTCTAAAAATATTTTTCTAATTAGACTCTAAAATCTAATAATTTCTAAACTTTACACTAGCTAAAATTTTATATCTGTAATTCATACAGGGCATCACAAAAGGATAGATCGGCTCATTTTCACAACGGAAAGATGGGAAAGTTAGTTAAATTAGTCAAAAGACCCGAGCACTAATGAGACTGATTAGAAGGGAAAATTGCTTATCATTTAAAAATATTGGTTAATTACACTTTAACTCTTTAAAATTTGGTATCACTAATATTTTAGTTTCTAGTGTTTCTTTTGAACACTAAAATCCCTAGATTGACAATCAATTTTGAAGGCATTTGAAATATTGGCTAAATAGACAAATATATCCCTTGACTATTTACACTTTACCCTATTATACTCTAGTTTCAATAACACTTCAATCTCTAACATTATATTTTGAGCCATTAATCCTTTTGTTACGTTTGGACTATCTATTCCTATTTTATGCTATACTTTATCTGTATTTGTTCTCCATCCCTCCAATAACTACTACCAACTACCACCACCACCACACAAAAAAAAAAAAAAATTGTTTTACCTTTTTTTTATGTAATTTTTTTTTTCTTTTATTCTAATTGTCTAAATATTTTTAAATAAAACTTCATTCAAGATTTATATATGCATGAGCATATTTTTTTATTGAACTACATTTTCAAATTAAAGAAGTCATTATAATCAAGACCAATGCAATTATTATAAAGGAAAGACTTAGGTAGATCTGATTTTTGGCCTCACTTGTGTGGTGTGGATTAAATGTTATGATATCTATGACATAAGTTGATGTAAGCAAGATTTTATAAAATTTAATTTTGAACGCAGGATCTACAGGTAGGGTCAAAGACGGGGTATATGTAAGTATTTTCCTTATTATAATTGGTCGTCAGCTATAAAAAATTTGTATTTAAAAAATAATTCGATAAGATTTTGTTATTTTGTTCAACTTATCCTGTTTAAAAAAAAAAAAATCGAATTCTACTTCTGAACATATCTTCATATCAAATTTTATAATAAATCAAGTCTAATATTTATGAAAATTTGATTCATTAGGCAAAAAATAAACCAAAAAAAAAAAACAAAGATGAGGTAGAATAGGGATAAAATGGTTAAAGAATTTATTTGGCACAACAGAATGACTTAAGTGCTCAAAACATACAGTGCGATCATATTAGTACTAATACAATATGTTCGTGCTTGGGCAGAAATAGTACTATGATGGGTAACATCCCGGAAGTCCATCGTAGTACACTCCTTCCTTTGAAAAAAAATGCTTAAAAGACATTACTATGAATTAAGTGTTAATGATGTTAAAGTTAAGGGGTAAAGTATAATTAATCCAAAAATAAAGGAGTAAATTAACCCTAAAAGTTATTCACAGAATCTAATAATATTCCCCAAAATACCCCCACCATTGACAACCATAGACCCTGGATTTGCTCCACCAGTCCAACACTCCCGATTACATCTCTAGCTTCCATGTCTGAAGAATTACAGCTAATCTCTCCTTCCATTCCATCCCCCTTCCTTCCTTCTCATCTCACTGATTTGAATAATTGCAAGTGATGGTTGAAATAAAGACCAATGAATAAGTACCAACTTCACTAAACTAAGCAACCTGATGATTCAATTCATTCTTTAACTCAAAGATATCTCTCCCACCCATGTTTTCCTTCAACCGCACTCACCTACTCAAAAATTAAGCTCAATTTAATAAACCCATTTCTTCATTCTACTTTCTCTCTCTAGAAAGAAAAAGGGGAGAGAGAGGAGGAAACTTAACGGAATTGTCTCTTAAACACAGTTAGATGTGTATTACAACAGCACAGTCGCCGGAGGACAATTAAAGAGACAGATCCTCACCGTTAGATTCATTAGATCTGTCTCGGAATTAAATCTCCGGTTGCGATTTTCTGGCTAGTTCTTCACGGGCTTTGTTGTTTGATTAGTCTCGTTTTGGGCTTCAGATTTTCCCGTTTAGTTTTCTTTCTTCTCTTCTCTAATACTTCCAATACTAGTAATTTCTACTCCACGTCGTCGTTTCGTAACCCGCCTGAAAACCTGGCTGTTCAGTCTGCTTTAGGGGATGTTAGTTCCGGTTCTGCTTCACTTCCGGCAATGAATTTGACGATGATGGAGGCGAGGGTGGGTAGTAGTAGGGTGGTGGTTGGGCGGCATGGGATTTTGAGACAGCCATGGCCGCATCCGAATCCGGAGGAGGTGATGAGGGCCCACCGGTTAATTGAGAGGGTACAGAAGGAGCAGAGGCTGCAATATGGAATTAAGAATCCTCGGACTGTGATTGCTATTACTCCAACTTATGTTCGGACTTTTCAGACGCTACATCTTACCGGGGTGATGCATTCTTTGATGAATGTGCCGTATGATCTCGTCTGGGTCGTTGTCGAAGCCGGTGGGGTCACCAATGAGACTGCTTCATTGCTTGCTAAGTCTGGCCTCAATACTATCCATGTTGAGTTCGGCCAGAAAATGCCGATTCTTTGGGAGGATCGCCACAAGTTGGAGGCGAAGATGCGCCTTCATGCTTTGAGGTGTACACATTTTCATTTTATGCTGTTTTAAGTTTTAGTTTTTGTTGAATTTTGTGTTAAAATTGCTTATTGTTAATATTGAATTGTTGGTTCTAAGTTTGTTTAATACTGAACAGAGTGGTGAGAGAGAAGAAACTGGATGGAATTGTGATGTTTGCTGATGATAGTAATATGCATAGTATGGAACTTTTTGATGAGATCCAAAATGTGAATTGGATTGGGGCTGTTTCCATTGGAATTCTTGCTCATTCAGGTGGTGGTGGTGGTGGTGAAGAGGAAATGCCTGTGGTTCAGAAGGAAGAGGAAAAGAATTTCGGATTGCCAATTCAGGGTCCAGCTTGCAATTCGTCTAATCATTTGGTGGGTTGGCAGAGTTTCAATTCGGTTCCATTTATGGAGAGGAGTGCAAGGTATGTTGGTGATAGGGCGATCGTGCTGCCCAGGAAGATGGAGTGGGCTGGGTTTGTTTTAAATTCTAGATTGGTCTGGGGTGTTGCAGAAGATAAACCAAAATGGAGTAATTTAGGGATCTTGATGAGGTAGCTGTAAATGAAGATGTCGAGAGTCCACTGTTCTTTGTAAAGGATGCTTCTGTGGTGGAGCCTCTTGGGAGTTGTGGTTGCAAAGTCATGCTCTGGTGGCTTCGAGTTGAAGCACGGGCAGACAGCAAATTCCCTACTGGGTTAGTCTACTATCATGATCTTTATATTATTTAGTGCTGTACTCTGTGTGCTGCTTATAATGCTTTTACAAACTATTATTAAGTTCTGAAAAATGAAGGAATAAGATACTCCGACTCGTTTATTGCAGTTTATCTAGTACCTCTCACAAGAGTAGGGAGAATAGTAATTAGACCTCAAGGACGGGGAGTTTTACATGAACAAAAACAGAAGAGACAGAGTAAAATGATCTCTTACTATCCAGGAATTCTTATTCTAGATACTTGCGAGCTGAGGAACAAAATTTGCCGAAGCTGCCCTTATTTTCCTTTTCATGTATATATCATGTGTTAATTCATGATAAGCTAAAGGGAATTGTTTGCTCCAGTATATTATGCTGAATTTCTCGCTTTTTAAAAGTTTTAGATAGTTTTGACATAATGGTCTTGTAATGAAGTATGTTTCTGTGATTCATTTGTTGGCTTATAATGGTTTTGTCATGGTTCTTATAGTCCACTACTTGACAAAAACTGCTGTCAGAAAATTCATAGGTATGCTTCATACCAGATTGGGATCTTTATGCAACATATTCTGTATGACATAGCTAAGTAGTCAATTCTAGCTTTGCTTCTGTGTTTCTTAATATGAGTGGCTCCTGTTTCTGCATTGTACTTCGTTAATTTTGATGCGGCTTTCCTAGATATTCCAAATTGTCCTCTGTATTGTGGAGTTGGGATTTGCTCCTGGTAGCTAGATACTACTTTCACTACTTCCTGAAGTCAGTCTCTCTCTCTCTATGTGTTCTGGTTGAACCTATGATCTTCTTCTTCCTCCTCCTTCCAGCTGTTAGAGGCAATTCTAGTTGCCATTGGTTTCTTCATTCACCCATCTTATTGCCTGATTATCTATCTCTTTTTCATTGGCATATCCCTATCTTTTGAAAATTGCATGCTCTGTTCTTTAGAACCATGTTCTATATAGACCCCCTGCCCTTTTAAGAGATGCAGCCATCTTCATACACCTTTATGTCTCCAAGAGACATCGTCTTCACCTCCATAATGCATTAACTATATTCCAAATAACTCATTGGTGCTGTCTAATTAATTTTCTCACCTGAGTTTACCTTGAGTCTTGTTATTCAGATCCACAAATAACACTGAAAAACTTGATACTAGCCTATTGATCAAGCTGTCTTTATCTCAAACAAACAAATAAAATTGCTGCAAACCTTTTTCATCTCTCTCTCTCTCTCTCTCACACACACACACACCATCATTATCATCATCACCTATTATTTGAGAATTGTTCCTAGTTCCTAGTTCCTCCCCCAGGCAATGATTGGTAACGAACATGGCATCTTTTCTGTTTTTGATTGCATGGAACTGTGTGTACTAGTTAATGGAATGGCTCCTGAACCGAGTTTCTCCGGGATACATGCATGAAATCTTCATTTCATTTCAACATAGTCTGAGTAGTTCTTTCTGTAATTCAGATGGGTTATTAACCCTCCCTTGGAAGTTACAGTTCCAGCAAAACACACACCATGGCCAGATACTCCTCCCGAGTTCCCACTCCCAACTGGTGGAAAAGAGGTGATTCTCCAAGAAAACACTGAGAAGCACGCAACAAAAAGGCGATCGCCCCGAAAACGAAGAAGCAAAAAGAAGCATGCGGCTAGAAACATAGATGAACGTGTATCGACGAGGAATTCTGTGGAGAAATAGGATGTCTTAATACAGGCCTTCAAATTCCCAGATTAATACTAGTGAGTGATTTCAGCAGTGCAACTAGGCCTTCAAGATCAAAAGATCTGACTACATCGTCAATATTGTTGAGTAAATACAAGAAGGCATCTGTCGTGCTGCACTGTTTATACAAACATTTCATTTTTCTCTTTCTAACTTTAAGATTCTTTTTCATTTCCGATGTCTTCCAAAATGTTGCTCTTTTACTGATGATTGATATGTGAAGGTGGTATGCCAACTCTCTTCTGTTGCATGGTTGGCGAAAAACTTGTACTCACCGGTTTACTGGTTCTTACGTAATTTTAGAATAGAAATCCTTACAGATTTTGTATTAAGTTGCTTACCAAAACCAATGGTGCTTTTAGGCTAATTGCATGATCTGCTAATGCAATCAGAGCCACCTGACTTGGTCAGGTATCTTTGAAACGAAATTTTTTTTGTTAGTTGCTCTAATTAATTGTCGGCTCATTTAAAAAATAAGAGAATTTCTTATTTTTTAAATGAATTTCTTATTTTATGAATAATTGAACGATTATGCCAAATGCGGAGTAACTATTTATGTGATTGTTCTTAATTTTCGTATCTAAAATTTTACTGTTCCATTGTTTAAAGTAGCCATGTGAAAAGAAAACGAACTTTTTATGTCACAACTAACTGCAATAGGTGATGACCAACTTGAACTTGCAGAAGATCGTGGTTTAGCACTTTTAGCTATCATGCTTGAAAACATAATGGAATCACTGCCACAAAAATGAATCAGTCAGATTGACATTTGCGTGTATAGATCTGTCGGAAAATTGTTGTACTTGATATACCACAGAGTGCAATATCGGTAAAAGTTGTGCCAAAAAAGTGAGATTGGATCTAGAATGAAGCCAATTAAAGTTTCGGGGGTAATTAAAAAAAACAAAAGAAAGGTTAATTATAGTTTGTCCCTTATAAATAGGATACAGTTACAAATTACCCTATATTTATTTTATCTACAAATTATTTCTCAAAATTAAATGGAGTTAAAATTTTTATCTAAAGAGAATAGTAAAATATCATAATTACCCTCAATCTTTTAATTACTTTAACAAACATAAAATTAGGGTGACTTACATTTTTGTATCTGATTTTTTTTATAATTAATTTATCATTCAAAAGCAATAATTTCATCCAACATTATTGAAAACTTTTTTTACCTTTCAATATTAATTATATGAATTAGTTTTACTATTTTATATTTTCTTATTCCCATTCATTTTCGCATGCCATCACATATTTGTTCTACTAATATATATTTTTATATCTAAAATAGAGTATTTTATTTATTTAATCACATTATTTTTAGTTTTATTTTTTTACTTTATTTTCTCTATTATAAATAATTAATTCAAGAGTATATTTAAAAAATTATATATTCATATAAATATACTATTTTGAGACATCTCAGTATATATTTTCAATACAATTCAACTTAATATTTATTCAGATATCTCAAGCTATGCCAGCGTTAATAGCCTGTCTCTTATACACATCTAGATGTGTATAAGAGTGGCAACTAGAATTGCATCTAATTAGCTGGAAGGATTGAGAAGAAGATCATAGGTTTTAGAACACTTTTATATGAAGATTTAATTTTATTGATTTTTTAGAGACAATTTATTCTAAATAAAATAAATATAAAAGATAATTTATAACTGTCTCTAATTTAACGATAACAAATTATAATTAAGCCAAAAAGAAAAAAGAATTTAGTGGTGCAGTTAATCTGCTGCACATTTCCAATGGCACGACATCTAAAGATTTTGAAGCTACTTCCCAAGAAATCTTTAGGCCGGATTTTTAACTTTACTATTGGCCATAAATTTAGTATAACTTACAGGTCTACGACGAAACGGCTCCTTACTCTGGGGAGTTAATAAGGATTAAGGTGAACCCGAGATTCTGTAGGCACTGACACATCCCAAACTTCTAAGTTTCAATTACGGTTTAAATAAATATAATAAATTTGATATTTTAATATTTAAATTTATTCAATTATTTTAATAAAGTTAAAATTTTATTTAATTTTAATTTTTTGAGCTGCACTTGAATCAAATTCGAGTAATTTAAAAAACTTACATTTAAATTTAAAATTCTTAACTTATCAATTCTCAGTGATTTTCTACAAATGAATTAACGAATGTTCAATTTCGTTCAAATTTAACTTGATTGTTGACAAATCAAACTTGAACGAGTGTTTTTTCCAACTAACTTTGATCCGAATATCGAATAGTTTAAATTTATTTATAACTTTACTCTCAAAGCAACGTGGCAACGTGTAATTCATCCTCCATATACTAATACTAAAAATCAAAATATTACATTAACCAAATGTTTAATTATTGAGTAATTAATTTTTCTACCACATTTTATTGCCTTTATAAACCCTACCCTAAGTGCTTCAAGTCATTCAAACCTCTCTAAACATTCTAATCTTCTACTACAAGAATTCTCCTATATATTTATATACTATTAACCTCTCTGATGGACCCAAAAAATAATTAAATAATTAAATAATTAAATGTGTAAAAGACACAAAGAAACTTTTAAATTTATTGAATAACGGCTGCAACAATAATGTGTATAAACACAGGACAAAGATCTGTATATTTTCAATGGGAAAATATTTGGTTTCAACTTTTATCTTTTTCGAAGATAAAGGACGGCAACTCTTAAAAATCGAAACCAAATTATATATAGATCTTGTGTAGTACTAATAAGACGTAAATCAACTAGTACTAGTACTTTGGGAATTATCCAATGTGACCAAACTACAAAACTAACAAACCAATAAACTGACTAAACAATTATTAAATGACATGTGGCAACTAAATTTAATAAACTAATTAATAATAGCTTGGTTTTTTTTTTTTTCTACGTAGACACCCTTAAACCAAGTTCCTCAAACCTCAACATACCCAACAACCTCTTCAACTTCAGAAATATTTTCGATTTCAAAACCTTGGTAAAAATATCTGTCACTACTCTTTTATTCTACAATAATCAATTTTAATCTCTTTATCTCGAATTAAATTACGTATGAAATGATATTTGATGTCAATGTGCTTACTACGCTTATGAAAATTTGAATTTTTTGACGACTCAATTGCTAATTTACTGTCACAATATACAATTTTCGTCGGACCATCCTTCTTATATTGAAGAACACCAAGTGTATAACACAACCATAATGCTTGAGTTGCATTGTTAGCTATTGCAATATACTCCACTTTTGGAATAGACAACGCTATTACCCGTTGCTTTTTGGAAGTACGTGAAACACACCCAAACTAGTAAACAATGCATAGGTTGAAGTATTGTTCCTGAATACTTTATACACTGAGATGTGTATACATTGTCAGGATGTAGACATGTATAAGAGAAAGTCAATAATTTATACATAATCTAGATGTGTATCTTGAGTACAGCTTGCATACTGCAGAAGAGTATCTTTGACAGGCCTAGTGTTATAATGTCGACAAACTATAATCTGTCTCTTATACACATCTAGATGTGTATAAGACCTCGTAGGAGTCAAATCTAAATTTTATTAGAATCTAGAACTTGGAAAGTAAGTAGGATCCATATATTCTCCAGTGCTATCCTTAGTCAAATGAAATTTTTCTTCAATCGGAGTCAAAATTGGGAGTTTAACTCCATCCATTTTGAATTTTTCAAAATATCACCTGCATATTTTCTTTGAGAATTAAAAATGTGACAATCAGATTGGAAGATCTCGATTCGAATAAAATAAGACATAAATCCCATATCTGTCATTTCAAACTCCTTAATCACGGCCTTCCTAAATTCAATAATCATCACAGGATTATTTACTATAAAAATCCTGTCATCTACATACGAGTACACAATAATAATATCACCACAAGCAAAAGATTTATTGTATAAAGTGTGCTCATATGGATATCTCAAAAAATCACGAGAAAACAAATATGTGTCAATTCTTGTATACCACGCCCTGGGCTTGCTTCAATCCATATAAAGTCCTCTTCAATCTATACATCTTGTTTTCCTCACATTTCTTGACAAAACTAGCAGGTTGCTCTACATAAACTTCATCTTCAAGTATTCTATTAAAAAAGGCAGACTTTACATTCATTTGACAAGAGAAATTATCTCAAAATACTTTCCAAAAATAGCAAACGAATTATATCAAATCGATCAACAAGTGTAAATATCTCAAAATAGTCATTGTCGGGTTTCTATTTGTAGCCTTTTGCCACCAATCTCGCCTTGAATCTCTTCACTTCTCCACTGGGCTTATACTTGGTCTTATAGGCCCACTTCACTCCAATGACTTTTTTACCAATTGGAAAAGAAGCAAGCTCTCATACATTATTATTCTCAATAGTATGAATTTCTTCTTCAATTACCTTTACCCAACGATCATCTCGAACTATCTTCTCATAAACAACCGAGTCACAATCTGCAAATACAACAAAATTTACAATATTTTTATCAAAAGGAGAATTATCTGAAAAATACCATAATCCTACAATCTAGCAGGCAACTAACGCTGTCTCTTGTGAACGACCAGATGTCTCAGGCTGTGAATCCTGAGCAAATGGTAGTTGGCTGAAAATCATGATCATCATCATCTCCTTCATAATTTAATGTCACTTCTACAATTTTTAGTTACTCTACATTAGAGAAAACCAATCCAAAACACTTCTTTTATCAAAAGTCATATCCCTGCTTACAACCACTTTTCTTTAAATTAGATTGAATAATCTGTAAGTTTGAGACTGCTCACTGTAGCCAATCTAAATACCTTTTTCACCTTTGTCATCAAGTTTCGTACGCAATTGGTCAGGAACATGACAATAAACAATAGAACCAAATACTCTGAGATGGCCAACAAATAATTTTCTACCTCTCCAAACTTCTTCAGGGGTCTTTCCAAGAAGATTTCTCGTATGACATCTGTTTAACAGATAAATAGCACATGCAACTACCTCTGCCCAAAAAGGTTTTGGCATATTTTTCAACTTCAACATGCATCTCACCATATTTATAACTGTCCTATTTTTATTCTCAGTCACTCTATTTTGTTGTGGAATATACCTGATTGTTAATTGATGATGTATACCATTTTCTTCTAGAAAATTATCATAGATAAGATATTTTTTATCCCTATCAGTTTTCAAAATTTTTATTTGAAAATTACTTTGCTTCTCAACAAAAATTTTAGAATTTTTTAAATGTCTCACATGCATCAGATTTTTGTTGCAAAAATAAATTCAGGCTTTTCATTCAAAGTTATTTATTCAAACTAATAAAATAGTTACAGCCACCGTTAAGAGGAACATCCACTGTATACAAATCTGAATGGATAATTTCAACCTGTCTCCTTATCTCCACAATTTTTATGCCTGAAAAACATCTTCGTGCTTCTTACTCAAAATACAAGTATCACAAATTCTCGCAAAAACATTAATACCTGACAACCCATAAATCATTATTCTATTAGTCAAAAATCTCTAACTGGCAAAATTTGAATGCCCAAACTGTAAATGCCACAACTAATTTTTGTCATCAATCATAGTACTCAAATAGGAAAAACTTTCATTATTCAAATTTAATGGAAATAAGTGGTATAGGAGTCATCATCACTTTTGCAATCATGCCAATATTTTTATAAAAAATAGTAAACATACCATGCCGAATACGAATATCATAATTTTTCTCTCAGACAATTGACTTATACTAAGCAAATTATGACTCAATTCCAGAATGTAAAAAATATCAGAGATAAACTGTTAAACCCATTTTTCAAATTAATAAGAATTTTTCTTTTCCCAAAAATAGGTAAAGTAATATTATTGTCAAATTTTACTTCATCTTTGACAGATTCATTAAACTCAAAAAATAATTCTTTTTTACCACACATACATCTAATATCTAAAAATTATTTATTTTTATCAATAATGTCCACAGCATTACAAGTCAAAAATAAAGTCTTTATATTTTGATTATTATTTTGAGCTTGACTGTCAGAAATATTAGCTTGAAAATTCCTGTTCTCTTATACACATCGGATGTACATTTAGATTTTCTATGCTCATATTTTTCACAATTATAATATTGAATTATTTGATTATTTCCAATATTAAAAATTATTTCCTAAGAATTATGACCTAGGCCAAAAATATTACCTATACTTCTACCAGAACCACATCTGAAATGTCTCTTATACACATCTCTACAATTGAATTGAAATTCAATCTGCCTCTACCTCTGTTGTTATTGTAACCATGACCTCTGTTGTTGTAGGCCTAATTTATTTGACTAGATTCTCTTTACTGTTTAAATTCACCTTTCTCCTTTAAATTCAATTGTATCTACAGTATCTTTTCAACCGTATCCGTAGTATCTTTCATATTCCCATTAATTCATTGTTCATGTAAAATTAATGAGCCATGCAAGTTTTAGTACTTAAATTTTATGTGTCTTTTGCTTCTTGAATTAATGCGACAATGTGATCAATTTCGTTGATAAAGTATTCAGGATTTTTTTCATAAATAATTTGTGGAGTCAATTCATGAACTTGAATGCCATCAAGTTCTTATAAGAGATTTTGTGGACTTAGATACACATCTAGATGTTAATTTTTTTATCATCAAAAGTTCAAATTTTCTTTTCAACATCATCAAATTATTCTGTTGGACCTCGTCAATTCTTTGGTTATCTTCAAATCTAAAATATCCCAAGCCTCCTTTGTCGTATCTGCAGTAACAGTTTGTCCAAAAATTGAAATATCAATTGGTTGATGAATTTGTGACAAAGTCTAATTATTTGCCTGTACCGTTTCTGTATGAGCATCACCGTCAATGGTCTCATTATGATTATCTAAATCATATACTTTCAGATGTGTTATCATCTGTTTCTTCAAAAAATATTCAAATTTATTTTTTAATTTTGGAACTGAACAAATAATTGTGGGTGCCATAACTATGAATTAATATGACTCTGATACCAATTGGATGGACCCAAAAAATAATTAAATAATCAAAAGACATAGAAAAGAACTTGGCAAAGAAACTTTTAAATTTATTGAACAGAGGCTGCAGCAATGGTGCAAACTAACAGAGGACAAAGCTTGCTAATTTTCAATGAGAAAATTAAAGGCATACGGCTGTTTATTTTTTTTTTTTTTTTTACCGATGACAGAGGACGACGGTTCATCAAAACCGAAACCAAACTACATATGGCATCTACGCTTAACTAATAAGACGTAAATCAACTAATACTAGTATCTTAAAGAATTATCTTACGTTAGTGTCTCTTATAAATTAACAAACTGTATAGTTTGGGTAACCTAAGATGAAATGTGAGATGTGACAACTAAATTTCATAAACTAATTAATAATAGCTTGATTTATTTTGTTTTCTACACTCTCTATTTTGGTTTTTGACATATCAACCGACCATGTCTATAATGGTTATTTTTCTTTTCCTATTGTTAGCTGCTTCTTCATCATCATATGCCATCACTGATTCTAGAAGCGATGAGGTAAAGGCTGTATATGAATGGTGGTTAACAAAGCATGGCAAAACATATGGTGGTTTGGAAGAGAACGACAAAAGGATTGGAATTTTTAAGGACAATTTGAAGTTCATTAATCAACATAACTCGGAGAACCGTACTTACAAGGTGGGGGTATGAACCGGTTTGCTGATCTAACCAACGTGAAGCATCAAATTCGATCTATATAATAAAAAATTTGCAGTAGCAATACTTTAAAATTCATAACATCTATTTTCGTATCCAATTATATAGATCTCTTGATCCACATTAAACTATCTTACTATTTGAAGTTATGTGAAATAAAATAGAGTGAGGTGATATAACACAGATTATAACATTATATCATAGACGCGATTTATGTAAGAATTGTGCTTGTTAATGCAATCAAAGATCAAGGAAGTTGTGGTTTGTTTCTAACCCTTTATTTTTAACTTTTTATTTAAATTAAAAAAAAAAAAACTGTACTAGTAGAAATTATCTTTAATGGAGCTAGAAGTCATTTTCAATTACTAATAGGCCTTTCATCTATTTGTGGGCTTTATAAGTAAGAAGCTGCTGGGCTTTCTCGACCAGAGCCGCACTAATAGGAATTAACCGGATCGTAATTGGGGAACTAATCTCTCTGTCAGAACAAGAACTTGAAGAGTGCGACAAAACCTACAATCTTGGCTGGAATGGTGGCCTTGTGGACTATGCATTTGATTTCATTGTCATTGATAATGGTGGCATCGACACTGAAGATGAGTATCCATACAAGGGACTTGATGGCATTTGCAACCCCTCACGGGTTCGTAATATTTATTTATTTTTTGACTAATAAAGGATCGAAAGCAGTAAGAATCAAATATGCAAATTCTTTTGCGTCAGACCGTCCTGTTACCATTCGATCAATTTCGGTTAGCCCATTAGCTTGTTTATCTTTGTAAACAGTACTATCATATGTTTTAGTACTTGGATTTGTATGTTGAAATGTTGCAGAAGAATGCCAAGGTTGTATTGTAAGCATGGATGGGTATGAAGATGTGCTACCTTACAGTGAGAAAGCACATGAAAGGCAGTGGCGCATCAACCTGTTAGCGTTGCAATTGAAGCCTCTGGCAGATCATTACAACTTTAGATGTGTAGTAAGTAATTCAAATCGAATTATGTAATGGAATTTTTACATAAGTAGAAGTGTATAATATCTTGCCAAAGATCACTACATAACCTTTAGGCCTAAAGCTGCTTTTGGAATTGTTAAAATTACCGCCTATAATGTTTCGCAAGATTTATAATTGCATCCTTTTGTTTTCATGTTAATCTTTAGTATTCAGAAGCGTAATTACATACTCAAGGGAAGACCTAAATTACTTTCTGACCTGAATTACTTTCTCAACCCATAAGGGAAGACCTGAATTACATTCTCAAATTCTCAACCCAAAAGTTCAATTGTTAGGATTAGAACATCGATATTTGCGAAAGGAAAATTACTTAATACCTTGAAGATAATAAGGAATATAAATAATAGAAATGTTGCAACAAAAAAGGGACACAGATTTTACCCTACGTCCACGGGCAAAAGACCTGTCTCTTTCACTAATTTAAGATGAAAAATCCACTAATTTAAGAGAAATAGAGGGAAAATCCACTAATTTAATAGAAATACAAATTTGGAAAGACTTCCACAAAAAATAGAGGGAAAATCCACTAATTTAATAGAAATACAAATTTGAAAGACCAAAAATTACCCAAATAAGATAAAATGTTGGATGGCCATAAAGGCCCTGAAAGCCCACTAAAGCTATTTTGGTTTGGTGCACTCAAAATCTTAATTAAGGCCCTTAATTTGTCCATTAAAACTCTCTTGACTTGGTGCACTTAAAAGAGGTCTTTAATTTATAGCACTGAGTAGGAAAAAAATATTCTTTTCAAACCAATTTAAACAAAATAAAAGATATAAGACATACTCAACAACCTTACTGTATGTCAACTGTCAATTGCAATGCTCAGAGGGATCTCAATTCTTGATTATCTTACTTCCCCTTACTGCTTAACATAATGTGGATCAACAATTCAACTTCACTTTAAATTTTAAAAAATGACATAACTTTTCACAATCGAATAGAATGCAATTGATATATGGATTAAATTACAAAATTTTGAATTTGTTTTTTTTTTAAGGTCTAAGCTTAGAAATCCTTACTATTATTGAGATGAAAGCGAAAAATGCTTTAAAATCATAAGTGGAAAATGACTTTCAAGAATTTCTCCTTTTTCTTTTTTTTGGTTGGTGGAGGAGTGGGTCATTAGTTGTATGGATGAAGCGTGCACGACTAGCTTCTCTGGCTTAAAAACAAATTCTAGTTTGCTCGGTCCAAATCATGGACCGAGCACTACATTTCCTATTTTACCTGTAAAATATAATTTCTATATGTTCATAAATTAAAGGAAAAAAAACCTTGCAACCACCTAAATTTTGAAGTTTGTATACTTTTAGCCATTCAACTATTTTATGTATTCTTTTACTCACTAAATTTTTTAAAGAGTATATTTTTTATCATTCCGATAAAATTCATCGTTAAATCTAATAATGTTGAGAATAAATTTGTATAAGAGACAATTTATATTATTTGTATTTATTTTAGGTATTATTTTTACTAAAATTTTAATTAAAACAAAACAACCACACACTCAAAATTAAACACATACAATAACAGGACACACTCTAAAATATTCGTTTAACCACCCCTTCCCCAAAAAAAAGCCGCCTCCCTCCCCTTCCAAGTTCCATCTCTAGTTCTCCGCCACCACGTCCTCCATTGCCATCTCCCATCTACTCTCCCATCCCTCCACCCCAAGCCTTCCTTCTCCTCCCTTGCATGCAGCTCTCTACCCTTTCCCACCACCCCTCTACCACTAGCCCAAATGAACTTTCCCCTTTACTCACAGATACCTTCCCGTCCTTCTCTTACATATGCTTCCTTCTTCCTCAACCCCCTCCATCGCAGTTGCAAATCTAGTCCTCTACCCCTTATCTCGTAGATCCGGGTCTTAATAATTGTATAAGGTCCAGATCCGAACATGCATAAATATTAATTGAACTCAATACTTTTGTATAATTAAAAAAGAGAAATTTTGATAAATTGTAATAGTTTTACATATAATTTTAAAAAATTATTAAGACCTGATTAATCCGATCCGATCCGAAACTAGTAATATTAAACTCTATTTCTCTTTGTTTCGCTGGTTTGAGATTTGATCTGGATCCTTAATTAGTCTCTATTTCTCATCAAATTTATGGTTTGAGATGTTTTGGATGAAAAAAGGAAAATGAAAAATTAAGAACAGACTTGAGTTTTGATTGTTTTGGTTTCGCTTTTACTGTATGTTTGATTTTTTAGCAAGAACAGTGTGTAGTGTGTGTTTAGCGTGGTGGGAGAAAGAAATTAGGCTAATAGTGGTAGTCTGTAGGTAAAATTGTGAATTTTAGTATTTGGCACCTTGAAAATAAAATAAAATAATTAAATGACAAATTTGGCCTTGATGCCATCAAGTTTAATAGAATGGCCACAAAATACAATGAGATGTGTATAAGAGACAGATTCAAAGACGACATAACATGTGAACCATCCATCATGTTGTTTGGACTAATATTAAATATGTATTCAGTTTATTAATTTCCCATGCTCTAACTTTCACCTTTAAAGAAAATAATAGGGCTGAAAACTCGGTCTTAATAGTCCAAAACATGATGGATGGTTCACATGTTATGTCGTCTTTGAATATCATATTATCACTTAATCTATTCCATGATATGATTTGTCCATAGCCTTGGAATATTTCTTCTCCTTCCTATTTTATGTATTCATATGTTTATTTAATGGCAGTAAAGACATTAGTACCAATATTTTAGTTAATAGAATGCATTGAGAAACACATTTGGTAGATAAAATGTCTTTCTTTAGATCATGAATGTGATTCTATATTAGAATAATTTTTTTTTTAGTCCCACAATTCATTATATACCTTGCATAGAATCATAACCTAATTCCATTTAACTTAACAAAACAACACTAAGTTAGGCCATAAACACTACAACCTTTATAAGAGACAAATTTGCTGTAAAGTATTGTATAAACAAGTTGTCCTGTCTAATCATTTATTTAACTGAATTATGACAACAAAATACAATTTAGGTGGTAAGACATTTCTCTTATAATTAAAGGTTAAATGCAAAAAACCCCTTGAACTTATATTCTAGTTGCAATTTGCCCCCCTCAACTTATTTAAAAAGCATTTTACCGGCTTTCTCCTTGCTTCTTCATATTTTGCAACAAAATTACCCTTACTATTATAATAATTTTGTTTTTTGTTTTTTGTTTTTTTCTCTTCATACCAATTTATTTATTTTCTCTCTCATGTTTTTCCTTTAATCTTCCTACCCATTCTTTCTTCCTACTGCTAAACTATTTTACTACTAGTTAGTTAAATACTCTAATTTTTTTTTTACATGTGTATAAATAATATATAGAATAAATATATTTTTTCATATAAGCAACATATAATTTAGATAGTATAATATGGATTTTGTGAGTTTTACTAATGTTATAATTAACAAATATACAAATTATAAAAAGATAAAATAATTTGTCAAAAAAATTAAAATATATATTTTGAGTATGCAAACAAATTTTCCTTTTTGTGTTACATCATTCGTATGTCATATTTTGGTTGAATTTATCATAACTCCAAAAACCTTATATTAGATAACTGTAATATTTTCTTACTATATTTTACCGATATTACACCATGAATAAAAGGTTGAACACATTTTTACATTCTATAATTTTATTTGTATACTAAAATAAATTTTTGAGTTTCCTCTAGCCCAAAAATTTTATTTTTTTGTTTGTTAATCGTATTATTAATAGTTAATCACAAACTTTATACGTATATTTATTGTATTTAAGTATGATGAATCTATAAATTAAATTATTTAGACACATGTAAAAAGTTAGAACTTTGATTAATTAATTATTAAAAATAATATAATTATTTAGCAGTAGCAATGAGAGAGAGAATAACAAAAAGAAAAAGAAAAAGAAAAACAAGATAAAGAAAATAAATAAAAGGAAAAAAGAAGAAGAAAAAAGAAAAATAATAATAATTTAAACAACAGGGGTAATTTTGTCCCGTTTATTATAATAGCTAAACGGGTCCGGATCGGATCCTGTCTCTTATACACTGCAATTGGAATGTAACTTCAGGGAGATTTTCTGTATTTAACCCTATAATTAATAATTATGGATGTGAATTATTAAGTGAGTGTAGAGAGAAAGATTTTTTTTTTTTTTTTTGGGGAAAAAAAAAGAATTATGATAGAATACCTAAAAGCAACCCGCAATTGAAATTTTATATTTATAAGATACTTATTAGGCACGTGAAAGTGGAGATATATTGGGTCAACGATTCAACGTCGACCTTATACAATTATTACAAGTTCTACTTTTTTTCATCATTCTAAAGCAATTAGCATGCCCATTAATTATTCTGAAGTTCAGAAATTTCCCCAAGAAAGCAAATTGGATTTAATTTTGTTAAAGCTTTTATTAGTATTACTACTACTTAAAGAGAATCATTTCCGAAAAGAAAACCAAGAGAACGATCTCAGATTTTTCTCCAAAAATGGTTGCTGTATTCAACAAAGAGCTCTTGAGTTGGTATCTCATCACCCTCAAACTCAATGAAACTGTAGAAGCTGGACTCCCAAAGACTCAAAGTCCATCAACTACAACTCGATCAATTCAATTCTCACAAGAAGTACAGGTGCAGAAAGAACAACATCAACCCTTTGATTCATTGCAAGTAACAATCAAAGATGAAACCAAGAATATTGTTGAAGTGGGTCCCAAATCACCAGATTCATCAGAATGGTTGATCAGCATCAAGGAAAGACTTGATCATGCCAACCAAGATGATGATGGAAGTACATGGTCAAAGCTCTGCATCTACAAAGTGCCTCAATACTTGCGAGAAACAGGCGATGACAGAGCTTATCTTCCCCAAATAGTCTCCTTGGGACCTTATCATCAATTAACAAAAGAAGACTCCGAAACATGGATCCTCACAAATGGCGCGCTGTCAACCATATTCTCAAGAGGACCAATCAAGATATAACGTTGTATCTCGATGCAATCAAAGTACTAGAGGAAAGAGCTCGCGCTTGTTATGAAGGACCGATTTGCCTTAGCAGCAATGAGTTTGTAGAAATGATGGTTCTTGATGGTTGTTTTATTCTTGAGCTCTTTCGCGGCGCTGCTGAAGGATTCAAGCAACTTGGGTACTCAAGAAACGATCCAATCTTTGCAATGAAGAGGCTCTATGCATTCCATTCAACGAGATATGATAATGCTGGAGAATCAAATTCCTTTATTTTTACTCGATCGCTTATTTGGTATTCAAATGGGCCAGCCCTAGTTGAAAGGGATTGTGGCTAGGTTAGCTTTGAGGTTCTTTGATCCATTATCTCCGACTGATGAACCATTGACAAGAAGTGATAGGGGCAGATTGGAAATATCCTTTGGAGGACGTAATACTAAAGATCTACTTTTGATCCACTAGCGGACTTAGGAGGTCTACATTGTCTGGATGTCTTTCGAAGAAGTCTCCTCCGAGTAGGGCCTCAACCGACACCGAGAATTTGGGTAAAAAAGTGGTCGCATTCCCATCGCGTAGCAGATAAACGAAGACAGCACCTGATACATTGTGTAACAGAGTTAAGAGAGGCTGGAATTAACTTCAAGAAAAGGAAGACTGATAGATTCTGGGATGTAAAATTCAAGGATGGTGTTCTCAAGATTCCTAGGCTATTAATCCATGATGGGACAAAATCCCTTTTTCTCAATCTCATTGCTTTTGAGCAATGTCATCTCGACTGCACAAATTACATAACATCCTATGTGGTCTTCATGGATAACTTGATCAATTCCCCTGGCTAGATGTGCATCCTGCACAGATATGATGTGATTATCGAGCACAGCTTCAGTGATGCTGAAGTTGCTGATCTCTTCAATCGTAGTGAGCAAGAGGTCGTTTTCACATAATCTATTATGACAGCTATCTTTCTCCCGTGTCTCAGCAAGTAAACCGCTATTGTGAGCACAGGTGGAACACTTGGCGAGCAACTTTAAGCCATAACTATTTCAGTAATCCGTGGGCTATTATCTCCTTCGTTGCTGCTGTGATCTTGTTATTGCTTACTCTTGCACAGACGTTCTATGCAGTTTATGGCTACTATGTACCGCATTCTTGAGCCTGTTACTTGTTATGCTGCAGTACAGTTTACATTTAAATCAAGAAACTGATAAGTGTTTGCTTTCTGTGTTGGGGAATGAGTGAAGTTGTAATGGAATTTGTGAGCCATTCTATAATTACTTGTAAGGCCAAATAATCTCTCGCATTGCATCCTTGAGCCATTCTACTACATAAACCCCCTCCGCCCTTCTCCTCAGTTGTTGTATGATTGCCAATTTTATGTGACTTTAACATTTTTCCCATTTAATTAAAAATGTCATGACATATGATTTGCATGATAATTCAAGTGTAGTCAACATTTTGGCCTATTTTTATGCCACCAATAGACGTTAAATTTGTTCACTAACCATCTTCTATCTTACATCATATTTCATTCTCTGACACATTATCAAATAAACTGTTAAAATCATTTCATTAAAATTACATCTCAAAATTTTAACAGATGTAACAAAAAGAGTGAAATAAAGTATGAAACACAACATCATTGTGACAAATTAGTATTGATGATATTCAAAAATACTATCCAATGGTTCGCAGACACGTGACCGGTTCAGTAAGAACTATCAAACATACGAGAGGATATTTTGGTGATTTTTATTTAAAATTAAGTTATGAAAATATTCAAAACATTCAAGGGCCTCATGGGCCCCAATAATTATACTTAAGCCCGTGAACTATTCAATCTTGAAAAAGTATAAATAGTAAATTAGAAGGTAAAACAAGAGATTCTGAATTTTTATTCTCTCAACTCCATACGTTGCTAATTCAAACTCTCATTTTACTCTCTATTTTATTCCTATCACCAATTCTGATTCGAGCGTCAGAACTTGCTCGGGGATATAGCCCTGCCGCTCTTACTCTGGTTGAAGGTTTCGTGGATACACACACGCAATTTACCATAACATTAAAGGATTTAGACTATAAGAATTTGAATTTTTATTTTACTCTTTGATGCAAAATTTTTCACGCATCAACAAGTACGCAAAGCTATCAAGTCAATAAGTGGCAATCAGATTTCACAAAGGTATTGCATATATAATAATTTACTCAATTTGCCTAAAGATGATTTCATTTTATATGAAATTTTAGTTTAGATAATGGTAATTAGTTTAGGAGTTGAGTATTACTCGAATCATGTCATTTGTTTTATAAAATTTTATGCCCGTCATGATACATGATATAATTAAAATTAGAGATGTGTCCATGTAAGTATCTTTGATTCTAGCAAAGAATCATGGTAGTAATGATAAAAATAAAATAAAAAATATTTAGTAAATTATTGAATAGGTTAAAATGTATGTATTTATACACATTCATATTTATTCACATAATAAATTTTTTAAATTCTTAAAACATTTTAAATCATTTATGCACATATATATTGCATAAAGATTGTATAAGAGACAGAGGTAATTTTCACCAACTTTTGTATTTTATATAAAACAAAAATCTAATAAAAATTTAAAATTAAAGAATCATAAAATTTTATCATATAAAGTAATTTTGAAACTCTTAAAAATTAGCTTTTGTAGAGTATTTTCCTATTTGCATACACATTGATCTACCTTAACAATTTTTACAATCGACCAAATATTAAAAGGAAAAAAAAAACCACATCTGCACTGAAGAGCGCCAGAACAGATATTTTGCTCTGTAAAGAAAAAGCTACAATCCGAAAAAGCTAAACGGCGACGACGAAGAAGAAATTTAGCCGAAAGCCTAGAATCATTCTTCGAGCCTAAACGGAGGATTTCTGGATCTTCATTAACTGTGTGAGTAGTCTAGTCCCCTGCATTCTGATCCATATTTAATTTCCCAGACGCCTCATTTTACGATTTAATTTTAATTAACTATCTTTTTATCCAATTATTATTTCTTAGTTTGATAGATCTCAATGTCTTCTATTAATTGTCCGAGATGTGTACCTTTTTTCCCCGTATTAATATGTTATTAATTATATTGAGTCGTTCGTGCACTGAAATTGAAAAAGTTTAATCGAGGAATTAAGATTATACGTCGTGATGGTAATTTTAGCGCGATTTGGTTTTGTTATACTGTATCGTTTTATTGAAATATATAGAAATGTATTTTCATTTGAAAATAGCTGTTTCGTAAGCCAATTTTGTGCATTTAGTCTCTAATATTTCTAGTTTTCCTGTTCACTGAATCATTGTTTGTTCTCCGTATTTGCGTCTTTATAAAACTGCACAATGTGACAGTGTTTTATGATCGAGATCCGTTTTCTTTTGATAAAAGGGGAAACAAGGCAAATTTGTGTTGAAGAAAGATATTGTTATACAGCTTATTTGTTAACTATTTGAGAGTTAAAGATGTATGTATAAATAACTGAAAGAGCAAGCTTTAGTATTTTTAACTTGTGTTTGGAGGCGTGGAATGGAGGGAAATGACAAGAGAATGTTGATTTGATCTTTTATTTTTATGTGTTATCTACGCTTTGTTTAGATTATCTTTTTGTTTTTCTTTTTGCAGAATGGATCCTGATTCTGGTGATTCAGCAAATCCTCATTCTAGTAAGGATTCAGATGTTGAACCCCGTGTAGTGACCGGCAATGAGCAAGACAGTAATATTTCCCTGCGTGATGCGTCCTCAATGTTGTCCACATCAGCCATATCTTCTTGGGCCAGAGGTCTGAAATTTCCGCAACCCTTAGCACCAGCATCGCCAAACTCACAAGATGGAAATGCCACCAAGTCCGCATTTTCACGTCTAACCAGTGGATTTGGATTGAATTTGCCTCTGAAACCGAGTGATAGTGCTGGAAGCAGCTCAGCAGCTGCACAATCAGGTGTTTTTGAGTCGCTCACTAAAGGGATAGTTGATTCATCTATGAGTGCGGTTAAGGCTGTTCAAGTTAAGGCACGTCATATTGTCTCACAAAACAAGCGAAGATACCAGGTTGATCAAATTGTTGTTGCTTTGTTTGAAATGTATTACTAATCTTTATTTGCTATACAAAAATTAACATATTGTTGTTGCTTTGTTTGAAATGTATTACTAATCTTTATTTGCTATACAAAAATTAACATATTGTTGTTGCTTTGTTTGAAATGTATTACTAATCTTTATTTGCTATACAAAAATTAACATTCTTCTGTCACTAATCGAAAATCTGGACGAGTAAGTGTGAAATGACTTTTCTGTACATAAACACGGGTCTTATGCAGTTAAAGTTAATGTGATGTGTACAGAATGAAGTATTGCTCATGTACCTTCCCAACTTGGTCGTCAAGCTGTCTCTGAATCATACAGTATACAGAAGTCCATTTTTCTTCCATTTGTTTGATGTGCCACCTCTTATATGCATTTGCTCTAGATGTGAAGCAAGGACCTTTTCTAACACCAATCATTAATAACTAGACACACAGTTCTAATCTTGTTTCTATACCTTATTTCAGGAAGGAGGATTTGATTTAGATATGACTTATATAACCGAGAATATCATTGCTATGGGATTTCCAAGTGATAGGAGTTCTGGATTTTTTGGCTGTGTCTTATACAAATCTAAGATTTACATACGAAAAATGACATGGAAAATCTGTTTGTACTAAGTATGGTTCTTATCTACATGTGCTCTTATAGACATCATAGATGACCCTACATGGAAGACAGTCAGAAATTTTTTGAAACTCATCATAAGGTAAAAAATTCAAATCAGATTGGCGATTACTTAAATTACATACTTTGCTACCAAAAATATCTGGATTGTAACTATCTGATTTGAGTCCTTGGTTACATACTGTCCTTACAAGGTGCCATCACTACCTCAAAATATCATTTCATTTCCTAAACCAAGGACTATTAAGGCAATATTACCACTCATGTCTTTTTAAAGACTAGTATTATTTATTTTATTTTATTTTATTTTATTTTTTGTAGATTAGATATGACATGATAAAACATATCCGGGATACGATACTTCAATTTATTACTGGAGTTTAGCTTAAATAGCAATGATTATTATTTAATTTATTTGAGAGGTGTTTTATATAAAATACAAAAGTTGGTGAAAATTACCTTGATTATAACAGTTGCTCTATGCATCATATCCTCCTTCTGATAGTATACTAGAACTTCTGCTTCAATCTTCTATGACATGGTCGCTCAAGGCATGTGATTATAATGTATGTTGCACCACAATTCAACACTGGAAAGCAACTTATCTCACTGTATCTATTCCTTCTTCTTTTGAAGCCCAGATAGTCCGCTTGTTTTGGCTAACTCATGCACTCTTCATTCTGGATACTGGCTGTTAGTGTTTGATATGTCTCACACTTCTCTTTCTATGTGCAGGGAAAGTACAAAGTATACAATCTTTGTTCAGAAAAGAGGTTATATGATGCTTCATTGTTCCAGGGAAAGGTGTGGTTTTCTCGTGCATTAAAATCTGCTTTTCAACTTCATTCCTGCAAGTAGCATTTATGTCCTTTTCATTGGAAATAGGGAGCCTAAACCAAGTGTTCTTACTTGTTATTTGTGATTCCTCAATTATGCTGTATAAAATGACAGAGAGAGAAGTATAAAAACCAAGGAATATGAGCAGTTTTGATTTGCTTTTTCATCATTATCTCAGAAAATACTGAGTTGCTTTGTATGTCTTGTGGTGAATTAATGTGAAATCTTATAGTAAAATGCTGTTAATGAAATGAATGTTCAAGAGGGAAAGGGTTCTGATAAAAGGAAGATGGGACTTAATTTTTTTTTTTTAATTAATAATTTGCAAAGATCCCTTATTACAAGGAAGAAAAGTGATTTGAAGAAAAAGCAGCAATAAAAACCTATTCTTGTGTAAAGTTTATGTAACCAATATAGTAATTTTTCGCTCACTAATTATCTAGAGAGGAGGTGAGTGGTGAAAGCAGATTGGATAAGCCGTAGCTTTTCCTCTACATACATTTTTCTTCCCTTTTTTTTTTTTTTCAAAATATTTCTCTAGACTGAGAAAATAGTACCTAATTTTTAAACTAAATAACAGTTTCTTGTGTATGATTTGCTCACTTCTTGACCAGGTTGCCAGTTTCCCATTTGATGACCATAATTGCCCTCCTATTCATCTTATTAAATTGTTCTGTCAAAGTGCTTATTCATGGTTGAAGGAAGACATCCTGAATGTGGTGGTTGTCCATTGTAAAGCTGGGATGGCAAGGACAGGATTGATGATCTGTAGCCTTCTTCTATTCTTAAAGGTAAGATATGATTATGAGAAGCAAGAAAATGCCGGCTTTTGATTAGGAAAGCTGAAACATATTTTGTCCCACACTTCTCTTGTCTTTTGCAGTTTTTCCCCACAGCTGAGGAGTGCATTGATTACTATAACCAGAAAAGATGTGTAGATGGGTAAGGGTCTCATTCTCCCTAGCCAGATTGTTAGTGAAAGACTTGCACAAAATTTAGTACTGCATAAAAGCCTTATTTTTAGACCTAAACTCATAAATTTTCATCTTTGTATTCCCTAGAGGTATGTGAAATATTTTGAGCGCGTGTTAATGAACTTCAATGGTGAAACTCCGCCTGGACGTAGGTACTTTTCAGATTATTTACTTGCAAATGCAAATATTTGAGCCATCAAGGTGCTGAAAAGCTACTGTCTGGCAGGTGCATGCTGAGAGGATTTCGACTCCACAAGTGTCCTTATTGGATTAGACCTGCCATTACCATATCCAATCATAGTGGTAGGTAGTGGGATCAACCTCATGCTATTTTGCCACTTGTACACCTCAGATTTAACTATTACTGCATCAGTATTCTGTTTATGTACAGAAAATCTAGGCTGTATAAGAGTCAGGTCTAAATGTAAATCCTCCTTGATGAATTTCTTAGAATCAAGTATATACCAGGCAATGTACTAGTCTATCTCGACACTTTTACCATTTATTAACTAAAGTGTCTGTCGAGTGCTAACTTTTAGTTTGGGGAATAAAGTAAATTATCATCCTGGTCTAATTAGGACTAATGACTTCTATATGGTTGCATGGCAGTGAAATATATTTGCTTTTTCAAATATCTTGTCAGAAGTTGGGGGTCAAAGGAGAACTCATGATATGTTTATCTGATATTCTGGCAAGTCACATGCAAACGAATAGAAAATGGGTCCGTTATTCAATAGTGTGAACATAAATTCTAACAACTAATATCAATGAGGAGCTTCATTCACAAGTAATTTCATCTTTGAGTTTGTCTACAAACAGAATGAGTAGCCAGCACTTCCTTGAAAATTTTCCTATTGGTGTGCATGTGAGAGAGAGGGATATATCTTTATCTAAACTTCTGAGTTAGTCACGCAAGATTGACACGTGGTAATATTATACATAATCTGCTTCAT
This sequence comes from Cinchona pubescens, assembly GCA_025175665.1. Lineage (NCBI taxonomy): Eukaryota > Viridiplantae > Streptophyta > Magnoliopsida > Gentianales > Rubiaceae > Cinchona > Cinchona pubescens. The sequence continues at coordinate 3,613,825 of JANKKI010000090.1, forward strand.
GAAGAATATTGACTCTCTTGCAGCCAGAGGCAACCTGGGTCCTTCTTGCTTACAGTACTTTTGGAGCTCAATAAGAGACCCTCAGAGTATTAGAGTTGAATTTCTATGGTATTGTTATAGCACTAGCGAATTTCTGTTAGATGTGGAGGATAGGGAATGAAAAACTATTGGTTTCTGGACCTTACTAGCTGCACGAATAGTAGCTTTCTTTATAAGCAATTATGTTGAATGGGGCTGTATAATTGACATTTTGGGTAAATGTTAGCTTCTGACTCCCTAAGCGATCCTTTTTTCATAGGCATGCTTCATTTTTTCTTGTGTCTAATGATCTTAAATGTACACTAGATCAATTTTAAATCAGTTTATCTAACACTACCAAAAATATTTACATGTCTACAGGAGTTCTATTTTCAACTAAAAAGCATCCGAAAACAAAGGATCTAATGGTAATCTATATCATCCGTCACCTCATTGCTTTCTCCTTTTTATAAGTAGATGAACTGGATTGGTTGTACTGACCTTACCATTTAAGAATTATTCTTTATCTTATATTTCTTTAGATTTAACCGAATACAAATGCATTTTACTTTTCCTGTTATCTTCTTGCAGTCAGAGGACTTTTGGTTGCGTGCAGCAAAAAAGGGAATTTTGGTATTTGCTCTACCAGGGGAACCAGGTTTAACAGAATTGGCTGGGGATTTCAAAATTCATTTTCAAGATCGCCAAGGAGATTTCTATTGGTCTGTAAGCTCTCTTGGTTCTCTGCTGCTTTTCAGTTCATTTCCAATATTAGGAGCCATTCCTCTGTACTTTTTAATTTTCATTGTGATTTGTTTAAGATGTATCTGCTCATGATCCAGTACCATCCACTTGCTCATGACCACCATAGACATATTATTGGTGGTATTTTGTTAATTAATTTCTAGGGAAGTGCAAGATGAGTTTTTCAAGCATATGGAATGCACATCCTTTAAAGCATCATTTAGCGTCTGATTAGTTCTTTAGTCTTCCTGAGCTTTAATTAAATTTGAAGCATATCTTAAGACTTTTGAAAAATCATATCTTAAAAAAATCAATGAATGCCTCTGATCTTCATCTTTGATGTTCCCTAAACCACATGCTTCAATTTGTTTATAGTTACACTTTCACTTGTCTCTCATTCATCTTGCTTATCTTTCATTCAGTTGTTTGCGAGAATTTTCTTTTCTTGTAGAATGTTTTTGCATTTTATAGCTTTATTTATTTCCCAGCACCTTTTCTCATTCTTCTTAAAATTCCTCCTGTTTTCCAAACATGTGGCACTTTGCAGAGGAAATTGCCCTCTCCAGGATTTCAGGTTGAGATTGTGATGGTAGACTACGATAAACTTCCATCCAAATTTAAAACTGACACGGCCAAAGGGTCTGATGGACGAGGAGGAAGTCAATTGTCATCAAGTGACAGGAATGATGTGAACCCTGCCCAAGTAATGAGGTTACTAAAAACCGAGACAAAGATGATGATGTATTTTCAGATAGTGATGGTGAGGATTCTGTTCCCACAAGAAGAAGTGCAGGCAACACATCATCTGCCGCCGGGGGAACTGCTGCACCTCTAGAGTCAGGCAGCAAAGAAAACCAAATGGCATCCTTCACCCATCAGACTGAACAACTTTCGTTGGGGAGCAAGAAGTCCACAAATTCTCAGAATGATACTTCCAAAGAAACAAAATTTGATGGTGTTGAGAGGGCTGGCTCTATTCCCAACCTAGATGGTGATATTAAGGCTATTGCAGCAGATGCTTCTGTCTTCAGTTTCGGAGATGATGAAGATTATGAAAGTGAATGAGCCGCAAAACTTGGACAAAAATTAGGCGTAGTTTGCATTGGGCGCTATTATTAGCATCCAATTTTCCAATCTATTGAACGTTACTTATTTTTCTATGTGAAAATATGAAACATAAGTAGACCTTCTTGTCCTGCAATTTAACCTTGACCGTCATTCTCGGTGGAACAGGAGATCCTTTACGTTTTAAGGTTGCAAATATCACCCCGAACATTATTTATTTAGACGCTTAAATGCTTTAACTTTAAATAGCATTGGCTGAAATATATATGGATTTTAATAGATTATGTACCTCTGTCAGTTAGACATGTTAATCTAAGAGGTTCATCCCAAATTAAAACCAATCAGGCTCAGTCGAAAACTTTCCTCGTCCCACAACGAGAAATGTTTTGAAATGTGTTCGTTGGTCTACCCTTTACCCCTCTTTTTTTTTTTTTTTTGTTCGACCACACAATTTCCTTACTATTTAACCAAACTTGAATCAGTACACACATCGAAAAAAAGAAAGATAAAGATTTTTACAAGTACAACGTGAATTAGTAAAGCAGATAAACAACACAAAATTGATAAAATAGTTAAATAAAAGTATACAAAACCACCCAAGGTATGGAGGAATGAAGTTGGGCAATTATCTCCTCGCCAAAAAAATTATAACTGTTTCTATCAAAGACTTGAACCAGAGGAAAGTTGAATGTCTGCAAAAAATGATACTCCCTACACCACTGCTACACCAAACAAGAGCTTCCCACATTAGCAAGACATGTATAGTAATACTATGAAGGACCAGAGGACATTCTGTCACGAATTTCCCCCTCTAGTAGCATGTTCAGCATTAAGCATCTTTCCATCCAAACACCGTAAGAAATCCTCAACTTTAAGCCAAGAGTTGCTACCTGCATTGTCCCTCAGCTTCATGGGGCATGTAATGCCTATATCCCTTTGAAATTACTCCATCAGCCAACCAGAAACCATTATATGGCCGGTTCAAAGTCCTTGCTTCCTTGTAAGGGCAACAACTATCTTGTTCAAGCTGGCTATTTCCCTATTTCTTTGGCTTAGTTCTTGCTTCAATCTTTCAATTTCCTGTAAATGACTCTCACACTGGTCTGCATACGCCGTAGTATCCTCAAGCTTTTTGCAGTCATGATCAGTCCTCTAGAAACTTCTTTGACTCAACTAACGCCTCCTCAGGTTCAAATGACCTCTTCTTTGATGTAACGTGACCAGGAGATTCATTAGACATTTTACGGACACAAAAACTACCAATAATTCCTCTACTGAGTTGAAAAGATACTGACTTCTGCAACCATCCAGAAGAGTTCTAGCAAAAGGGAAATCGACATATTAGTTGAAACTACACGGGAGTCGGAATGTATTGGGTTTAAAACCATAATCTAATATACTTGGACAATTTAACTTCAATGTGGGTGAGAGAGAGAGAGAAGGGGGTTAAGCAAATCCAAGATTTTTTATGTTGCCTATGTTAACAACGAGATATATGACGCCATAACTTCAATAGGCAAAAGACATTGCTTTGCAGTTGCATCCCTCTTTTGCTTTCCTCTAAAAATCAAACCTATCAACATTTGTTAGAGAAGAGAGAGTAAACAATAGAACCAAACACGTACCTTATCCAAGTCGCCATCAAGGCAATCAAAAGCTTCATTTGCCTCTTGCACATTTTTGAAAATTGCAAAAGCAGTCTCTTACTTGATGCTAGATGTGTATATTGGCCTGCCAGCAGTACCAAGTATGCAATTCCAATCAGGCACAGTGAGCATGCGAACGCATGTGACTCTCTGTGTGTGTGTGTGAGAGACACAGAGAGAGGTCCTCTAATCACTGACCAAGACTTTCAGAAACATTGTACACAAAAACCCGCAATTGGCACCGCTAGAGTGTCGAGCAGGTTGAATTTAGGAAATAAAAATCTCACCCTTCCTCCCCCCCAAACAGAGAGAGAGAGAGAGCAAATTCATTTATCAAAATGTCTGCCAGAGGCAACACAAGCAACACATTGTTGTAACACCACATTTTGTCAGTGGTCAACAAAGAACTACAAATGACAAATACATGAGTAAAATTTTGTATGTTTTATTGTGAAGAAATTAGATACGAAAGTTTACTGCTTCAACTATGATCAATGAAGTATTCATTAGTACATAACCTAACACAGACTAATATATTCTCAAATAGCTTTAGGCATGCTTAACAGAAATGACTTATGAAATGAGGATATATTTTCGAACCTTCACTTCAATTGTAAAGTTCCCTGGAATAACTTGATGTAGATCTTCACCATGAACATTCACCGGAATTCTATGGATTAATAGCTTTGTCAAATCCACCTCATGTGCCTAATCCAGACCATTAAAATAACCTATTAAAATTGGTAATTGATTAAAAGAAAATCACAAGATGAAGTTTCAAACTTACATCCTCATGAACCAGTGGAATTACAGTGTCTACTCCCCGTTCAATTTTGGCCAAAACGAGTTTCATTGCAGCACATGCATCATCTAGGCAATTGTGTGGAGTCTGCCCCATCCGAAGCTCATAGCCCAGTATAGACTGCAAAGTAAAATAGTTTCCATTCAAGTACAAAATTGTGATTCATCCACATATTGCCCTGTTCAAAGACATGCCTCCTTCTCTTAATACACCATAAAGGAAGTATCCATAGCAAGTCAAATGTCTAAAATGCTATATAGTTCATTATATCTTTCTTTTTCTCATCTCATATGTATTGGTTGAGGAGACGACTGCAATTCAATGAATATTCAATGCGAGGGAAATATTGAACACAGGTTTCAGATATGGCAACCTTACCTTACATAAATTACCCAAGGAAAGTCTTCTGCTAGAAGGCCCATCCCCATACATGAAGATATAGGATGTATCAATTACTCTTGCATGGTCCAACTTCATTGCTGCAATAGCTCATACAAGTAAACAGGAAATTAACAATTGAATAAACAAGAAACCTTCTTTTCCAAAAGGCAGATATACAAAGCAACAGAAAATACATATTAGGTCAAGTGATACCAACCTACCTCGAAGATCATTATTCAAACTATGGCCAACTATTATAGTTCCATGTAATAGGAGCTTCTTCATGGATTTCTACAAGACATAAGAAACTTTCTTCTGTTAAAGCAAGCCAGCAATGAGGTCAGTAAACCCGACAACTAACAAAATTTACCTGTCTATCATACAACATCAAGATGTGTATAAGAGACATCTTTGGATCACCCCACAGATTCATATCTCGGTTCTGTAATCCACAATTGCCTTTTCGGGCTTTACAAATTCATTTAGTTTAACCTGCAATATGGCTAGCTCTAATCATCTCTCCAACTAAAGGGAAGCAAAAGGTTCTAGATTTCCAGAACTACAGTACCCAAGAGACATATACCTGCAAATTGCGGTCAACAACACAGACCCTGACCAAAGCTTCAGTGCCATCTTCACAAAGAACCATCTCACAATCAACAGCAAGCATTGCAGTAGATCTCATGGTCTTGGGCTTTTTACTTCGCTTCATAACCAGCCAGCCCTGCTCCAACACCCAAAAATATAAAACATTAAAAAATAGATCAAAAGATATAAATTTCTGGCCAAAGGACAAAAGTTCTAACTAACACAAAAATGAAGTGAAATACTAGAATACTGTTCTAATACATGACCAAGAACTCCTAAAAATATAATTTGTCCGTAAACATACAGCAAAATTGCCATTACTTTTCAATGAATTACTTTGCTAAAAATTAGGAAACATGTTAGATTTTGGTAATAAGACATAAGGCTTAGATCAGAATAATCATTAGGGTTGCTTTTTATAGCATTGGGTAGGTGGAGAGACTACCCCAACAGTTAATCGGCTTTTTTAAGAGAAAAGACTAAACACAACATCACCAAGATCCAATACATAAATATGCTTAATTTTGAAATAAGCACTAGATGTTACCAGAGTAAGTTAAAATTCGAAGACTAACCTCCTCATGTGACGGGAGTGAATAATCAATCGGATACTGAGGGTGTTCAAGAGTTGAACGAAGCAGCCTCTGCACTGCCATAACAGGAACTCTGTAATTTGCATATTAATGGAAAAGAAGCATAAAATTTGGTAAAAGTTTAGCATATCTAGAAAAACTAGTTACACTAACAAAAGCATAAAGCATTAAGAATAATACCATCATGTTGCTGCTACATCGATTGCAAAGTTAAACAAAATCTATGCATCAAGGATACACATTACAGGTTTTTGATAAAATAAGAAACGAACAAAGGCTAAAAAAATATAAGGCAGTAATTGTGATTGACAACTTCCAGCCATATCGAAACAAACCTGTTCACGGGATTCAATATTTGGAGAAGCTTTCTAGAATGGGTCTGAAATCCTGTGCAACTATTAGAGATTCTTGAAAGGCTTTCTCTTATACACATCTAGATGTGTATAAGAGACAGATTTAAAGGTGACCCCCCCCTCATTCCTCGCTTTTGAGCTAATTTTATCATCTCCACCATTACCTGTTTACAACAAATTTCGATTAAATTAAGATTAAACAACCCAACGTCAGTGTTTGATTCAAGAATTAATATAAAATCAGTTGCAAATAAGGGGACAAAACATAGACAGAAGAAAAGGGATTACTTCTTTCTTGATGAGACAGAAGCCTTTCGTCCATGATGACTGTGTGCTCGAGTGCGTGTCATCGAGACTGAGAAAGGGGACGAAAGGGTTTAGGAATTAGGTTTAGGGTTTTAGAAATTTCAGGATTATTAATGCTCCGAAAAAATGCGGTTGTAATTAACCGGATCGGGTTCCTTCGTTGACATCTGGAAATTTAAAAAATAAATAAATAAATAAAATATATTTTTAGCCTCCAAAATTTTGCTCGTTGATATTTTTGGCTCTTAAAGATCTACAAAAATAAATCAATTCTCTCATTTTTTTAACTTTTAACTCTAGCATAAGTCTCTTTGACATAAACATCTAAATAATATAATTTTCCTGTTTCTCTTGTATGTGAGCTCATTTCAGTAATGAAAGATTGGATGTATAAGAGCTGTCTCTTATACACATCTAGATGTGTATAAGAGACAGGTCCATAGATGTTTTTAATCCCCACAGTTTCACAAAAAATAAATCAAATGGAAACTCTATTTCTTATACACATCTATAGATGTAGTATAAGAGACAGTCCAGATCCTGTAATTGCCTTTTGTGAAACTTTGCTGAATCTGATATCTCTGGACCAAATTTTAGAGACTAAAAGTACTTTTTTACCCAAAAAAAAAAAAAGGCAATTAACTGGATCAGGTTCTCCCGACACAGAACCAATAGAATATCCCCATAGGATGATCAATTGAGCCGGTCTCTGTCCGCTTGCCTCTTTAAAATTAGTATAAGGAGTGTTCATAGACTGAATATTCGATCTATAAATCTGTGGGGTGATCCGAACTGATCGTACTGGTTCACCAAAACTTTGAACCGTATTCAGTCCACAAAATTTGGATACCTGCTCATTCAGTTACTCGATCAAAACGGTTCGAGACTCATAGGTATCTGATCCTCTGTGACAAAGAGAGGAAAAAAAATTATCAAAATAAAGATTTATAAACAAAATTTTGAATTTTGCCTTATTTTCCTTAACAAAAAAGGCTGCAGATACGTGCCATATAATCATTTAACATTAATCAACTGATCAAGAATCGATCCAACAGCATCATAATTAAGAAACCTAAGCAAGAGAATATCATTAAGACCTTCTTGTTTTTTTCCAATTTTAGCAGCTAAATCATTGTTTAGATTCATAAATCCCACTTATTAACTCAATAAATATCAAAAAAATTTCAACCCACAAAATCCAAAAGCAAATAAAACATCACATAAGGTAATACACAAAGGGAGTGAAGAAGATTGATCAAATGAACATAAAAATAATAATAATAATAATTAATTAATTAATTCAAGCAAATTTACAACTACAAAATAAATCAATAATCAATGAATAAAAAATTTTAACCAGAAATACTGATTAAACCGACGTGAGAGATCTGAAGTGAGAGTGATTGAGTGAGAATGATGCAAGAGACCGAAAGTATAGTATAGATCTTTGAAAATTAAGAAGAGAAGAAAGAGGAGTCAAGTATGAAAGAATGAAAATGAGGCGCCGCTGACTATAGCATTAGTACCAATCCTTTATTTTAGGTTGTAGTTCTAGTAGGTGAAATTACTCAGATGTCCCTAATTATGGACTGATTCTGGTAATTGATAGTTCATCAAAGTGTGAATCGTTATCCGAACCTGTATGTTTATGGATAGAAGCTTTAAACATTAAACTGGTCACTTGACTTGTTGAATTCAGATACATTATTCTTTTTTTTCGGTTCGAAATGGACTTGTTACATCAAATTTTCGGATCAGTAGATTATTTTGAACACCCCTAATTAGGATTGGAATTTAATCCAAATTTGCGAGTTTCGATTTTAAAATAGGCAAATTTTGGATTTTACAAAGCTCAGCCCATTCTCAAGTTAGTAGGCCTAGTAAGGGCCTGAATTTCCTTTTATTAAGTGGGCTGATCTTAGGTATGTTAAAGCCCAACTTACAAGCACATTAACACATTCTAATGAGTAATGGAGTAACCTTTTAAGTTGGTTGAATATTGAATAATGTATGGTTGAATAGTTGATATATCATATATATTAATCTTGTAGAGAGCAATTGTACAAATATCAGGCATTAAAAATTATTAAATCATAATTGTGAAAATTGGAATTGTTTTTGGAATTTAAAAAAAGAATGAACATAGTAATTTGTCATCTTGTAAGAAGAATTATACGTTTCATTAATTTTAAGAGATTATATAATATAAATATTTAAAATATAATAGAATAATTATTGAACGGTACTAAATTTTCCCATAAACTAAACAACATCGTGATAGACTGAATACATTATAGTTATTCCTTTTAATGACGTTGAAAGGCCAGACCGAACAGAATAGATTATTGTGGTGGGTGCCGAGCACGACATGGGAGGCCCCCACACAACACTTGATTATGAGGGCAGAGCACGACAACAAGGGTTGCACACCCAAATCTTCCAGTCGAGTCGGTCCAAATCCAGATATAGAATATAACGAAGGAAAATTATTCGATTGTGTTTTAATATAATATTAAATATTTTAAAAATTTTTATAACATAAATATTTAAAGTACAATGACCTGTTCTTATACACGTCTAAATGTGTATAAGAGACATAACTATTAAGAATTTTCCAAATATAACTATAGGACATCCATTATTCTGTCTTAATAAAGGACTTGTCTCTGATGAGCCTAGATTGCTATTAAATTTGTAGGGGGCTCATCATAATTAGTTTCAAGAAAGGAACAGAAACAAACTTCAAAAGCTCATTGAACAAGTTCTCTTAAGATCATCTAGACTTTCTTAATAAAGGCATCTCATATCCCTCCAGAATTAGTAAATTTCACACACATAGAATTGAAAGGGATGATAAACAAGCATCCTTAATCCAACAGGACACTGCCAAGAAAGCTAAGACTAAATTCTTTGAGACAACAGTTGAAAAGTATTAGTTCAGTGGACAAGAGTGATGAATGATGATGTGAACTGGTCAATAACCTCTTTCACTTGGCAGAGATGCCAATTTATTTTAGGCTGGCGAACAAGTAGGCAAAGTTCAAACGAATACTAAATCAATTCCATTCTACCTCAATAAAAAAGGCCAAGTCGAAAAGGACTTCAAATTCAAAGTCAATAACAGAACATGGTGTGAACACTGCTAATAGAAATTCTGAAGTTATAAAACGGGTTTTGAACAAGAACTTGAAAGCGTCTCGTATAAACCTTCAAACAAAGAAACATCTCCCCCTTATTACCAAGTCAAAAACAGGGACAGAGGTTAACTGTGTTCTGTAGGCACAAGAATTCTCAAATCTATTATAGATATGATCTAGTGAAATCAATAGGAAACCATAAGAAGCAAATTACATCTAATTTCAGCTGGAAAAAAAAGAAAATCAAGAAGAATGATAAGCGGGGATTAATAGATTTAGGAGGTGTTTGGGTTATGAGTAGGAGGAGAAGGTATGGGAATTAAGGTTAATGATATTCATAGATCTTAATTGATTAATTATTATGGGGATGATTATATAGAAATAAAAGTGTTAAAAAATACCTAATTTCATTTTTCGCGTGTGAAATGAATTTCAAATTTATTAACTTATCAACTTATGAAACTCATTCCTTATTCAAATTAAATAAATAAAGAAGAATGGGATAATAAAATTTACGAATTCCATTTTGATTTTGATTTTCGAATACGAATCAAACACCTCCGTAATTCAAAATCACATGCAAAATCACAAAAGAATAACCGTCTTTCAAATATTAACATATTACTATTTATAATTTCAAGAAGAGACCTATACCACAAAATAAGCCCTAGGCCTAAACAGTTGATAATGTTATAACAATTTAGATGATAAAACATTATGATGCATAAATTGAGTAGTAGCACCATTAATCCAGCAAAAATATAATAATAATAATAAGTGGCTTATTTTTGACAGATACTATTATATTAAGCAGAAGCAGCTGCGTGAAGAAGACTCCCAAGTTGAAGTCAATTACATAACATCACCGGCAAGGAATAGTCTGAATTTTGAATTGAGTACTTCAAATACATCAAAGTCGATATTTATGAACCACAGAAGAAGATGCATATTGTTGAATTATAGTACTACCAACCAATTCAAGTGACAATGAGAGAGCTGAATATCAATTGGCTTCATAATAAATTGCACTGGGAACATCTAAGTGAAATACAAGGTTAAAATTTTCATTCAAGGAAGAAAATAAGCATTTGCCAACAAGAAAACTGAAATACAAAGTTAATGTTTAAAGCTTGTGGTTCTGCTGAAACATTTACATTAGGAAGTAAAAACTAAATGACTGAAGAAGCTTAAGAACTTGTAGACATATGAAGGAAGAGAAACATAAACCTCATTAAAAACCAACCTGAAAGAAAGAGAAATTATTTTCCAAACCAAGAAAAATCCAGATTCCTAAACTTGGACCAAAAAGACACACAAATGTGGTGCTCAAGATAGCTCTGAATCCAACAGATATATCAGCTCAAGAACCTTAAAGAAATGAATATTGGTCTCAGTTAAACATTCTTGCATTAATGTTAAATGAAAGAGATGCAACAAATGCCATGCAAGCAATTGCTTTAAGGCAAAAGGGTCTCGTTACATGATTGAACCACATTCAACAGAGTACTAATAAGAAATGTCAAAACCAAGAATAAGAGCTCAGCAATATATACTTATGGCATTACAGAAAACAATTCAGAAAAATCAAAGGAGCTTCCCCAAATTTTGAGTTTTGTTTACACGATTCATTCACGAGACAGTATTGGAACCACCATTACCATTCAACCACCGCCCAAATGTGCAAGCCACAAGGCCCCTTCCTCCAAAAAAGCTAATCCTCGACTTGAAACCTGATGATCGACCAGCATGATTGCTTGATGGAACACCAGCATCGACAGCACCTCCACCGCCACCTGCATTTGCTACTCTAATCACACTAGGTGGATACTCAACTCCATCCTCTTGCTCCCCAGCATCACTTGCACTCACCTCAACTGTCTCAACTTCAGTCTCCTCCACATCCAAACTCACAGTCAATGATCTCCTCCTCGCCCTCAACCAATCGGCAACCTCACTAGTAACTTCCCTACACTTCTTAACTTTAATTTTCACCAAATTCGGACACCCCCAAGCGAAAGCCTCAATCCCTTGATCAGACACATGGCATCCCTTAATACAAAGCTTCCTCAAAGCCACACATTTCTTAGCTATGTAAGAAATCTCAGCATCCCCAATAGTCTCACTCCCACAAAGCGCCAACCTTTCCAACTTCTTACAATTCGATGCAATTGCATCGAATTGTATAACATACTAACGGAACTAGGATTCAAACCCATAAGAACAAATTCTTGAAGATTCACAGAATTCTTTGCAATTGCAATCAAACCCTCATCACCTATCCTATTCGATCTCCACCCATCAATGTGAAGCTTCCTCAAAAGCTTACACACGTTCGGATGTGTAAGGCCGAGATTTGTGCAATCCAACGCCTTTACCAAATGCAAAATCTCCAATTGGGAGCATTTCGAGTACCGCCGTCAGCCCAATATCACTCAGCTGCAGCCTTTCTAAATGAATTTCAACCAAATTACTGTCTCCTCTATCCGCAACCGCCTCAAGAATCCTATCCCAATCCCCCAAACACCGCAACAATTTTAAAGTCTTCAAATTTTTAGACCCGATAATTAAAGGCCCAAAGCTCAGCCCGTTGTAAAGCTCTTTCAAGCATATGGATTTCAGCGATGAAGCTGCGGCTCCGGGGCCTATGGGAGCCGCAACGACGCCGTCGTTAACACCACGTAGAGCTCTCGCTTCACGGAGAGTTCCTCCAGGGAAGAGCAATGGTCGAGCAAAGCATTCATGCCTTCAGCTCCAAACGTGCAAGACCCACAAGAGAATTTTTTCAATACTTTACAATTTTTCATGATAAATGCCATGCCCAGATCGGTCACTTGACGGCATCCGCGGAGCTTGAGGCGGGTGAGGTTCCGGCAACGGAGAGAGATAAGTGCCAAAGCCTCGTCGTCTATGCTCGAGGATTTCCGATCGCATCGCAGGGCGAGTTTCGTAACGGAGTCAAATCTAAAATATTATACAGGATCTTGCGAGTAAATATCGGCGACGGCGTCTGAGATATAATCTTTCGCGAAAAGCATAACCCTCGACGAGGAGCCATCGCCGGCAAACAAGGGAGCAGCGTTTACGGTCGCCGGAGCTGAGAGATTGGAAAATTAAAGCCAAGCATTCGTCGGGAATTTCCGAGGTATAATCTTGGTTATCTCCGAAAATAACCGGATGAATTTGGTCATTGCCGTCGGTGAAAGACACGGCGTCAGATAGATTTGCGGTGATGCTTCGGTGGTGGGTCGAACTCGAGCTTGGGTCACCCGGTGAGTATTCATGGGCCGAAGCTTACTGACCCATTTTATCCTGATACACAAAAACGAAGAGCCTATATGTATCTTATTATTCCGTTCAGGAAGGTGGAGTCACGCGCCTCCGGAGTGAGTGGTCATGCAACTAAATTTTTTTTTGGGTGTTAGATGGAGTACAGTTCTGATTTCTGGCCGAATTGGGGAGGAAATAGAAATGAGGCAATGGCTTAAAAATGGGTTTGAGGGACCCATATTTGTAGAGTGAAAGAAAGAAAAAAAAAAAAAGAAAAAAAAGTGGGTATTGGCATTTGACCCGTCAAAAGGGTTGTGGGGAACAGGGAAATGGGTTTGAGTTCGGGTGGGGCGGTGAACTCTTTTTCCCAAGAATCATCAACACGGTTAGAACTTAGCACGATGTTGAATTGAATTGGACCATCCAATTACCAAGGGAAACCTCATTTGAAATTACATTCAAATAATGAATAGTATTTTTTGAAAAAAAGTAAGTGAATAATTATGGCCCCGTATTGTTTTTTTTTTTTTTTTCTAATTTTTACTTTACTATTCATACTTTTATGAAATATTTGTTTGGTCAACAAAAATTTTTTGGTCAACTTTTTTTACTTTTTTTCAAAAAATACTATTCATTATTTACACAATTCAAAATTTTCTTTCACTATTCATTACTTACACAATGTAAATTTTTCTTTCACTATTCATTACTTACAATTCAAATTTTTCTTTCACTATTTGTCTATACGCATATTGTACTATTAAATATATTAGCATTAATTTTTTTTATACTATCCATTACTATTTATTGGTCTGAATTTTTTTTGGGCAAAGAAAAAATGAAAATGTAAGTCCGAACTTAGGTTTGGGAGTCCGAAATATAGACGGAAAAATAGAGTTTAAAATGGTATATAAGGTTTGAACTTTCTAAGCTATGTTGGAGAATCCGAACTATGGGCAAAAAATTGTAAATCTAAATTGTATTTTTATTTTGTATTAAATAAATATATGTTTAGTATACGCATATGAATATATTTCGTTTTTTAAAATTCGAATTTCAAACGATGAACAGGTAATTACCTTTACACTGCTTTTAATACTTGATTTGATGGTATAAAAAAAAGTAAACGGGATTATGTATATTGACATTAATAATTTTATTCAAATTTTGTCTACATATTTTGTCTTTTAGTGCACAAAATACTAAGTAATTTTTAAATTATATATTTTTATTTTATATTAATAAATACGTGTTAGCAGATGTGCATAAGAGACAGATTTATAGATAAATAAGGATTTGAAACAAAAAGGTAACTACGCGTATGCATTTATAGTACTTAGTATTTTGTGACCTAAAAGACAAAATATGTAGACAAAATTTATTTTGAAATTAGTAATTTCGTTCAACATAATCCCGTGTACGTTTTTTTGTCTTTTAGTGCAAAAAAACTATCAAAACACTTTGATACAAAATTTATTTGCATAGTTCACAATCCAAACACTTACGAAAATTATTCATATTTTTTTAGATTTGAATAATTTCAAATAATCAGTCAAATAATGCACCAAAATAATACTCCAAATATTTTGCCTTTTCAATTAAAAAAAAATTATACTTTGTCTTCCATTTATATTATTTATTTTTTAAAAATTTAAAAATATCAAGAAAACTAGTTAAATGACTGAAATATTCTTATTATTATATTTTGATTTTTTTTATGTAATTTAATTTTGATGTTCTCTAATTATAAAAAAATAAGAAAAAATAAAATGGAATAACAATTTGATATCTTTGACTTTAGGAAATAAAAATGTAAGAAAATATTGAATTATATTATATCCAACACTGCAATTTGACGGGTTCACACAAATATTAAAAGTATATAAAATTACAAATTTTTATTGAAAGTATATTGTAAAACAATACCTTTAAAAATTTTCAATAAAAAATAAGACCGTTTGTAATATGAAATTATTCTACCACTATAGACAAATATTCAAATTTGAAATCTAAAAATTTTAAAAGTTTTACCATGAAATATATTGATATAGATTATATTGAAATATTACGTAATTTATTTTTTATTATTTTAAAATAATTATTATATCACTATCAAAATTTAAATATATAAAAAACTAAAATATAATATCAAAGGTATTTTAGTTATTTAATTAAATTATCTCGATAATTTTAAAATTATTAATAAATAAATAATATCAATAGAGAGCAAACTATATATTATTTTAGTTTAGGAGGTAAAACGTTATTAATCCTATATTTTGCTTCATTATTCACAAAAGCAAGTATATTATTCTAAATGGGGGGCCTAAGTAAAATTAACTGGATCAACTTCATATCTAGCACTTGTTTTAAAATCATCACATGAGTGATGTACATGATTAAATAAGATTCAACGTTTTGTTTAATCTTGATTAAGTAATACACTTGTAGGTGTATTATTGTCTGAACACATGAATTTGATTATGCAAAAAGGGGAAAAAAAAAAAAAAGTTTATTGAATGACAGACCAATTCCACTTTGGTTTGAAGGCTTGAAAATGGCCTTCGAAGTTTTGGGACAAAACCACACGTCTAAGTTAAACTTAATTCAGTTCAACTGTATTGGTTGACAATTAATATGTGGACATCAGCTAGGTTCAGACTTCATATATTGCGGCTCGACTAGTTATGATCTTATACACATCTAGATGTGTATGATTCTACGATTTTACGATCTAAATTTATAAATCGATCCTATGGGATTTTATTATGATAAATTCTATGTGCCATTATCATGTAATTTATGTATATATTTATCAAGTTGTTAGTATTTTGATAATTTTAAAATCAAATAGAATATTTTAGGTAGGATCGACTATTCATACCATTTTTATAGTTCATAACTAGTCGAACAGTATTATATGAAGCAATAACGCATAGCTGATGTCCACATACTGTCTCTTATACACATCAAATGTGTATAAGAGACAGTTAAAACATCAAATATGGATCTTTATCCTACGATCCTATCTACGATCCGATAATTGTAAGAATCGGGATCCCACGATGGGATAGGATCGTTTCACTTGGTTACAGATCGGATCTGTAAATATACCCATCGTATAATTAGTGTTGACAAAGAATTGTATAAGAGCCAGAAATCAGAACTGTACTCCATCTAACACCTGTCTCTTATACACATCTAGATGTGTATAAGAGACAGTTAATTTGCTTTAATGTTTTTTATATTTTTATATATTAAATCATGTAGTTTCATACATAATTATATTGGTAGTAACTTATACGTGTTTAGTTATTGAATTAAGTTATATGGTATAATTTTTTTATATTTATATTAGATTAATCCATAAAAGCCACACACATAAAAAACATATATGATGAAAACTAAATAAAATTTAAAAAAAAATTATTTAAGCAGACAGCTATACAGTAGTAATTTAAAACCAAATGTCAAGGATTCAATTAGCCAAAGTTCAATTTAGTTAATCTAATTCAAAATCTATTATCGAATTTAAATTGTTAATTGAATTTTCTACCGAATTGAATTTGAAATCAAAATTAGATAAATTTGTTAGGTTTTTCTAAATTTTAATCGATTTTCATCATCAATTAACCGATCGGTTAACCGATTTTCACTCTTACTATTAACCACTTTGAAAACGCCAATAAATTAAATCAGACGAAAAAAATTAGAAATTTCGTTCTCCATTACTGCAGAAAAGCAAAATATACGTATTTCTAAACGTTTAATTAAAAAAAAAACGATTTTGTGAATTAAATTTCATTTCCAGAATATCTAGAAACAAACTAGGATAGATTCTAGGTACTTGATTTTCAAACTTTCTTACTTTTCTCCAAGTTTCCATATTCTGGAATAGAAGTACTATTTGTAAGTAACAATAAAAAATAAATAAACAAATCACAAAGCACTCGAGTTGAAAATTTTGATTAATAATGAAATTACACTCTTAATCAGAGCCAAGTCTAGGATCTCCATAGGAACAGGAATACTAAATGAAAAGATCAATTTATAGTTTTTTAAAGAACACGGCAATTTAGCACACACTGTATTAAATTTCTTTCTATACAATTATATATATATATTTGAAGTATGTCATTTCTTTTCTTTTCCTTTTTTTCGTAGGATCATACTCTCCATGCCTAAACCTTACTTCTATGCTTTTATTTTGTAGTTGTCATTCATCTTTTTTCCTGCATTTAAGGCCAATAAGCTGGCAAATACATGCATCTATTGAACATAAATTTTCGGATTCTATGTGAATTCATATATGAAATGACAACGCCTAGTAATTGCATGAATCAAGAATTTACTCGATAAATTGGTCATTGTCGTATCAGAGGTAGACATAGGCAGGGACGGGAGAGGGCAGCTACTCCAAGATTTTGAAATTTATATTTTTTATACTTGAAAAATTAAAAAAATTTATTTTATTTTTATAAAATTTATATTTCGCCTCCCTAAAACTTTTAAAAGAAGCATACCTTAGCTTTATAAATAAAATTATCTTAAGTTCTTGCCCCTAAGTTGGA